>OY282608.1:83664805-84264805 GCA_958298945.1 Atherix ibis | reverse complement strand
CCAACAAACCAACAAACCAACAAGCCAACAAACCAACAAACCCAACAAGCCAACAAGCCAACAAACCAACAAACCAACAAACCAACAAACCAACAAACCAACAAACTAACAAACCAACAAACCAACAAACCAATAAACCAACAAACCAACAAACCAAAAAACCAATAAGCCAACAAACCAACAAACCAACAAACCAACAAACCAACAAACCAACAAACCAACAAACCAACAAACCAACAAACGAACAAACCAACAAACCAACAAACGCACAAACCAACAAACCAGCAAACGAACAAACCAACAAACCAACAAACAAATAAACCAACAAACCAACAAACAAACAAACCAACAAACCAACAAACCAACAAACCAACAAACCAACAAACCAACAAACCAACAAACCAACAAACCAACAAACCAACAAACCAACAAACCAACAAACCAACAAACCAACAAACCAACAAACCAACAAACCAACAAACCAACAAACCAGCAAACCAACAAACCAACAAGCCAACAAACCAACAAACCAACAAACCAACAAAAGAACAAACCAACAAACCAACAAACCAACAAACCAACAAACCAACAAGTCAACAAACCAAAAAACCAACAAACCAAAAAACGAACAAACCAACAAACCAACAAACTAACAAACCAACAAACCAACAAGCCAACAAGCCAACAAGCCAACAAACCAACAAACCAACAAGCCAACAAACCAAAAAACCAACAAACCAACAAACCAACAAGCCAACAAACCAACAAACCAACAAACCAACAAACCAACAAAAGAACAAACCAACAAACCAACAAACCAACAAACCAACAAACCAACAAACCAACAAGTCAACAAACCAAAAAACCAACAAACCAAAAAACGAACAAACGAACAAACCAACAAACCAACAAACTAACAAACCAACAAACCAACAAGCCAACAAGCCAACAAACCAATAAGCCAATAAAACAATAAGCCAAAAAACGAACAAACCAACAAACCAACAAACCAACAAACCAACAAACCAACAAACGAACAAACGAACAAACGAACAAACCAACAAACCAACAAACCAACAAACCGACAAACAAATAAACCAACAAACCAACAAACCAACAAACCAACAAACCAACAAACCAACAAACCAACAAACCAACAAACCAACAAACCAACAAACCAACAAGCCAACAAGCCAACAAACCAACAAGCCAACAAACCAAAAAACCAACAAACCAACAAACCAACAAACCAACAAACCAACAAACCAACAAACCAACAAACCAACAAACCAACAAACCAACAAACCAACAAACCAACAAAAGAACAAACCAACAAACCAACAAACCAACAAACCAACAAACCAACAAACCAACAAACCAACAAACCAACAAACCAACAAACCAACAAGCCAACAAGCCAACAAACCAACAAACCAACAAACCAACAAACCAACAAACCAACAAACCAACAAACCAACAAACCAACAAACCAATAAACAAACAAACGAACAAACCAACAAACCAACAAGCCAACAAGCCAACAAACCAACAAGCAAACAAACCAAAAAACCAACAATCCAACAAACCAACAAGCCAACTAACCAACAAACCAACAAACAAACAAAAGAACAATCCAACAAACCAACAAACCAACAAACCAACAAACCAACAAACCAACAAGTCAACAAACCAAAAATCCAACAAACGAACAAACGAACAAACCAACAAACCAACAAACTAACAAACCAACAAACCAACAAGCCAACAAGCCAACAAACCAACAAACCAACAAACCAACAAGCCAACAAGCCAACAAGCCAACAAACCAAAAAACCAACAAGCCAACAAACCAACAAACCAACAAAACAACAAATGAACAAACCAACAAACCAACAAACCAACAAACCAACAAACCAACAAACCAACAAACCAACAAACCAACAAACCAACAAACCAACAAACCAACAAGCCAACAAGCCATCAAACCAACAAGCCAACAAACCAACAAGCCAACAAACGAACAAACCAACAAGCCAACAAACCAACAAACCAACAAACGAAAAAACCAACAAACCAACAAACCAACAAGCCAACAAGCCAACAAACCAACAAACCAACAAACCAATAGACCAACAAACCGACAAACGAACAAACTAACAAACCAACAAACCAACAAACCAACAAACCAATAAGCCAATAAACCAATAAGCCAACAAACGAACAAACCAACAAACCAAAAAACCAACAAACGAACAAACAAACAAACCAACAAACCAACAAACAAATAAACCAACAAACCAACAAACCAACCAACCAACAAACCAACAAACCAACAAACCAACAAACCAACAAACCAACAAACCAACAAACCAACAAACCAACAAACCAACAAACCAACAAACCAACAAACCAACAAACCAACAAACCAACAAACCAACAAACCAACAAACCAACAAACCAACAAACCAACAAACCAACAAACCAACAAACCAACAAACCAACAAACCAACAAACCAACAAACTAACAAACCAACAAACCAACAAACCAACAAACCAACAAACCAACAAACCAACAAGCCAACAAACCAACAAGCCAACAAACCAAAAAACCAACAAACCAATAAACCAACAAGCCAACAAACCAACAAACCAACAAACCAACAAACCAACAAACCAACAAACCAACAAACCAACAAACCAACAAACCAACAAACCAACAAACCAACAAACCAACAAACCAACAAACCAACAAACAAACAAACCAACTAACCAACAAACCAACAAGCCAACAAGCCAACAAACCAACAAGCCAACAAACCAAAAAACCAACAATCCAACAAACCAACAAGCCAACTAACCAACAAACCAACAAACGAACAAACAAACAAAAGAACAAACCAACAAACCAACAAACCAACAAACCAACAAACCAACAAACCAACAAGTCAACAAACCAAAAAACCAACAAACCAACAAACGAACAAACGAACAAACCAACAAACCAACAAACTAACAAACCAACAAACCAACAAGCCAACAAGCCAACAAACCAACAAACCAACAAACCAACAAGCCAACAAGCCAACAAACCAACAAGCCAACAAACGAACAAACCAACAAACCAACAAACCAACCAACCAACAAACTAACAAGCCAACAAGCCAACAAACCAACAAACCAACAAACCAACAAGTCAACAAGCTAACAATCCAACAAGCCAACAAACGAACAAACCAACAAACCAACAAACCAGCAAACCAACAAACCAACAAACCAACAACCCAACAAACCAACAAACCAACAAACCAACAAACCAACAAACCAACAAACCTACAAACCAACAAAGGAACAAACCAACAAACCAACAAACCAACAAACCAACAAACCAACAAGCCAACAAACCAAAAAACCAACAAACCAACAAACCAACAAGCCAACAAACCGACAAACCAACAAACCAACAAACCAACAAAAGAACAAACCAACAAACCAACAAACCAACAAACCAACAAACCAACAAACCAACAAACCAACAAGTCAACAAACCAAAAAACCAACAAACCAAAAAACGAACAAATGAACAAACCAACAAACCAACAAACTAACAAACCAACAAACCAACAAACGAACAAACGAACAAACTAACAAACCAACAAACCAACAAACCGACAAACAAATAAACCAACAAACCAACAAACCAACCAACCAACAAACCAACAAACCAACAAACCAACAAACCAACAAACCACCAAACCAACAAACCAACAAGCCAACAAGCCAACAAACCAACAATCCAACAAACCAAAAAACCAACAAACCAACAAACCAACAAACCAACAAACCAACAAACCAACAAACCAACAAACCAACAAACCAACAAAAGAACAAACCAACAAACCAACAAACCAACAAACCAACAAACCAACAAACCAACAAACCAACAAACCAACAAGCCAACAAGCCAACAAACCAACAAACCAACAAACCAACAAACCAACAAACCAACAAACCAACAAACCAATAAACAAACAAACGAACAAACCAACAAACCAACAAGCCAACAAGCCAACAAACCAACAAGCAAACAAACCAAAAAACCAACAATCCAACAAACCAACAAGCCAACTAACCAACAAACTAACAAACGAACAAACAAACAAAAGAACAAACCAACAAACCAACAAACCAACAAACCAACAAACCAACAAGTCAACAAACCAAAAATCCAACAAACCAACAAACGAACAAACGAACAAACCAACAAACCAACAAACTAACAAACCAACAAACCAACAAGCCAACAAGCCAACAAACCAACAAACCAACAAACCAACAAGCCAACAAGCCAACAAGCCAACAAACCAAAAAACCAACAAGCCAACAAACCAACAAACCAACAAAACCAACAAACCAACAAACCAACAAGCAAACAAGCCAACAAACCAACAAACCAACAAACCAATAAACCAACAAACCAACAAACCAACAAACCAATAATCCAATAAACCAATAAGCCAACAAACGAACAAACCAACAAACCAAAAAACCAACAAACGAACAAACAAACAAACCAACAAACCAACAAACAAATAAACCAACAAACCAACAAACCAACCAACCAACAAACCAACAAACCAACAAACCAACAAACCAACAAACCAACAAACCAACAAACCAACAAACCAACAAACCAACAAACCAACAAACCAACAAACCAACAAACCAACAAACCAACAAACCAACAAACCAACAAACCAACAAACCAACAAACCAACAAACCAACAAACCAACAAACCAACAAACCAACAAACCAACAAACCAACAAACCAACAAACCAACAAACCAACAAACCAACAAACCAACAAACCAACAAACCAACAAGCCAACAAACCAACAAGCCAACAAACCAAAAAACCAACAAACCAATAAACCAACAAGCCAACAAACCAACAAACCAACAAACCAACAAACCAACAAACCAACAAACCAACAAACCAACAAACCAACAAACCAACCAACCAACAAACAAACAAACCAACTAACCAACAAACCAACAAGCCAACAAGCCAACAAACCAACAAGCCAACAAACCAAAAAACCAACAATCCAACAAACCAACAAGCCAACTAACCAACAAACCAACAAACGAACAAACAAACAAAAGAACAAACCAACAAACCAACAAACCAACAAACCAACAAACCAACAAACCAACAAGTCAACAAACCAAAAAACCAACAAACCAACAAACGAACAAACGAACAAACCAACAAACCAACAAACTAACAAACCAACAAACCAACAAGCCAACAAGCCAACAAACCAACAAACCAACAAACCAACAAGCCAACAAGCCAACAAACCAACAAGCCAACAAACGAACAAACCAACAAACCAACAAACCAACCAACCAACAAACTAACAAGCCAACAAGCCAACAAACCAACAAACCAACAAACCAACAAGTCAACAAGCCAACAATCAAACAAGCCAACAAACGAACAAACCAACAAACCAACAAACCAGCAAACCAACAAACCAACAAACCAACAACCCAACAAACCAACAAACCAACAAACCAACAAACCAACAAACCAACAAACCAACAAACCTACAAACCAACAAACCAACAAACCAACAAGCCAACAAACCAACAAACCAACAAACCAAGTAACCAACAAGGCAACAAACCAACAAGCCAACAAACAAATAAACCAACAAACCAACAAACCAAGTAACCAACAAGCTAACAAACGAACAAGCAAACAAACCAACAAACCAACAAACCAACAAACGAACAAACCAACAAACAAACAAACCAACAATCCAACAAACTACGTAACCAACAAACGAACAAACCAACAAGCCAACAAAAAAACAAACCAACAAACCAACAAACCAACAAACCAACAAACCAACAAGCCAACAAACCAACAAACCAACAAACCAACAAACCAACAAGCCTACAAACCAAGTAACCAACAAGCCAACAAACCAACAAACCAACAAGCCAACAAACCAACAAACCAACAAGCCAACAAACCAACAAACCCAACAAGCCAACAAGCCAACAAACCAACAAACCAACAAACCAACAAACCAACAAACCAACAAACTAACAAACTAACAAACCAACAAACCAACAAACCAATAAACCAACAAACCAACAAACCAAAAAACCAATAAGCCAACAAACCAACAAACCAACAAACCAACAAACCAACAAACCAACAAACCAACAAACCAACAAACGAACAAACCAACAAACCAACAAACGCACAAACCAACAAACCAGCAAACGAACAACCCAACAAACCAACAAACAAATAAACCAACAAACCAACAAACAAACAAACCAACAAACCAACAAACCAACAAACCAACAAACCAACAAACCAACAAACCAACAAACCAACAAACCAACAAACCAACAAACCAACAAACCAACAAACCAACAAACCAACAAACCAACAAACCAACAAACCAACAAACCAACAAACCAACAAACCAACAAACCAACAAACCAACAAACCAACAAGCCAACAAACCAACAAACCAACAAACCAACAAAAGAACAAACCAACAAACCAACAAACCAACAAACCAACAAACCAACAAGTCAACAAACCAAAAAACGAACAAACCAACAAACCAACAAACTAACAAACCAACAAACCAACAAGCCAACAAGCCAACAAGCCAACAAACCAACAAACCAACAAGCCAACAAACCAAAAAACCAACAAACCAACAAACCAACAAGCCAACAAACCAACAAACCAACAAACGAACAAACCAACAAAAGAACAAACCAACAAACCAACAACCCAACAAACCAACAAACCAACAAACCAACAAACCAACAAGTCAACAAACCAAAAAACCAACAAACCAAAAAACGAACAAACGAACAAACCAACAAACCAACAAACTAACAAACCAACAAACCAACAAGCCAACAAACCAATAAGCCAATAAACCAATAAGCCAACAAACGAACAAACCAACAAACCAACAAACCAACAAACCAACAAACGAACAAACGAACAAACCAACAAACCAACAAACCAACAAACCAACAAACAAATAAACCAACAAACCAACAAACCAACCAACCAACAAACCAACAAACCAACAAACCAACAAACCAACAAACCAACAAACCAACAAACCAACAAACCAACAAGCCAACAAGCCAACAAACCAACAAGCCAACAAACCAAAAAACCAACAAACCAACAAACCAACAAACCAACAAACCAACAAACCAACAAACCAACAAACCAACAAACCAACAAACCAACAAAAGAACAAACCAACAAACCAACAAACCAACAAACCAACAAACCAACAAACCAACAAACCAACAAACCAACAAACCAACAAACCAACAAACCAACAAACCAACAAGCCAACAAGCCAACAAACCAACAAACCAACAAACCAACAAACCAACAAACCAACAAACCAACAAACCAACAAACCAATAAACAAACAAACGAACAAACAAACAAACCAACAAGCCAACAAGCCAACAAACCAACAAGCAAACAAACCAAAAAACCAACAATCCAACAAACCAACAAGCCAACTAACCAACAAACCAACAAACGAACAAACAAACAAAAGAACAAACCAACAAACCAACAAACCAACAAACCAACAAACCAACAAACCAACAAGTCAACAAACCAAAAATCCAACAAACCAACAAACGAACAAACGAACAAACCAACAAACCAACAAACTAACAAACCAACAAACCAACAAGCCAACAAGCCAACAAACCAACAAACCAACAAACCAACAAGCCAACAAGCCAACAAGCCAACAAACCAAAAAACCAACAAGCCAACAAACCAACAAACCAACAAAACAACAAATGAACAAACCAACAAACCAACAAACCAACAAACCAACAAACCAACAAACCAACAAACCAACAAACCAACAAACCAACAAACCAACAAACCAACAAACCAACAAACCAACAAGCCAACAAGCCATCAAACCAACAAGCCAACAAACCAACAAACCAACAAACCAACAAACCACCAAACCAACAAACCAACAAACCAACAAACCAACATACCAACAAACCAACAAACCAACAAACCAACAAACCAACAAACCAACAAACCAACAAACCAACAAGCCAAGAAGCCAACAAACCAACAAGCCAACAAACCAAAAAACCAACAAACCAACAAACCAACAAACCAACAAACCAACAAACCAACAAAAGAACAAACAAAGAAACCAACAAACCAACAAACCAACAAGTCAACAAACCAAAAAACCAACAAACCAACAAACGAACAAACGAACAAGCCAACAAACCAACAAACTAACAAACCAACAAACCAACAAGCCAACAAGCTAACAAACCAGCAAGCCAACAAACCAAAAAACCAACAAACCAACAAACCAACAAGCCAACAAACCAACAAACCAACAAACCAACAAACCAACAAAAGAACAAACCACCAACCAACAAACCAACGAACCAACAAACCAACAAGTCACCAAACCAAAAAACCAACAAACCAACAAACGAACAAACGAACAAACCAACAAAACAAACAACTAACAAACCAACAAACCAACAAGCCAACAAGCCAACAAACCAATAAGCCAATAAACCAATAAGCTAAAAAACGAACAAACCAACAAACCAACAAACCAACAAACCAACAAACCAACAAACCAACAAACGAACAAACCAACAAACCAACAAACGAACAAACCAACAAACCAGCAAACGAACAAACCAACAAACCAACAAACAAATAAACCAACAAACCAACAAACAAACAAACCAACAAACCAACAAACCAACAAACCAACAAACCAACAAACCAACAAACCAACAAACCAACAAACCAACAAACCAACAAACCAACAAACCAACAAACCAACAAACCAACAAACTAACAAACCAACAAACCAACAAACCAACAAACCAACAAACCAACAAGCCAACAAGCCAACAAACCAACAAGCCAACAAACCAAAAAACCAAAAAACCAACAAACCAACAAACCAACAAACCAACAAACCAACAAACCAACAAACCAACAAAGCAACAAAAGAACAAACCAACAAACCAACAAACCAACAAACCAACAAACCAACAAACCAACAAGTCAACAAACCAAAAAACCAACAAACCAACAAATGAACAAACGAACAAACCAACAAACCAACAAACTAACAAACAAACAAACCAACAAGCCAACAAGCCAACAAACCAACAAATCAACAAGCCAACAAACCAAAAAACCAACAAACCAACAAACCAACAAGCCAACAAACCAACAAACCAACAAACCAACAAACCAACAAACCAACAAACCAACAAAAGAACAAACCAACAAACCAACAAACCAACAAACCAACAAAGCAAAAAACCAACAAGTCAACAAACCAAAAAACCAACAAACCAACAAACGAACAAACGAACAAACCAACAAACCAACAAACTAACAAACCAACAAACCAACAAGCCAACAAGCCAACAAACCAATAAGCCAATAAACCAATAAGCCAACAAACGAACAAACCAACAAACCAACAAACCAACAAACGAACAAACGAACAAACCAACAAACCAACAAACCGACAAACAAATAAACCAACAAACCAACAAACCAACCAACCAACAAACCAACAAACCAACAAACCAACAAACCAACAAACCAACAAACCAACAAACCAACAAGGCAACAAGCCAACAAACCAAAAAGCCAACAAACCAAAAAACCAACAAACCAACAAACCAACAAACCAACAAACCAACAAACTAACAAACCAACAAACCAACAAAAGAACAAACCAACAAACCAACAAACCAACAAACCAACAAACCAACAAACCAACAAAACAACAAACCAACAAACCAACAAACCAACAAACCAACAAACCAACAAACCAACAAACCAACAAACCAACAAACCAACAAACCAACAAACCAACAAACCAACAAACCAACAAACCAACAAACCAACAAACCAACAAACCAACAAACCAACAAACCAACAAACCAACAAACCAACAAACCAACAAGCCAACAAACCAACAAGCCAACAAACGAACTAACCAACAAACCAACAAACCAACAAACCAACAAACCAACAAACCAACAAACCAACAAACCAACATACCAACTAGTCAACAAGCCAACAATCCAACAAGCCAACAAACGAATAAATGAACAAACCAACAAACCAACAAACCAACAAAACAACACATGAACAAACCAACAAACCAACAAACCAACAAACCAACAAACCAACAAACCAACAAACCAACAAACCAACAAACCAACAAACCAACAAACCAACAAACCAACAAACCAACAAACCAACAAACCAACAAACCAACAAACCAACAAACCAAAAAACCAATAAGCCAACAAACCAACAAACCAACAAACCAACAAACCAACAAACCAACAAACGAACAAACCAACAAACCAACAAACGAACAAACCAACAAACCAGCAAACGAACAAACCAACAAACCAACAAACAAATAAACCAACAAACCAACAAACAAAAAAACCAACAAACCAACAAACCAACAAACCAACAAACCAACAAACCAACAAACCAACAAACCAACAAACCAACAAACCAACAAACCAACAAACCAACAAACCAACAAACCAACAAACCAACAAACCATTAAACCAACAAACCAACAAACCAACAAACCAACAAGCCAACAAGCCAACAAACCAACAAGCCAACAAACCAAAAAACCAACAAACCAACAAACCAACAAACCAACAAAAGAACAAACCAAGAAACCAACAAACCAACAAACCAACAAGTCAACAAACCAAAAAACCAACAAACCAACAAACGAACAAACGAACAAACCAACAAACCAACAAACTAACAAACCAACAAACCAACAAACCAACCAACCAACAAACCAACAAACCAACAAACCAACAAACCAACAAACCAACAAACCAACAAACCAACAAACCAACAAGGCAACAAGCCAACAAACCAAAAAGCCAACAAACCAAAAAACCAACAAACCAACAAACCAACAAACCAACAAACCAACAAACTAACAAACCAACAAACCAACAAAAGAACAAACCAACAAACCAACAAACCAACAAACCAACAAACCAACAAACCAACAAAACAACAAACCAACAAACCAACAAACCAACAAACCAACAAACCAACAAACCAACAAACCAACAAACCAACAAACCAACAAACCAACAAACCAACAAACCAACAAACCAACAAACCAACAAACCAACAAACCAACAAACCAACAAACCAACAAACCAACAAACCAACAAACCAACAAGCCAACAAACCAACAAGCCAACAAACGAACTAACCAACAAACCAACAAACCAACAAACCAACAAACCAACAAACCAACAAACCAACAAACCAACAAACCAACATACCAACTAGTCAACAAGCCAACAATCCAACAAGCCAACAAACGAATAAATGAACAAACCAACAAACCAACAAACCAACAAAACAACACATGAACAAACCAACAAACCAACAAACCAACAAACCAACAAACCAACAAACCAACAAACCAACAAACCAACAAACCAACAAACCAACAAACCAACAAACCAACAAACCAACAAACCAACAAACCAACAAACCAACAAACCAACAAACCAAAAAACCAATAAGCCAACAAACCAACAAACCAACAAACCAACAAACCAACAAACCAACAAACGAACAAACCAACAAACCAACAAACGAACAAACCAACAAACCAGCAAACGAACAAACCAACAAACCAACAAACAAATAAACCAACAAACCAACAAACAAAAAAACCAACAAACCAACAAACCAACAAACCAACAAACCAACAAACCAACAAACCAACAAACCAACAAACCAACAAACCAACAAACCAACAAACCAACAAACCAACTAACCAACAAACCAACAAACCAACAAACCAACAAACCAACAAACCATTAAACCAACAAACCAACAAACCAACAAACCAACAAGCCAACAAGCCAACAAACCAACAAGCCAACAAACCAAAAAACCAACAAACCAACAAACCAACAAACCAACAAAAGAACAAACCAAGAAACCAACAAACCAACAAACCAACAAGTCAACAAACCAAAAAACCAACAAACCAACAAACGAACAAACGAACAAACCAACAAACCAACAAACTAACAAACCAACAAACCACCAAGCCAACAAGCCAACAAACCAACAAACCAACAAGCCAACAAACCAAAAAACCAACAAACCAACAAACCAACAAGCCAACAAACCAACAAACCAACAAACCAACAAACCAACAAAAGAACAAACCAACAAACCAACAAACCAACGAACCAACAAACCAACAAGTCAACAAACCGAAAAACCAACAAACCAACAAACGAACAAACGAACAAACCAACAAACCAACAAACTAACAAACCAACAAACCAACAAGCCAACAAGCCAACAAACCAATAAGCCAATAAACCAATAAGCCAACAAACGAACAAACCAACAAACCAACAAACCAACAAACCAACAAACCAACAAACGAACAAAATAACAAACCAACAAACGAACAAACCAACAAACCAGCAAACGAACAAACCAACAAACCAACAAACAAATAAACCAACAAACCAACAAACAAACAAACCAACAAACCAACAAACCAACAAACCAACAAACCAACAAACCAACAAACCAACAAACCAACAAACCAACAAACCAACAAACCAACAAACCAACAAACCAACAAACCAACAAACCAACAAATCAACAAACCAACAAACCAACATACCAACAAACCAACAAGCCAACAAGCCAACAAACCAATAAGCCAACAAACCAAAAAACCAACAAACCAACAAACCAACAAACCAACAAACCAACAAACCAACAAAAGAAAAAACCAACAAACCAACAAACCAACAAACCAACAAACCAACAAACCAACAAGTCAACAAACCAAAAAACCAACAAACCAACAAATGAACAAACGAACAAACCAACAAACCAACAAACTAACAAACCAACAAACCAACAAGCCAACAAGCCAACAAACCAACAAATCAACAAGCCAACAAACCAAAAAACCAACAAACCAACAAACCAACAAGCCAACAAACCAACAAACCAACAAACCAACAAACCAACAAAAGAACAAACCAACAAACCAACAAACCAACAAACCAACAAGTCAACAAACCAAAAAACCAACAAACCAACAAACGAACAAACGAACAAACCAACAAACAAACAAACTAACAAACCAACAAACCAACAAGCCAACAAACCAATAAGCCAATAAACCAATAAGCCAACAAACGAACAAACCAACAAACCAACAAACGAACAAACGAACAAACGAACAAACGAACAAACCAACAAATAAACAAACCGACAAACAAATAAACCAACAAACCAACAAACCAACCAACCAACAAACCAACAAACCAACAAACCAACAAACCAACAAACCAACAAACCAACAAACCAACAAACCAACGAACCAACAAACCAACAAACCAGCAAGGCAACAACCCAACAAACCAACAAGCCAACAAACCAAAAAACCAACAAACCAACAAACCAACAAACCAACAAACCAACAAACCAACAAACCAACAAACCGACAAACCAACAAACCAACAAAAGAACAAACCAACAAACCAACAAACCAACAAACCAACAAACCAACAAACCAACAAACCAACAAACCAACAAACCAACAAACCAACAAACCAACAAACCAACAAACCAACAAACCAACCAACCAACAACCCAACAAACCAACAAACCAACAAACCAACAAACCAAAAAACCAACAAACCAACAAACCAAAAAACCAACAAACCAACAAACCAACAAACCAACAAGCCAACAAGCCAACAAACCAACAAGCCAACAAACCAAAAAACCAACAAACCAACAAACCAACAAGCCAACAAACCAACAAACCAAAAAACGAACAAACCAAAAAAAGAACAAACCAACAAACCAACAAACCAACAAACCAACAAACCAACAAGTCAACAAACCAAAAAACCAACAAACTAACAAACGAACAAACGAACAAACCAACAAACCAACAAACTAACAAACCAACAAACCAACAAGCCAACAAGCCAACAAACCAACAAACCAACAAACCAACAAGCCAACAAGCCAACAAACCAACAAACCAAAAAACAAGCAAGCCAACAAACCAACATACCAACAAAACAAAAAATGAACAAACCAACAAAACAACAAACCAACAAACCAACAAACCAACAAACCAACAAACCAACAAACCAACAAACCAACAAACCAACAAGCCCACAAGCCAACAAACCAACAAGCCAACAAACGAACAAACCAACAAACCAACAAACCAACAAACCAACAAACCAACAAACCAACAAACCAACATACCAACTAGTCAACGAGCCAACAATCCAACAAGCCAACAAACGAATAAACCAACAAACCAACAAACCAACAAACCAACAAACCAACAAACCAACAAACCAACAAACCAACAAACCAACAAACCAACAAACCAACAAACCAACAAACCAACAAACCAACAAACCAACAAACCAACAAACCAACAAACCAACAAACCAACAAACCAACAAACCAACAAACCAACAAGCCAACAAACCAACAAACCAACAAACCAAGTAACCAACAAGCCAACAAACCAACAAGCCAACAAACAAATAAACCAACAAACCAACAAACCAACAAACCAAGTAACCAACAAGCCAACAAATGAACAAGCCAACAAACCAACAAACCAACAAACCAACAAACGAACAAACCAACAAACAAAAAACCAACAAACCAACAAGCCAACAAACCAAAAAACCAAGTACCCAACAATCCAACAAAACAACAAGCCAACAAACAAATAAACCAACAAACCAACAAACCAACAAACCAAGTAACCAACAAGCCAACAAACGAACAAGCCAACAAACCAACAAACCAACAAACCAACAAACGAACAAACAAACAAACAAACAAACCAACAAACCAACAAACCAACAAACCAACAAACCAACAAACCAACAAACCAACAAACCAACAAACCAACAAACGAACAAACCAGCAAACCAATAAACCAACAAGCCAACAAAAAAACAAAACAAGAAACCAACAAACCAACAAACCAACAAACGAACAAACCAACAAACCAACAAACGAACAAACCAACAAACCAACAAACCAACAAACCAACAAACCAACAAACCAACAAACCAACAAAACAACAAACCAACAAACCAACAAACCAACAAACCAACAAAAGAACAAACCAACAAACCAACAAACCAACAAACGAACAAACCAACAAAAGAACAAACCAACAAACCAACAAACCAACAAACCAACAAACCAACAAACCAACAAACCAACAAACCAACAAACCAACAAACCAACAAACCAACAAACCAACAAACCAACAAACCAACAAACCAACAAACCAACAAACCAACAAACCAACAAACCAACAAACCAACAAACCAACAAACCAACAAACCAACAAACCAACAAACCAACAAACCAACAAACCAACAAACCAACAAACGAACAAACCAACAAACCAACAAACCAACAAACCAACAAACCAACAAACCAACAAACCAACAAACCAACAAACCAACAAACCAACAAACCAACAAACCAACAAACCAACATACCAACAAACCAACAAACCAAAAAACGAACAAACCAACGAACCAATAAGCTAACAATCCAAAAAACCAACAAACCAACAAACCAACAAACCAACAAACCAACAAACGAACAAACCAACAAACCAACAAACCAACAAACCAACAAACCAAGTAACCAACAAGCCAACAAACCAACAAACCAACAAGCCAACAAACCAACAAACCAACAAGCCAATAAACCAACAAACCCAACAAGCCAACAAGCCAACAAGCCAACAAACCAACAAGCCAACAAACCAACAAACCAACAAACCAACAAACCAAAAAACCAACAAACCAACAAACCAAAAAACCAACAAACCAACAAACCAACAAACCAACAAGCCAACAAGCCAACAAACCAACAAGCCAACAAACCAAACAACCAACAAACCAACAAACCAACAAGCCAACAAACCAACAAACCAAAAAACGAACAAACCAAAAAAAGAACAAACCAACAAACCAACAAACCAACAAACCAACAAACCAACAAGTCAACAAACCAAAAAACCAACAAACCAACAAACGAACAAACGAACAAACCAACAAACCAACAAACTAACAAACCAACAAACCAACAAGCCAACAAGCCAACAAACCAACAAACCAACAAACCAACAAGCCAACAAGCCAACAAACCAAAAAACAAGCAAGCCAACAAACCAACATACCAACAAAACAAAAAATGAACAAACCAACAAAACAACAAACCAACAAACCAACAAACCAACAAACCAACAAACCAACAAACCAACAAACCAACAAACCAACAAGCCAACAAGCCAACAAACCAACAAGCCAACAAACGAACAAACCAACAAACCAACAAACCAACAAACCAACAAACCAACAAACCAACAAACCAACATACCAAATAGTCAACAAGCCAACAATCCAACAAGCCAACAAACGAATAAACCAACAAACCAACAAACCAACAAACCAACAAACCAACAAACCAACAAACCAACAAACCAACAAACCAACAAACCAACAAACCAACAAACCAACAAACCAACAAACCAACAAACCAACAAACCAACAAACCAACAAACCAACAAACCAACAAACCAACAAACCAACAAGCCAACAAACCAACAAACCAACAAACCAAGTAACCAACAAGCCAACAAACCAACAAGCCAACAAACAAATAAACCAACAAACCAACAAACCAACAAACCAAGTAACCAACAAGCCAACAAATGAACAAGCCAACAAACCAACAAACCAACAAACCAACAAACGAACAAACCAACAAACAAAAAACCAACAAACCAACAAGCCAACAAACCAACAAACCAAGTACCCAACAATCCAACAAAACAACAAGCCAACAAACAAATAAACCAACAAACCAACAAACCAACAAACCAAGTAACCAACAAGCCAACAAACGAACAAGCCAACAAACCAACAAACCAACAAACCAACAAACGAACAAACAAACAAACAAACAAACCAACAAACCAACAAACCAACAAACCAACAAACCAACAAACCAACAAACCAACAAACCAACAAACGAACAAACCAGCAAACCAATAAACCAACAAGCCAACAAAAAAACAAAACAAGAAACCAACAAACCAACAAACCAACAAACGAACAAACCAACAAACCAACAAGCCAACAAGCCAACAAACCAACAAGCCAACAAACCAAAAAACCAACAAACCAACAAACCAACAAGCCAACAAACCAACAAACCAACAAACCAACAAACCAACAAAAGAACAAACCAACAAACCAACAAACGAACAAACCAACAAAAGAACAAACCAACAAACCAACAAACCAACAAACCAACAAACCAACAAACCAACAAACCAACAAACCAACAAACCAACAAACCAACAAACCAACAAACCAACAAACCAACAAACCAACAAACCAACAAACCAACAAACCAACAAACCAACAAACCAACAAACCAACAAACCAACAAACGAACAAACCAACAAACCAACAAACCAACAAACCAACAAACCAACAAACCAACAAACCAACAAACCAACAAACCAACAAACCAACAAACCAACAAACCAACAAACCAACAAACCAACAAACCAACAAACCAACATACCAACAAACCAACAAACCAAAAAACGAACAAACTAACGAACCAATAAGTTAACAATCCAAAAAACCAACAAACCAACAAACCAACAAACCAACAAACCAACAAACGAACAAACCAACAAACCAACAAACCAACAAACCAACAAGCCAACAAACCAAGTAACCAACAAGCCAACAAACCAACAAACCAACAAGCCAACAAACCAACAAACCAACAAGCCAATAAACCAACAAACCCAAAAAGCCAACAAGCCAACAAGCCAACAAACCAACAAACCAACAAAAGAACAAACCAACAAACCAACAAACCAACAAACCAACAAACCAACAAACCAAAAAAAGAACAAACCAACAAACCAACAAACCAACAAACCAACAAGTCAACAAACCAAAAAACCAACAAACCAACAAACGAACAAACGAACAAACCAACAAACCAACAAACTAACAAACCAACAAACCAACAAACCAACAAGCCAACAAACCAACAAACCAGCAAACCAACAAGCCAACAAACCAACAAAACAAAAAATGAACAAACCAACAAAACAACAAACCAACAAACCAACAAACCAACAAACCAACAAACCAACAAACCAACAAACCAACAAACCAACAAACCAACAAACCAACAAGCCAACAAGCCAACAAACCAACAAGCCAACAAACGAACAAACCAACAAACCAACAAACCAACAAACCAACAAACCAACAAACCAACGTACCAACTAGTCAACAAGCCAACAATCCAACAAGCCAACAAACGAATAAACCAACAAACCAACAAACCAACAAACCAACAAACCAACAAACCAACAAACCAACAAACCAACAAACCAACAAACCAACAAACCAACAAACCAACAAACCAACAAACCAACAAACCAACAAACCAACAAACCAACAAACCAACAAACCAACAAACCAACAAACCAACAAGCCAACAAACCAACAAACGAACAAACCAAGTAACCAACAAGCCAACAAACCAACAAGCCAACAAACAAATAAACCAACAAACCAACAAACCAACAAACCAAGTAACCAACAAGCCAACAAACCAACACACCAACAAACCAACAAACGAACAAACCAACAAACAAACAAACCAACAAACCAACAAGCCAACAAACCAACAAACCAAGTACCCAACAATCCAACAAAACAACAAGCCAACAAACAAATAAACCAACAAACCAACAAACCAACAAACCGAGTAACCAACAAGCCAACAAACGAACAAGCCAACAAACCAACAAACCAACAAACCAACAAACGAACAAACAAACAAACAAACAAACCAACAAACCAACAAACCAACAAACCAACAAACCAACAAACCAACAAACCAACAAACCAACAAACCAACAAACCAACAAACCAACAAACGAACAAACCAACAAACCAATAAACCAACAAGCCAACAAAAAACAAAACAAGAAACCAACAAACCAACAAACCAACAAACGAACAAACCAACAAACCAACAAGCCAACAAGCCAACAAACCAACAAGCCAACAAACCAAAAAACCAACAAACCAACAAACCAACAAGCCAACAAACCAACAAACCAACAAACCAACAAACCAACAAACCAACAAAAGAACAAACCAACAAACCGACAAACCAACAAACCAACAAACCAACAAACCAACAAACCAACAAACCAACAAACCAACGAACCAACAAACCAACAAACGAACAAACCAACAAACCAACAAACCAACAAACCAACAAACCAACAAACCAACAAACCAACAAACCAACAAACCAACAAACCAACAAACCAACAAACCAACAAACCAACAAACCAACATACCAACAAACCAACAAACCAAAAATCGAACAAACCAACGAACCAATAAGCTAACAATCCAAAAAACCAACAAACCAACAAACCAACAAACCAACAAACCAACAAACGAACAAACCAACAAACCAACAAACCAACAAGCCAACAAACCAAGTAACCAACAAGCCAACAAACCAACAAACCAACAAGCCAACAAACCAACAAACCAACAAGCCAATAAACCAACAAACCCAACAAGCCAACAAGCCAACAAGCCAACAAACCAACAAACCAACAAAAGAACAAACCAACAAACCAACAAACTAACAAACCAACAAACCAACAAACCAACAAACCAACAAACCAACAAACCAACAAACCAACAAACCAACAAACCAACAAAACAACAAATGAACAAACCAACAAACCAACAAACCAACAAACCAACAAACCAACAAACCAACAAACCAACAAACCAACAAACCAACAAACCAACAAACCAACAAACCAACAAACCAACAAACCAACAAACCAACAAACCAACAAACCAACAAACCAACAAACCAACAAACCAACAAACTAACAAACCAACAAACCAACAAACCAACAAACCAACAAACCAACAAACCAACAAACCAACAAACCAACAAACCAACAAACCAACAAACCAACAAACCAACAAACCAACAAACCATCAAACCAACAAACCAACAAACCAACAAACCAACAAACCAACAAACCAACAAACCAACAAGCCAACAAGCCAACAAACCAACAAGCCAACAAACCAAAAAACCAACAAACCAACAAACTAACAAGCCAACAAACCAACAAACCAACAAACCAACAAACCAACAAAAGAACAAACCAACAAACCAACAAACCAACAAACCAACAAGCCAACAAGCCAACAAACCAACAAGCCAAAAAACCAAAAAACCAACAAACCAACAAACCAACAAACCAACAAACCAACAAACCAACAAACCAACAAACCAACAAACCAACAAACCAACAAGCCAACAAACCAACAAACGAACAAACCAAGTAACCAACAAGCCAACAAACCAACAAGCCAACAAACAAATAAACCAACAAACCAACAAACCAACAAACCAAGTAACCAACAAGCCAACAAACCAACACACCAACAAACCAACAAACGAACAAACCAACAAACAAACAAACCAACAAACCAACAAGCCAACAAACCAACAAACCAAGTACCCAACAATCCAACAAAACAACAAGCCAACAAACAAATAAACCAACAAACCAACAAACCAACAAACCGAGTAACCAACAAGCCAACAAACGAACAAGCCAACAAACCAACAAACCAACAAACCAACAAACGAACAAACAAACAAACAAACAAACCAACAAACCAACAAACCAACAAACCAACAAACCAACAAACCAACAAACCAACAAACCAACAAACCAACAAACCAACAAACCAACAAACCAACAAACGAACAAACCAACAAACCAATAAACCAACAAGCCAACAAAAAACAAAACAAGAAACCAACAAACCAACAAACCAACAAACGAACAAACCAACAAACCAACAAGCCAACAAGCCAACAAACCAACAAGCCAACAAACCAAAAAACCAACAAACCAACAAACCAACAAGCCAACAAACCAACAAACCAACAAACCAACAAACCAACAAACCAACAAAAGAACAAACCAACAAACCAACAAACGAACAAACCAACAAAAGAACAAACCAACAAACCAACAAACCAACAAACCAACAAACCAACAAACCAACAAACCAACAAACCAACAAACCAACAAACCAACAAACCGACAAACCAACAAACCAACAAACCAACAAACCAACAAACCAACAAACCAACAAACCAACGAACCAACAAACCAACAAACGAACAAACCAACAAACCAACAAACCAACAAACCAACAAACCAACAAACCAACAAACCAACAAACCAACAAACCAACAAACCAACAAACCAACAAACCAACAAACCAACAAACCAACATACCAACAAACCAACAAACCAAAAATCGAACAAACCAACGAACCAATAAGCTAACAATCCAAAAAACCAACAAACCAACAAACCAACAAACCAACAAACCAACAAACGAACAAACCAACAAACCAACAAACCAACAAGCCAACAAACCAAGTAACCAACAAGCCAACAAACCAACAAACCAACAAGCCAACAAACCAACAAACCAACAAGCCAATAAACCAACAAACCCAACAAGCCAACAAGCCAACAAGCCAACAAACCAACAAACCAACAAAAGAACAAACCAACAAACCAACAAACCAACAAACCAACAAACCAACAAACCAACAAACCAACAAACCAACAAACCAACAAACCAACAAACCAACAAAACAACAAATGAACAAACCAACAAACCAACAAATGAACAAACCAACAAACCAACAAACCAACAAACCAACAAACCAACAAACCAACAAACCAACAAACCAACAAACCAACAAACCAACAAACCAACAAACCAACAAACCAACAAACCAACAAACCAACAAACCAACAAACCAACAAACTAACAAACCAACAAACCAACAAACCAACAAACCAACAAACCAACAAACCAACAAACCAACAAACCAACAAACCAACAAACCAACAAACCAACAAACCAACAAACCAACAAACCATCAAACCAACAAACCAACAAACCAACAAACCAACAAACCAACAAACCAACAAACCAACAAGCCAACAAGCCAACAAACCAACAAGCCAACAAACCAAAAAACCAACAAACCAACAAACTAACAAGCCAACAAACCAACAAACCAACAAACCAACAAACCAACAAAAGAACAAACCAACAAACCAACAAACCAACAAACCAACAAGCCAACAAGCCAACAAACCAACAAGCCAAAAAACCAAAAAACCAACAAACCAACAAACCAACAAGTCAACAAACCAACAAACCATCAAACGAACAAACCAACAAAAGAACAAACCAACAAACCAACAAACCAACAAACCAACAAACCAACAAGCCAACAAACCAAAAAACCAACAAACCAACAAACCACCAAGCCAACAAACCAACAAACCAACAAACCAACAAACCAACAAACCAACAAACCAACAAACCAACAAACCACCAAACCAACAAACCAACAAACCAACAAGCCAACAAGCCAACAAACCAACAAACCAACAAGCCAACAAACCAACAAGCCAACAAACCAAAAAACCAACAAACCAACAAACCAACATGCCAACAAACCAACAAACCAACAAACCAACAAACCAACGAACCAACAAACCAACAAACCAACAAACCAACAAACCAACAAACCAACAAACAAACAAACTAACAAACCAACAAACCAACAAACCAACAAGCCAACAAACCAACAAGCTAACAAACCAAAAAACCAACAAACCAACAAACCAACAAGCCAACAAACCAACAAACCAACAAACCAACAAACCAACAAAAGAACAAACCAACAAACCAACAAACCAACAAACCAACAAACCAACAAACAAACAAAAGAACAAACCAACAAACCAACAAACCAACAAACCAACAAACCAACAAACCAACAAACCAACAAACCAACAAACCAACAAACCAACAAACCAACAAACCAACAAACCAACAAACCAACAAACCAACAAACCAACAAACCAACAAACCAACAAACCAAAAAACCAACAAACCAACAAACCAAAAAACCAACAAACCAACAAACCAACAAACCAACAAGCCAACAAGCCAACAAACCAACAAGCCAACAAACCAAAAAACAAACAAACCAACAAACCAACAAGCCAACAAACCAACAAACCAAAAAACGAACAAACTAACAAAAGAACAAACCAACAAACCAACAAACCAACAAACCAACAAACCAAAAAGTCAACAAACCAAAAAACCAACAAACCAACAAACGAACAAACGAACAAACCAACAAACCAACAAACTAACAAACCAACAAACCAACAAGCCAACAAGCCAACAAACCAACAAACCAACAAACCAACAAGCCAACAAGCCAACAAGCCAACAAACCAAAAAACAAACAAGCCAACAAACCAACAAACCAACAAAACAAAAAATGAACAAACCAACAAAACAACAAACCAACAAACCAACAAACCAACAAACCAACAAACCAACAAACCAACAAACCAACAAACCAACAAACCAACAAACCAACAAGCCAACAAGCCAACAAACCAACAAGCCAACAAACGAACAAACCAACAAACCAACAAACCAACAAACCAACAAACCAACAAACCAACAAACCAACAAACCAACATACCAACTAGTCAACAAGCCAACAATCCAACAAGCCAACAAACGAATAAACCAACAAACCAACAAACCAACAAACCAACAAACCAACAAACCAACAAACCAACAAACCAACAAACCAACAAACCAACAAACCAACAAACCAACAAACCAACAAACCAACAAACCAACAAACCAACAAACCAACAAACCAACAAACCAACAAACCAACAAACCAACAAACCAACAAACCAACAAGCCAACAAACCAACAAACCAACAAACCAAGTAACCAACAAGCCAACAAACCAACAAGCCAACAAACAAATAAACCAACAAACCAACAAACCAACAAACCAAGTAACCAACAAGCCAACAAATGAACAAGCCAACAAACCAACAAACCAACAAACTAACAAACGAACAAACCAACAAACAAACAAACCAACAAACCAACAAGCCAACAAACCAACAAACCAAGTACCCAACAATCCAACAAAACAACAAGCCAACAAACAAATAAACCAACAAACCAACAAACCAACAAACCAAGTAACCAACAAGCCAACAAACGAACAAGCCAACAAACCAACAAACCAACAAACCAACAAACGAACAAACCAACAAACAAACAAACCAACAAACCAACAAACTAACAAACCAACAAACCAACAAACCAACAAACCAACAAACGAACAAACCAACAAACCAATAAACCAACAAGCCAACAAAAAAACAAAACAAGAAACCAACAAACCAACAAACCAACAAACGAACAAACCAACAAACCAACAAGCCAACAAGCCAACAAACCAACAAGCCAACAAACCAAAAAACCAACAAACCAACAAACCAACAAGCCAACAAACCAACAAACCAACAAACCAACAAACCAACAAAAGAACAAACCAACAAACCAACAAACGAACAAACCAACAAAAGAACAAACCAACAAACCAACAAACCAACAAACCAACAAACCAACAAACCAACAAACCAACAAACCAACAAACCAACAAACCAACAAACCAACAAACCAACAAACCAACAAACCAACAAACCAACAAACCAACAAACCAACAAACCAACAAACCAACAAACCAACAAACCAACAAACCAAAAAAAGAACAAACCAACAAACCAACAAACCAACAAACCAACAAGTCAACAAACCAAAAAACCAACAAACCAACAAACGAACAAACGAACAAACCAACAAACCAACAAACTAACAAACCAACAAACCAACAAACCAACAAGCCAACAAACCAACAAACCAGCAAACCAACAAGCCAACAAACCAACAAACCAACAAAACAAAAAATGAACAAACCAACAAAACAACAAACCAACAAACCAACAAACCAACAAACCAACAAACCAACAAACCAACAAACCAACAAACCAACAAACCAACAAGCCAACAAGCCAACAAACCAACAAGCCAACAAACGAACAAACCAACAAACCAACAAACCAACAAACCAACAAACCAACAAACCAACAAACCAACAAACCAACGTACCAACTAGTCAACAAGCCAACAATCCAACAAGCCAACAAACGAATAAACCAACAAACGAACAAACCAACAAACCAACAAACTAACAAACCAACAAACCAACAAACCAACAAGCCAACAAACCAACAAACCAG
This sequence comes from Atherix ibis, assembly GCA_958298945.1. Lineage (NCBI taxonomy): Eukaryota > Metazoa > Arthropoda > Insecta > Diptera > Athericidae > Atherix > Atherix ibis. The sequence continues at coordinate 84,239,263 of OY282608.1, read as the reverse complement.
CAAACCAACAAGCCAACAAACCAACAAACCAACAAAACAAAAAATGAACAAACCAACAAAACAACAAACCAACAAACCAACAAACCAACAAACCAACAAACCAACAAACCAACAAACCAACAAACCAACAAACCAACAAACCAACAAGCCAACAAGCCAACAAACCAACAAGCCAACAAACGAACAAACCAACAAACCAACAAACCAACAAACCAACAAACCAACAAACCAACAAACCAACGTACCAACTAGTCAACAAGCCAACAATCCAACAAGCCAACAAACGAATAAACCAACAAACCAACAAACCAACAAACCAACAAACCAACAAACCAACAAACCAACAAACCAACAAACCAACAAACCAACAAACCAACAAACCAACAAACCAACAAACCAACAAACCAACAAACCAACAAACCAACAAACCAACAAACCAACAAACCAACAAACCAACAAGCCAACAAACCAACAAACGAACAAACCAAGTAACCAACAAGCCAACAAACCAACAAGCCAACAAACAAATAAACCAACAAACCAACAAACCAACAAACCAAGTAACCAACAAGCCAACAAACCAACACACCAACAAACCAACAAACGAACAAACCAACAAACAAACAAACCAACAAACCAACAAGCCAACAAACCAACAAACCAAGTACCCAACAATCCAACAAAACAACAAGCCAACAAACAAATAAACCAACAAACCAACAAACCAACAAACCGAGTAACCAACAAGCCAACAAACGAACAAGCCAACAAACCAACAAACCAACAAACCAACAAACGAACAAACAAACAAACAAACAAACCAACAAACCAACAAACCAACAAACCAACAAACCAACAAACCAACAAACCAACAAACCAACAAACCAACAAACCAACAAACCAACAAACGAACAAACCAACAAACCAATAAACCAACAAGCCAACAAAAAACAAAACAAGAAACCAACAAACCAACAAACCAACAAACGAACAAACCAACAAACCAACAAGCCAACAAGCCAACAAACCAACAAGCCAACAAACCAAAAAACCAACAAACCAACAAACCAGCAAGCCAACAAACCAACAAACCAACAAACCAACAAACCAACAAAAGAACAAACCAACAAACCAACAAACGAACAAACCAACAAAAGAACAAACCAACAAACCAACAAACCAACAAACCAACAAACCAACAAACCAACAAACCAACAAACCAACATACCAACTAGTCAACAAGCCAACAATCCAACAAGCCAACAAACGAATAAACCAACAAACCAACAAACCAACAAACCAACAAACCAACAAACCAACAAACCAACAAACCAACAAACCAACAAACCAACAAACCAACAAACCAACAAACCAACAAACCAACAAACCAACAAACCAACAAACCAACAAACCAACAAACCAACAAACCAACAAACCAACAAACCAACAAGCCAACAAACCAACAAACCAACAAACCAAGTAACCAACAAGAAAACAAACCAACAAGCCAACAAACAAATAAACCAACAAACCAACAAACCAACAAACCAAGTAACCAACAAGCCAACAAATGAACAAGCCAACAAACCAACAAACCAACAAACTAACAAACGAACAAACCAACAAACAAACAAACCAACAAACCAACAAGCCAACAAACCAACAAACCAAGTACCCAACAATCCAACAAAACAACAAGCCAACAAACAAATAAACCAACAAACCAACAAACCAACAAACCAAGTAACCAACAAGCCAACAAACGAACAAGCCAACAAACCAACAAACCAACAAACCAACAAACGAACAAACCAACAAACAAACAAACCAACAAACCAACAAACTAACAAACCAACAAACCAACAAACCAACAAACCAACAAACGAACAAACCAACAAACCAATAAACCAACAAGCCAACAAAAAAACAAAACAAGAAACCAACAAACCAACAAACCAACAAACGAACAAACCAACAAACCAACAAGCCAACAAGCCAACAAACCAACAAGCCAACAAACCAAAAAACCAACAAACCAACAAACCAACAAGCCAACAAACCAACAAACCAACAAACCAACAAACCAACAAAAGAACAAACCAACAAACCAACAAACGAACAAACCAACAAAAGAACAAACCAACAAACCAACAAACCAACAAACCAACAAACCAACAAACCAACAAACCAACAAACCAACAAACCAACAAACCAACAAACCAACAAACCAACAAACCAACAAACCAACAAACCAACAAACCAACAAACCAACAAACCAACAAACCAACAAACCAACAAACCAACAAACCAACAAACCAACAAACCAAAAAAAGAACAAACCAACAAACCAACAAACCAACAAACCAACAAGTCAACAAACCAAAAAACCAACAAACCAACAAACGAACAAACGAACAAACCAACAAACCAACAAACTAACAAACCAACAAACCAACAAACCAACAAGCCAACAAACCAACAAACCAGCAAACCAACAAGCCAACAAACCAACAAACCAACAAAACAAAAAATGAACAAACCAACAAAACAACAAACCAACAAACCAACAAACCAACAAACCAACAAACCAACAAACCAACAAACCAACAAACCAACAAACCAACAAACCAACAAACCAACAAGCCAACAAGCCAACAAACCAACAAGCCAACAAACGAACAAACCAACAAACCAACAAACCAACAAACCAACAAACCAACAAACCAACAAACCAACAAACCAACGTACCAACTAGTCAACAAGCCAACAATCCAACAAGCCAACAAACGAATAAACCAACAAACGAACAAACCAACAAACCAACAAACTAACAAACCAACAAACCAACAAACCAACAAGCCAACAAACCAACAAACCAGCAAACCAACAAGCCAACAAACCAACAAACCAACAAAACAAAAAATGAACAAACCAACAAAACAACAAACCAACAAACCAACAAACCAACAAACCAACAAACCAACAAACCAACAAACCAACAAACCAACAAACCAACAAACCAACAAACCAACAAACCAACAAGCCAACAAGCCAACAAACCAACAAGCCAACAAACGAACAAACCAACAAACCAACAAACCAACAAACCAACAAACCAACAAACCAACAAACCAACGTACCAACTAGTCAACAAGCCAACAATCCAACAAGCCAACAAACGAATAAACCAACAAACCAACAAACCAACAAACCAACAAACCAACAAACCAACAAACCAACAAACCAACAAACCAACAAACCAACAAACCAACAAACCAACAAACCAACAAACCAACAAACCAACAAACCAACAAACCAACAAACCAACAAACCAACAAACCAACAAGCCAACAAACCAACAAACGAACAAACCAAGTAACCAACAAGCCAACAAACCAACAAGCCAACAAACAAATAAACCAACAAACCAACAAACCAACAAACCAAGTAACCAACAAGCCAACAAACCAACACACCAACAAACCAACAAACGAACAAACCAACAAACAAACAAACCAACAAACCAACAAGCCAACAAACCAACAAACCAAGTACCCAACAATCCAACAAAACAACAAGCCAACAAACAAATAAACCAACAAACCAACAAACCAACAAACCGAGTAACCAACAAGCCAACAAACGAACAAGCCAACAAACCAACAAACCAACAAACCAACAAACGAACAAACAAACAAACAAACAAACCAACAAACCAACAAACCAACAAACCAACAAACCAACAAACCAACAAACCAACAAACCAACAAACCAACAAACCAACAAACCAACAAACGAACAAACCAACAAACCAATAAACCAACAAGCCAACAAAAAACAAAACAAGAAACCAACAAACCAACAAACCAACAAACGAACAAACCAACAAACCAACAAGCCAACAAGCCAACAAACCAACAAGCCAACAAACCAAAAAACCAACAAACCAACAAACCAACAAGCCAACAAACCAACAAACCAACAAACCAACAAACCAACAAAAGAACAAACCAACAAACCAACAAACGAACAAACCAACAAAAGAACAAACCAACAAACCAACAAACCAACAAACCAACAAACCAACAAACCAACAAACCAACAAACCAACAAACCAACAAACCAACAAACCGACAAACCAACAAACCAACAAACCAACAAACCAACAAACCAACAAACCAACGAACCAACAAACCAACAAACGAACAAACCAACAAACCAACAAACCAACAAACCAACAAACCAACAAACCAACAAACCAACAAACCAACAAACCAACAAACCAACAAACCAACAAACCAACAAACCAACAAACCAACAAACCAACAAACCAACAAACCAACATACCAACAAACCAACAAACCAAAAATCGAACAAACCAACGAACCAATAGGCTAACAATCCAAAAAACCAACAAACCAACAAACCAACAAACGAACAAACCAACAAACGAACAAACCAACAAACCAACAAACCAACAAGCCAACAAACCAAGTAACCAACAAGCCAACAAACCAACAAACCAACAAGCCAACAAACCAACAAACCAACAAGCCAATAAACCAACAAACCCAACAAGCCAACAAGCCAACAAGCCAACAAACCAACAAACCAACAAAAGAACAAACCAACAAACCAACAAACCAACAAACCAACAAACCAACAAACCAACAAACCAACAAACCAACAAACCAACAAACCAACAAACCAACAAACCAACAAAACAACAAATGAACAAACCAACAAACCAACAAACCAACAAACCAACAAACCAACAAACCAACAAACCAACAAACCAACAAACCAACAAACCAACAAACCAACAAACCAACAAACCAACAAACCAACAAACCAAGAAACCAACAAACCAACAAACCAACAAACTAACAAACCAACAAACCAACAAACCAACAAACCAACAAACCAACAAACCAACAAACCAACAAACCAACAAACCAACAAACCAACAAACCAACAAACCAACAAACCATCAAACCAACAAACCAACAAACCAACAAACCAACAAACCAACAAACCAACAAACCAACAAACCAACAAGCCAACAAGCCAACAAACCAACAAGCCAACAAACCAAAAAACCAACAAACCAACAAACTAACAAGCCAACAAACCAACAAACCAACAAACCAACAAACCAACAAAAGAACAAACCAACAAACCAACAAACCAACAAACCAACAAGCCAACAAGCCAACAAACCAACAAGCCAAAAAACCAAAAAACCAACAAACCAACAAACCAACAAGTCAACAAACCAACAAACCATCAAACGAACAAACCAACAAAAGAACAAACCAACAAACCAACAAACCAACAAACCAACAAACCAACAAGCCAACAAACCAAAAAACCAACAAACCAACAAACCACCAAGCCAACAAACCAACAAACCAACAAACCAATAAACCAACAAACCAACAAACCAACAAACCACCAAACCAACAAACCAACAAACCAACAAGCCAACAAGCCAACAAACCAACAAACCAACAAGCCAACAAACCAACAAGCCAACAAACCAAAAAACCAACAAACCAACAAACCAACACGCCAACAAACCAACAAACCAACAAACCAACAAACCAACGAACCAACAAACCAACAAACCAACAAACCAACAAACCAACAAACCAACAAACAAACAAACTAACAAACCAACAAACCAACAAACCAACAAGCCAACAAGCCAACAAACCAACAAGCTAACAAACCAAAAAACCAACAAACCAACAAACCAACAAGCCAACAAACCAACAAACCAACAAACCAACAAACCAACAAAAGAACAAACCAACAAACCAACAAACCAACAAACCAACAAACCAACAAACAAACAAAAGAACAAACCAACAAACCAACAAACCAACAAACCAACAAACCAACAAACCAACAAACCAACAAACCAACAAACCAACAAACCAACAAACCAACAAACCAACAAACCAACAAACCAACAAACCAACAAACCAACAAACCAACAAACCAACAAACCAACAAACCAACAAACCAACAAACCAACAAACCAAAAAACCAACAAACCAACAAACCAAAAAACCAACAAACCAACAAACCAACAAACCAACAAGCCAACAAGCCAACAAACCAACAAGCCAACAAACCAAAAAACCAACAAACCAACAAACCAACAAGCCAACAAACCAACAAACCAAAAAACGAACAAACTAACAAAAGAACAAACCAACAAACCAACAAACCAACAAACCAACAAACCAACAAGTCAACAAACCAAAAAACCAACAAACCAACAAACGAACAAACGAACAAACCAACAAACCAACAAACTAACAAACCAACAAACCAACAAGCCAACAAGCCAACAAACCAACAAACCAACAAACCAACAAGCCAACAAGCCAACAAGCCAACAAACCAAAAAACAAACAAGCCAACAAACCAACAAACCAACAAAACAAAAAATGAACAAACCAACAAAACAACAAACCAACAAACCAACAAACCAACAAACCAACAAACCAACAAACCAACAAACCAACAAACCAACAAACCAACAAACCAACAAGCCAACAAGCCAACAAACCAACAAGCCAACAAACGAACAAACCAACAAACCAACAAACCAACAAACCAACAAACCAACAAACCAACAAACCAACAAACCAACAAACCAACAAACCAACATACCAACTAGTCAACAAGCCAACAATCCAACAAGCCAACAAACGAATAAACCAACAAACCAACAAACCGACAAACCAACAAACCAACAAACCAACAAACCAACAAACCAACAAACCAACAAACCAACAAACCAACAAACCAACAAACCAACAAACCAACAAACCAACAAACCAACAAACCAACAAACCAACAAACCAACAAACCAACAAACCAACAAGCCAACAAACCAACAAACCAACAAACCAAGTAACCAACAAGCCAACAAACCAACAAGCCAACAAACAAATAAACCAACAAACCAACAAACCAACAAACCAAGTAACCAACAAGCCAACAAATGAACAAGCCAACAAACCAACAAACCAACAAACTAACAAACGAACAAACCAACAAACAAACAAACCAACAAACCAACAAGCCAACAAACCAACAAACCAAGTACCCAACAATCCAACAAAACAACAAGCCAACAAACAAATAAACCAACAAACCAACAAACCAACAAACCAAGTAACCAACAAGCCAACAAACGAACAAGCCAACAAACCAACAAACCAACAAACCAACAAACGAACAAACCAACAAACAAACAAACCAACAAACCAACAAACTAACAAACCAACAAACCAACAAACCAACAAACCAACAAACGAACAAACCAACAAACCAATAAACCAACAAGCCAACAAAAAAACAAAACAAGAAACCAACAAACCAACAAACCAACAAACGAACAAACCAACAAACCAACAAGCCAACAAGCCAACAAACCAACAAGCCAACAAACCAAAAAACCAAAAAACCAACAAACCAACAAACCAACAAGCCAACAAACCAACAAACCAACAAACCAACAAAAGAACAAACCAACAAACCAACAAACGAACAAACCAACAAAAGAACAAACCAACAAACCAACAAACCAACAAACCAACAAACCAACAAACCAACAAACCAACAAACCAACAAACCAACAAACCAACAAACCAACAAACCAACAAACGAACAAACCAACAAACCAGCAAACCAACAAACCAACAAACCAACAAGCCAACAAACCAACAAACCAACAAACCAACAAACCAACAAACCAACATACCAACAAACCAACAAACCAACAAACGAACAAACCAACGAACCAATAAGCTAACAATCCAAAAAACCAACAAACCAACAAACCAACAAACCAACAAACCAACAAACGAACAAACGAACAAACCAACAAACCAACAAACCAACAAACCAACAAACCAACAAGCCAACAAACCAAGTAACCAACAAGCCAACAAACCAACAAACCAACAAGCCAACAAACCAACAAACCAACAAGCCAATAAACCAACAAACCCAACAAGCCAACAAGCCAACAAGCCAACAAACCAACAAACCAACAAAAGAACAAACCAACAAACCAACAAACCAACAAACCAACAAACCAACAAACCAACAAACCAACAAACCAACAAATTAACAAACCAACAAACCAACAAACCAACAAAACAACAAATGAACAAACCAACAAACCAACAAACCAACAAACCAACAAACCAACAAACCAACAAACCAACAAACCAACAAACCAACAAACCAACAAACCAACAAACCAACAAACCAACAAACCAACAAACCAACAAACCAACAAACCAACAAACCAACAAACACACAAACCAACAAACCAACAAACCAACGAACTAACAAACCAACAAACCAACAAACCAACAAACCAACAAACCAACAAACCAACAAACCAACAAACCAGCAAACCAACAAACCAACAAACCAACAAACCAACAAACCAACAAACCAACAAACCAACAAACCAACAAACCAACAAACCAACAAACCAACAAACCAACAAACCAACAAACTAACAAGCCAACAAACCAACAAACCAACAAACCACAAACCAACAAAAGAACAAACCAACAAACCAACAAACCAACAAACCAACAAACCAACAAACGAACAAACCAACAAACCAACAAACCAACAAACCAACAAGCCAACAAACCAAGTAACCAACAAGCCAACAAACCAACAAACCAACAAGCCAACAAACCAACAAACCAACAAGCCAATAAACCAACAAACCCAACAAGCCAACAAGCCAACAAGCCAACAAACCAACAAACCAACAAAAGAACAAACCAACAAACCAACAAACCAACAAACCAACAAACCAACAAACCAACAAACCAACAAACCAACAAACCAACAAACCAACAAACCAACAAACCAACAAAACAACAAATGAACAAACCAACAAACCAACAAACCAACAAACCAACAAACCAACAAACCAACAAACCAACAAACCAACAAACCAACAAACCAACAAACCAACAAACCAACAAACCAACAAACCAGCAAACCAACAAACCAACAAACCAACAAACCAACAAACCAACAAACCAACAAACCAACAAACCAACAAACCAACAAACCAACAAACCAACAAACTAACAAGCCAACAAACCAACAAAACAACAAACCACAAACCAACAAAAGAACAAACCAACAAACCAACAAACCAACAAACCAACAAACCAACAAACCAACAAACGAACAAACCAACAAACCAACAAACCAACAAACCAACAAGCCAACAAACCAAGTAACCAACAAGCCAACAAACCAACAAACCAACAAGCCAACAAACCAACAAACCAACAAGCCAATAAACCAACAAACCCAACAAGCCAACAAGCCAACAAGCCAACAAACCAACAAACCAACAAAAGAACAAACCAAGAAACCAACAAACCAACAAACCAACAAACCAACAAACCAACAAACCAACAAACCAACAAACCAACAAACCAACATACCAACTAGTCAACAAGCCAACAATCCAACAAGCCAACAAACGAATAAACCAACAAACCAACAAACCAACAAACCAACAAACCAACAAACCAACAAACCAACAAACCAACAAACCAACAAACCAACAAACCAACAAACCAACAAACCAACAAACCAACAAACCAACAAACCAACAAACCAACAAACCAACAAACCAAAAAGCCAACAAACCAACAAACCAACAAACCAAGTAACCAACAAGCCAACAAACCAACAAGCCAACAAACAAATAAACCAACAAACCAACAAACCAACAAACCAAGTAACCAACAAGCCAACAAATGAACAAGCCAACAAACCAACAAACCAACAAACTAACAAACGAACAAACCAACAAACAAACAAACCAACAAACCAACAAGCCAACAAGCCAACAAACCAAGTACCCAACAATCCAACAAAACAACAAGCCAACAAACAAATAAACCAACAAACCAACAAACCAACAAACCAAGTAACCAACAAGCCAACAAACGAACAAGCCAACAAACCAACAAACCAACAAACCAACAAACGAACAAACCAACAAACAAACAAACCAACAAACCAACAAACTAACAAACCAACAAACCAACAAACCAACAAACCAACAAACGAACAAACCAACAAACCAATAAACCAACAAGCCAACAAAAAAACAAAACAAGAAACCAACAAACCAACAAACCAACAAACGAACAAACCAACAAACCAACAAGCCAACAAGCCAACAAACCAACAAGCCAACAAACCAAAAAACTAACAAACCAACAAACCAACAAGGCAACAAACCAACAAACCAACAAACCAACAAACCAACAAAAGAACAAACCAACAAACCAACAAACGAACAAACCAACAAAAGAACAAACCAACAAACCAACAAACCAACAAACCAACAAACCAACAAACCAACAAACCAACAAACCAACAAACCAACAAACCAACAAACCAACAAACCAACAAACCAACAAACCAACAAACCAACAAACCAACAAACCAACAAACCAACAAACCAACAAACCAACAAACCAACAAACCAACAAACGAACAAACCAACAAACCAGCAAACCAACAAACCAACAAACCAACAAGCCAACAAACCAACAAACCAACAAACCAACAAACCAACAAACCAACATACCAACAAACCAACAAACCAACAAACGAACAAACCAACGAACCAATAAGCTAACAATCCAAAAAACAACAAACCAACAAACCAACAAACCAACAAACCAACAAACGAACAAACAAACAAACCAACAAACCAACAAACCAACAAACCAACAAACCAACAAGCCAACAAACCAAGTAACCAACAAGCCAACAAACCAACAAACCAACAAGCCAACAAACCAACAAACCAACAAGCCAATAAACCAACAAACCCAACAAGCCAACAAGCCAAGAAGCAAACAAACCAACAAACCAACAAAAGAACAAACCAACAAACCAACAAACCAACAAACCAACAAACCAACAAACCAACAAACCAACAAACCAACAAACCAACAAACCAACAAACCAACAAAACAACAAATGAACAAACCAACAAACCAACAAACCAACAAACCAACAAACCAACAAACCAACAAACCAACAAACCAACAAACCAACAAACCAACAAACCAACAAACCAACAAACCAACAAACCAACAAACCAACAAACCAACAAACCAACGAACTAACAAACCAACAAACCAACAAACCAACAAACCAACAAACCAACAAACCAACAAACCAACAAACCAGCAAACCAGCAAACCAACAAACCAACAAACCAACAAACCAACAAACCAACAAACCAACAAACCAACAAACCAACAAACCAACAAACCAACAAACCAACAAACCAACAAACTAACAAGCCAACAAACCAACAAACCAACAAACCACAAACCAACAAAAGAACAAACCAACAAACCAACAAACCAACAAACCAACAAACCAACAAACGAACAAACCAACAAACCAACAAACCAACAAACCAACAAACCAACAAACCAACAAGCCAATAAACCAACAAACCCAACAAGCCAACAAGCCAACAAGCCAACAAACCAACAAACCAACAAAAGAACAAACCAACAAACCAACAAACCAACAAACCAACAAACCAACAAACCAACAAACCAACAAACCAACAAACCAACAAACCAACAAACCAACAAACCAACAAAACAACAAATGAACAAACCAACAAACCAACAAACCAACAAACCAACAAACCAACAAACCAACAAACCAACAAACCAACAAACCAACAAACCAACAAACCAACAAACCAACAAACCAACAAACCAACAAACCAACAAACCAGCAAACCAACAAACCAACAAACCAACAAACCAACAAACCAACAAACCAACAAACCAACAAACCAACAAACCAACAAACCAACAAACCAACAAACCAACAAACTAACAAGCCAACAAACCAACAAACCAACAAAAGAACAAACCAACAAACCAACAAACCAACAAACCAACAAACCAACAAACGAACAAACCAACAAACCAACAAACCAACAAACCAACAAGCCAACAAACCAAGTAACCAACAAGCCAACAAACCAACAAACCAACAAGCCAACAAACCAACAAACCAACAAGCCAATAAACCAACAAACCCAACAAGCCAACAAGCCAACAAGCCAACAAACCAACAAACCAACAAAAGAACAAACCAACAAACCAACAAACCAACAAACCAACAAACCAACAAACCAACAAACCAACAAACCAACAAACCAACAAACCAACAAACCAACAAACCAACAAACCAGCAAACCAACAAAAGAACAAACCAACAAACCAACAAACCAACAAACCAACAAATTAACAAACCAACAAACCAAAAAGTCAACAAACCAAAAAACCAACAAACCAACAAACCAACAAACGAACAAACAAACAAACCAACAAACGAACAAACGAACAAACCAACAAACCAACAAACTAACAAACCAACAAACCAACAAGCCAACAAGCCAACAAACCAACAAACCAACAAACCAACAAGCCAACAAGCCAACAAGCCAACAAACCAAAAAACCAACAAGCCAACAAACCAACAAACCAACAAACCAACAAAAGAACAAACCAACAAACCAACAAACCAACAAACCAACAAACCAACAAACCAACAAACCAACAAACCAACGAACCAACAAACCAACAAACCAACAAAACAACAAATGAACAAACCAACAAACCAACAAACCAACAAACCAACAAACCAACAAACCAACAAACCAACAAACCAACAAACCAACAAACCAACAAACCAACAAACCAACAAACCAACAAACCAACAAACCAACAAACCAACAAACCAACAAAAGAACAAACCAACAAACCAACAAACCAACAAACCAACAAACCAACAAACCTAAAAGTCAACAAACCAAAAAACCAACAAACGAACAAACAAACAAACCAACAAACGAACAAACGAACAAACCAACAAACCAACAAACTAACAAACCAACAAACCAACAAGCCAACAAGCCAACACACCAACAAACCAACAAACCAACAAGCCAACAAGCCAACAAGCCAACAAACCAAAAAACCAACAAGCCAACAAACCAACAAACCAACAAAACAACAAATGAACAAACCAACAAATCAACAAACCAACAAACCAACAAACCAACAAACCAACAAACCAACAAACCAACAAACCAACAAACCAACAAACCAACAAACCAACAAACCAACAAACCAACAAACCAACAAACCAACAAACCAACAAACCAACAAACCAACAAACCAACAAACCAACAAACCAACAAACCAACAAACCAACAAACCAACAAACCAACAAACCAACAAACCAACAAACCAGCAAACCAACAAACCAACACAAACCAACAAACCAACAAACCAACAAGCCAACAAACCAACAAACCAACAAACCAACAAACCAACAAACCAACAAACCAACAAACCAACAAACCAACAAACCAACAAACCAACAAACCAACAAACCAACAAACCAACAAACCAACAAACGAACAAACCAACAAACCAGCAAACCAACAAACCAACAAACCAACAAACCAACAAACCAACAAACCAGCAAACCAACAAACCAACAAACCAACAAACCAACATACCAACAAACCAACAAACCAACAAACGAACAAACCAACGAACCAATAAGCTAACAATCCAAAAAACCAACAAACCAACAAACCAACAAACCAACAAACGAACAAACCAACAAACCAACAAACCAACAAACCAACAAACCAACAAGCCAACAAACCAAGTAACCAACAAGCCAACAAACCAACAAACCAACAAGCCAACAAACAAACAAACCAACAAGCCAATAAACCAACAAACCCAACAAGCCAACAAGCCAACAAGCCAACAAACCAACAAACCAACAAAAGAACAAACCAACAAACCAACAAGCCAACAAACCAACAAACCAACAAACCAACAAACCAACAAACCAACAAACCAACAAACCAACAAAACAACAAATGAACAAACCAACAAACCAACAAACCAACAAACCAACAAACCAACAAACCAACAAACCAACAAACCAACAAACCAACAAACCAACAAACCAACAAACCAACAAACCAACAAACCAACAAACCAACAAACCAACAAACCAACAAACCAACAAACCAACAAACCAACAAACCAACAAACCAACAAACCAACAAACCAACAAACCAACAAACCAACAAACCAACAAACCAACAAACCAACAAACCAACAAACCAACAAACCAACAAACCAACAAACCAACAAACCAACAAACCAACAAACCAACAAACCAACAAACCAACAAACCAACAAACCAACAAACCACCAAACCAACAAACCAACAAACCATCAAACCAACAAACCAACAAACCAACAAACCAACAAACCAACAAACCAACAAGCCAACAAGCCAACAAACCAACAAGCCAACAAACCAAAAAACCAAAAAACCAACAAACCAACAAACCAACAAACTAACAAGCCAACAAGCCAACAAACCAAAAAACCAACAAGCCAACAAACCAACAAACCAACAAAACAACAAATGAACAAACCAACAAACCAACAAACCAACAAACTAACAAACCAACAAACCAACAAACCAACAAACAAACAAACCAACAAACGAACAAACGAACAAACCAACAAACCAACAAACTAACAAACCAACAAACCAACAAGCCAACAAGCCAACAAGCCAACAAGCCAACAAACCAACAAACCAACAAACCAACAAGCCAACAAGCCAACAAGCCAACAAACCAAAAAACCAACAAGCCAACAAACCAACAAACCAACAAAACAACAAATGAACAAACCAACAAACCAACAAACCAACAAACCAACAAACCAACAAACCAACAAACCAACAAACCAACAAACCAACAAACCAACAAACCAACAAACCAACAAACCAACAAACCAACAAACCAACAAACCAACAAACCAACAATCCATCAAACCAACAAACCAACAAACCAACAAACCAACAAACCAACAAACCAACAAACCAACAAACCAACAAACCAACAAACCAACAAACCAACAAACCAACAAACCAACAAACCAACAAACCAACAAACCAACAAACCAACAAACCAACAAACCAACAAACCAACAAACCAACAAACCAACAAACCAACAAACCAACAAACCAACAAACCAACAAACCAACAAACCAACAAACCAACAAACCAACAAACCAACAAACCAACAAACCAACAAACCAACAAACCAACAAACCAACAAACCAACAAACCAACAAACCAACAAAAGAACAAACCAACAAACCAACAAACCAACAAACCAACAAACCAACAAACCAACAAGCCAACAAACCAACAAACCAACAAGCCAACAAGCCAACAAACCAACAAGCCAACAAACCAAAAAACCAACAAACCAACAAACTAACAAGCCAACAAACCAACAAACCAACAAACCAACAAACCAACAAAAGAACAAACCAACAAACCAACAAACCAACAAACCAACAAACCAACAAACGAACAAACCAACAAACCAACAAACCAACAAACCAACAAGCCAACAAACCAAGTAACCAACAAGCCAACAAACCAACAAACCAACAAGCCAACAAACCAACAAACCAACAAGCCAATAAACCAACAAACCCAACAAGCCAACAAGCCAACAAGCCAACAAACCAACAAACCAACAAAAGAACAATCCAACAAACCAACAAACCAACAAACCAACAAACCAACAAACCAACAAACCAACAAACCAACAAACCAACAAACCAACAAAACAACAAATGAACAAACCAACAAACCAACAAACCAACAAACCAACAAACCAACAAACCAACAAACCAACAAACCAACAAACCAACAAACCAACAAACCAACAAACCAACAAACCAACAAACCAACAAACCAACAAACCAACAAACCAACAAACCAACAAACCAACAAACCAACAAACCAACAAACCAACAAACCAACAAACCAACAAACCAACAAACCAACAAACCAACAAACCAACAAACCAACAAACCAACAAACCAACAAATTAACAAACCAACAAACCAACAAACCAACAAACCAACAAACCAACAAACCAACAAACCAACAAACCAACAAATCAACAAACCATCAAACCAACAAACCAACAAACCAACAAACCAACAAACCAACAAACCAACAAGCCAACAAGCCAACAAACCAACAAGCCAACAAACCAAAAAACCAACAAACCAACAAACTAACAAGCCAACAAACCAACAAACCAACAAACCAACAAACCAACAAAAGAACAAACCAACAAACCAACAAACCAACAAACCAACAAACCAACAAACCAACAAACCAACAAGCCAACAAGCCAACAAACCAACAAGCCAAAAAACCAAAAAACCAACAAACCAACAAACCAACAAGTCAACAAACCAACAAACCAACAAACGAACAAACCAACAAAAGAACAAACCAACAAACCAACAAACCAACAAACCAACAAACCAACAAACCAACAAGCCAACAAACCAAAAAACCAACAAACCAACAAACCACCAAGCCAACAAACCAACAAACCAACAAACCAACAAACCAACAAACCAACAAACCAACAAACCAACAAACCACCAAACCAACAAACCAACAAACCAACAAGCCAACAAGCCAACAAACCAACAAGCCAACAAACCAAAAAACCAACAAACCAACAAACCAACAAGCCAACAAACCAACAAACCAACAAACCAACAAACCAACAAACCAACAAACCAACAAACCATCAAACCAACAAACAAACAAACCAACAAACCAACAAACCAACAAACCAACAAACCAACAAGCCAACAAGCCAACAAACCAACAAGCTTACAAACCAAAAAACCAACAAACCAACAAACCAACAAGCCAACAAACCAACAAACCAACAAACCAACAAACCAACAAACCAACAAAAGAACAAACCAACAAACCAACAAACCAACAAACCAACAAGCCAACAAGCCAACTAACCAATAAGCCAATAAACCAATAAGCCAACAAACGAACAAACCAACAAACCAACAAACGAACAAACGAACAAACCAACAAACCAACAAACCGACAAACAAATAAACCAACAAACTAACAAACCAACAAACCAACAAACCAACAAACCAACAAACCAACAAACCAACAAACCAACAAACCAACAAACCAACAAACCAACAAACCAACAAACCAACAAACCAACAAACCAACAAACCAACAAGCCAACAAACCAACAAACCAACAAGACAACAAACCAAAAAACCAACAAACCAACAAACCAACAAGCCAACAAACCAACAAACCAACAAACGAACAAACCACCAAAGAACAAACCAACAAACCAACAAACCAACAAACCAACAAACCAACAAACCAACAAGTCAACAAACCAAAAAACCAACAAACCAACAAACGAACAAACGAACAAACCAACAAACCAACAAACTAACAAACCAACAAACCAACAAGCCAACAAGCCAACAAACCAACAAACCAACAAACCAATAAGCCAACAAGCCAACAAGCCAACAAACCAAAAAACCAACAAGCCAACAAACCAACAAACCAACAAAACAACAAATGAACAAACCAACAAACCAACAAACCAACAAACCAACAAACCAACAAACCAACAAACCAACAAACCAACAAACCAACAAATCAACAAACCAACAAACCAACAAACCAACAAACCAACAAATCAACAAATCAACAAACCAACAAACCAACAAACCAACAAACCAACAAACCAACAAACCAACAAGCCAACAAGCCAACAAACCAACAAGCCAACAAACCAAAAAATCAACAAACCAACAAACCAACAAGCCAACAAACCAACAAACCAACAAGCGAACAAACCAACAAAAGAACAAACCAACAAACCAACAAACCAACAAACCAAAAAGTCAACAAACCAAAAAACCAACAAACCAACAAACGAACAAACAAACAAACCAACAAACGAACAAACGAACAAGCCAACAAACCAACAAACTAACAAACCAACAAACCAACAAGCCAACAAGCCAACAAACCAACAAACCAACAAACCAACAAGGCAACAAGCCAACAAGCCAACAAACCAAAAAACCAACAAGCCAACAAACCAACAAACCAACAAGCCAACAAACCAACAAGCGAACAAACCAACAAATTAACAAACCAACAAACCAACAAACCAACAAACCAACAAACCAACAAACCAACAAACCAACAAACCAACAAATCAACAAACCATCAAAACAACAAACCAACAAACCAACAAACCAACAAACCAACAAACCAACAAGCCAACAAGCCAACAAACCAACAAGCCAACAAACCAAAAAACCAACAAACCAACAAACTAACAAGCCAACAAACCAACAAACCAACAAACCAACAAACCAACAAAAGAACAAACCAACAAACCAACAAACCAACAAACCAACAAACCAACAAGCCAACAAGCCAACAAACCAACAAGCCAAAAAACCAAAAAACCAACAAACCAACAAACCAACAAGTCAACAAACCAACAAACCAACAAACGAACAAACCAACAAAAGAACAAACCAACAAACCAACAAACCAACAAACCAACAAACCAACAAGCCAACAAACCAAAAAACCAACAAACCAACAAACCACCAAGCCAACAAACCAACAAACCAACAAACCAACAAACCAACAAACCAACAAACCAACAAACCAACAAACCACCAAACCAACAAACCAACAAACCAACAAGCCAACAAGCCAACAAACCAACAAGCCAACAAACCAAAAAACCAACAAACCAACAAACCAACAAGCCAACAAACCAACAAACCAACAAACCAACAAACCAACAAACCAACAAACCAACAAACCAACAAACCAACAAACAAACAAACCAACAAACCAACAAACCAACAAACCAACAAACCAACAAGCCAACAAGCCAACAAACCAACAAGCTTACAAACCAAAAAACCAACAAACCAACAAACCAACAAGCCAACAAACCAACAAACCAACAAACCAACAAACCAACAAACCAACAAAAGAACAAACCAACAAACCAACAAACCAACAAACCAACAAGCCAACAAGCCAACTAACCAATAAGCCAATAAACCAATAAGCCAACAAACGAACAAACCAACAAACCAACAAACGAACAAACGAACAAACCAACAAACCAACAAACCGACAAACAAATAAACCAACAAACTAACAAACCAACAAACCAACAAACCAACAAACCAACAAACCAACAAACCAACAAACCAACAAACCAACAAACCAACAAACCAACAAACCAACAAACCAACAAACCAACAAACCAACAAACCAACAAGCCAACAAACCAACAAACCAACAAGACAACAAACCAAAAAACCAACAAACCAACAAACCAACAAGCCAACAAACCAACAAACCAACAAACGAACAAACCACCAAAGAACAAACCAACAAACCAACAAACCAACAAACCAACAAACCAACAAACCAACAAGTCAACAAACCAAAAAACCAACAAACCAACAAACGAACAAACGAACAAACCAACAAACCAACAAACTAACAAACCAACAAACCAACAAGCCAACAAGCCAACAAACCAACAAACCAACAAACCAATAAGCCAACAAGCCAACAAGCCAACAAACCAAAAAACCAACAAGCCAACAAACCAACAAACCAACAAAACAACAAATGAACAAACCAACAAACCAACAAACCAACAAACCAACAAACCAACAAACCAACAAACCAACAAACCAACAAACCAACAAATCAACAAACCAACAAACCAACAAACCAACAAACCAACAAATCAACAAATCAACAAACCAACAAACCAACAAACCAACAAACCAACAAACCAACAAACCAACAAGCCAACAAGCCAACAAACCAACAAGCCAACAAACCAAAAAATCAACAAACCAACAAACCAACAAGCCAACAAACCAACAAACCAACAAGCGAACAAACCAACAAAAGAACAAACCAACAAACCAACAAACCAACAAACCAAAAAGTCAACAAACCAAAAAACCAACAAACCAACAAACGAACAAACAAACAAACCAACAAACGAACAAACGAACAAGCCAACAAACCAACAAACTAACAAACCAACAAACCAACAAGCCAACAAGCCAACAAACCAACAAACCAACAAACCAACAAGGCAACAAGCCAACAAGCCAACAAACCAAAAAACCAACAAGCCAACAAACCAACAAACCAACAAGCCAACAAACCAACAAGCGAACAAACCAACAAAAGAACAAACCAACAAACCAACAAACCAAAAAGTCAACAAACCAAAAAACCAACAAACCAACAAACGAACAAACAAACAAACCAACAAACGAACAAACGAACAAACCAACAAACCAACAAACTAACAAACCAACAAACCAACAAGCCAACAAGCCAACAAGCCAACAAACCAACAAACCAACAAACCAACAAGCCAACAAGCCAACAAACCAAAAAACTAACAAGCCAACAAACCAACAAACCAACAAAACAACAAATGAACAAACCAACAAACCAACAAACCAACAAACCAACAAACCAACAAACCAACAAACCAACAAACCAACAAACCAACAAACCAACAAACCAACAATCCAACAAACCAACAAACCAACAAACCAACAAACCAACAAACCAACAAACCAACAAACCAACAAACCAACAAACCAACAAACCAACAAACCAACAAACCAACAAACCAACAAACCAACAAACCAACAAACCAACAAACCAACAAACCAACAAACCAACAAACCAACAAACCAACAAACCAACAAAAACCAACAAACCAACAAACCAACAAACCAACAAACCAACAAACCAACAAACCAACAAACCAATAAACCAACAAACCAACAAACCAACAAACCAACAAACCAACAAACTAACAAACCAACAAACCAACAAACCAACAAACCAACAAACCAACAAACCAACAAACCAACAAACCAACAAACCAGCAAACCAACAAAAGAACAAACCAACAAACCAACAAACCAACAAACCAACAAACCAACAAGCCAACAAACCAACAAACCAACAAGCCAACAAGCCAACAAACCAACAAACCAACAAACCAACAAACCAACAAACCAACAAACCAACAAACCAACAAACCAACAAACCAACAAACCAACAAACGAACAAACCAACAAACCAACAAGCCAACAAACCAACAAGCCAACAAACCAAGTAACCAACAAGCCAACAAACCAACAAACCAACAAGCCAATAAACCAACAAACCCAACAAGCCAACAAGCCAACAAGCCAACAAACCAACAAACCAACAAAAGAACAAACCAACAAACCAACAAACCAACAAACCAACAAACCAACAAACCAACAAACCAACAAACCAACAAACCAACAAACCAACAAACCAACAAAACAACAAATGAACAAACCAACAAACCAACAAACCAACAAACCAACAAACCAACAAACCAACAAACCAACAAACCAACAGACCAACAAACCAACAAACCAACAAACCAACAAACCAACAAACCAACAAACCAACAAATTAACAAACCAACAAACCAACAAACCAACAAACCAACAAACCAACAAACCAACAAACCAACAAATCAACAAACCATCAAACCAACAAACCAACAAACTAACAAACCAACAAACCAACAAACCAACAAGCCAACAAGCCAACAAACCAACAAGCCAACAAACCAAAAAACCAACAAACCAACAAACTAACAAGCCAACAAACCAACAAACCAACAAACCAACAAAAGAAAAAACCAACAAACCAACAAACCAACAAACCATTAAACCAACAAGCCAACAAGCCAACAAACCAACAAGCCAAAAAACCAAAAAACCAACAAACCAACAAACCAACAAGTCAACAAACCAACAAACCAACAAACGAACAAACCAACAAAAGAACAAACCAACAAACCAACAAACCAACAAACCAACAAACCAACAAGCCAACAAACCAAAAAACCAACAAACCAACAAACCACCAAGCCAACAAACCAACAAACCAACAAACCAACAAACCAACAAACCAACAAACCAACAAACCACCAAACCAACAAACCAACAAACCAACAAGCCAACAAGCCAACAAACCAACAAGCCAACAAACCAAAAAACCAACAAACCAACAAACCAACAAGCCAACAAACCAACAAACCAACAAACCAACAAACCAACAAACCAACAAACCAACAAACCAAGTAACCAACAAGCCAACAAACCAACAAACCAACAAGCCAACAAACCAACAAACCAACAAGCCAATAAACCAACAAACCCAACAAGCCAACAAGCCAACAAGCCAACAAACCAACAAACCAACAAAAGAACAAACCAACAAACCAACAAACCAACAAAAGAACAAACCAACAAACCAACAAACCAACAAACCAACAAACCAACAAACCAACAAACGAACAAACCAACAAACCAACAAACCAACAAACCAACAAGCCAACAAACCAAGTAACCAACAAGCCAACAAACCAACAAACCAACAAGCCAACAAACCAACAAACCAACAAGCCAATAAACCAACAAACCCAACAAGCCAACAAGCCAACAAGCCAACAAACCAACAAACCAACAAAAGAACAAACCAACAAACCAACAAACCAACAAACCAACAAACCAACAAACCAACAAACCAACAAACCAACAAACCAACAAACCAACAAACCAACAAACCAACAAACCAACAAACCAACAAACCAACAAACCAACAAACCAACAAACCAACAAACCAACAAACCAACAAACCAACAAACCAACAAACCAACAAACCAACAAACCAACAAACCAACAAACCAACAAACCAACAAACCAACAAAAGAACAAACCAACAAACCAACAAACCAACAAACCAACAAACCAACAAGCCAACAAACCAACAAACCAACAAGCCAACAAGCCAACAAACCAACAAGCCAACAAACCAAAAAACCAACAAACCAACAAACTAACAAGCCAACAAACCAACAAACCAACAAACCAACAAACCAACAAAAGAACAAACCAACAAACCAACAAACCAACAAACCAACAAACCAACAAACGAACAAACCAACAAACCAACAAACCAACAAACCAACAAGCCAACAAACCAAGTAACCAACAAGCCAACAAACCAACAAACCAACAAGCCAACAAACCAACAAACCAACAAGCCAATAAACCAACAAACCCAACAAGCCAACAAGCCAACAAGCCAACAAACCAACAAACCAACAAAAGAACAAACCAACAAACCAACAAACCAACAAACCAACAAACCAACAAACCAACAAACCAACAAACCAACAAACCAACAAACCAACAAACCAACAAACCAACAAACCAACAAACCAACAAAACAACAAATGAACAAACCAACAAACCAACAAACCAACAAACCAACAAACCAACAAACCAACAAACCAACAAACCAACAAACCAACAAACCAACAAACCAACAAACCAACAAACCCACAAACCAAAAAACCAACAAACCAACAAACCAACAAACCAACAAACCAACAAACCAACAAACCATCAAACCAACAAACCAACAAACCAACAAACCAACAAACCAACCAAACAACAAATTAACAAACCAACAAACCATTAACCCAACAAACCAACAAACCAACAAACTAACAAACCAACAAATCAACAAACCATCAAACCAACAAACCAACAAACCAACAAACCAACAAACCAACAAACCAACAAGCCAACAAGCCAACAAACCAACAAGCCAACAAACCAAAAAACCAACAAACCAACAAACTAACAAGCCAACAAACCAACAAACCAACAAACCAACAAACCAACAAAAGAACAAACCAACAAACCAACAAACCAACAAACCAACAAACCAACAAGCCAACAAGCCAACAAACCAACAAGCCAAAAAACCAAAAAACCAACAAACCAACAAACCAACAAACCAACAAACCAACAAACCAACAAACCAACAAACCAACAAACCAACAAACCAACAAACCAACAAACCAACAAACCAACAAACCAACAAACCAACAAACCAACAAAAGAACAAACCAACAAACCAACAAACCAACAAACCAACAAACCAACAAGCCAACAAACCAACAAACCAACAAGCCAACAAGCCAACAAACCAACAAGCCAACAAACCAACAAACCAACAAACCAACAAACCAACAAACCAACAAACCAACAAACCAACAAACCAACAAACCAACAAACCAACAAACCAACAAACCAACAAACCAACAAAAGAACAAACCAACAAACCAACAAACCAACAAACCAACAAACCAACAAACGAACAAACCAACAAACCAACAAACCAACAAACCAACAAGCCAACAAACCAAGTAACCAACAAGCCAACAAACCAACAAACCAACAAGCCAACAAACCAACAAACCAACAAGCCAATAAACCAACAAACCCAACAAGCCAACAAGCCAACAAGCCAACAAACCAACAAACCAACAAAAGAACAAACCAACAAACCAACAAACCAACAAACCAACAAACCAACAAACCAACAAACCAACAAACCAACAAACCAACAAGCCAACAAACCAACAAACCAACAAGCCAATAAACCAACAAACCCAACAAGCCAACAAGCCAACAAGCCAACAAACCAACAAACCAACAAAAGAACAAACCAACAAACCAACAAACCAACAAACCAACAAACCAACAAACCAACAAACCAACAAACCAACAAACCAACAAACCAACAAACCAACAAACCAACAAACCAACAAACCAACAAACCAACAAACCAACAAACCAACAAACCAACAAACCAACAAACCAACAAACCAACAAACCAACAAACCAACAAACCAACAAACCAACAAACCAACAAACCAACAAACCAACAAAAGAACAAACCAACAAACCAACAAACCAACAAACCAACAAACCAACAAGCCAACAAACCAACAAACCAACAAGCCAACAAGCCAACAAACCAACAAGCCAACAAACCAAAAAACCAACAAACCAACAAACTAACAAGCCAACAAACCAACAAACCAACAAACCAACAAACCAACAAAAGAACAAACCAACAAACCAACAAACCAACAAACCAACAAACGAACAAACCAACAAACCAACAAACCAACAAACCAACAAGCCAACAAACCAAGTAACCAACAAGCCAACAAACCAACAAACCAACAAACCAACAAGCCAACAAACCAACAAACCAACAAGCCAATAAACCAACAAACCCAACAAGCCAACAAGCCAACAAGCCAACAAACCAACAAACCAACAAAAGAACAAACCAACAAACCAACAAACCAACAAACCAACAAACCAACAAACCAACAAACCAACAAACCAACATACCAACAAACCAACAAACCAACAAGCCAACAAACCAAAAAACCAACAAACCAACAAACCACCAAGCCAACAAACCAACCAACCAACAAACCAACAACCAACAAACCAACAAACCAACAAACCACCAAACCAACAAACCAACAAACCAACACGCCAACAAGCCAACAAACCAACAAGCCAACAAACCAAAAAACCAACAAACCAACAAACCAACAAGCCAACAAACCAACAAACCACCAAACCAACAAACCAACAAACCAACAAACCAATAAAACAACAAACCAACAAACAAACAAACAAACCAACAAACCAACAAACCAACAAACAAACAAACCAACAAGCCAACAAGCCAACAAACCAACAAGCTAACAAACCAAAAAACCAACAAACCAACAAACTAACAAGCCAACAAACCAACAAACCAACAAACCAACAAACCAACAAGTCAACAAACCAAAAAACCAACAAACCAAAAAACCAACAAATCAACAAACCAACAAACCAACAAACCAACAAACCAACAAACCAACAAACCAACAAACCAAGAAACCAACAAACCAACAAGCCAACAAGCCAACAAACCAACAAGCCAACAAACCAAAAAATCAACAAACCAACAAACCAACAAGCCAACAAACCAACAAACCAACAAGCGAACAAACCAACAAAAGAACAAACCAACAAACCAACAAACCAACAAACCAACAAACCAAAAAGTCAACAAACCAAAAAACCAACAAACCAACAAACGAACAAACAAACAAACCAACAAACGAACAAACGAACAAACCAACAAACCAACAATCTAACAAACCAACAAACCAACAAGCCAACAAGCCAACAAACCAACAAACCAACAAACCAACAAGGCAACAAGCCAACAAGCCAACAAACCAAAAAACCAACAAGCCAACAAACCAACAAACCAACAAAACAACAAATGAACAAACCAACAAACCAACAAACCAACAAACCAACAAACCAACAAAGCAACAAACCAACAAACCAACAAACCAGCAAACCAACAAACCAACAAACCAACAAACCAACAAACCAACAAACCAACAAACCAACAAACCAACAAACCAACAAACCAACAAACCAACAAACCAACAAACCAACAAACCAACAAACCAACAAACCAAAAAACCAACAAGCCAACAAGCCAACAAGCCAACAAACCAACAAGCCAACAAACCAAAAAACCAACAAACCAACAAACCAACAAGCCAACAAACAAACAAACCAACAAACCAACAAACCAACAAACCAACAAACCAACAAACCAACAAACCAACAAACCAACAAACCAACAAACCAACAAACCAACAAACCAACAAACCAACAAACCAACAAACCAACAAACCAACAAACCAACAAACCAACAAACCAACAAACCAACAAACCAACAAACCAACAAACCAACAAACCAACAAACCAACAAACCAACAATCCAACAAACCAACAAACCAACAAACCAACAAACCAACAAACTAACAAACCAACAAACCAGCAAACCAACAAACCAACAAACCAACAAACCAACAAACCAACAAGCCAACAAGCCAACAAACCAACAAGCCAACAAACCGAAAAACCAACAAACCAACAAACCAACAAGCCAACAAACCAACAAACGAACAAACCAACAAACCAACAAAAGAACAAACCAACAAACCAACAAACCAACAAACCAACAAACCAACAAGTCAACAAACCAAAAAACCAACAAACCAACAAACGAACAAACGAACAAACCAACAAACCAACAAACTAACAAACCAACAAACCAACAAGCCAACAAGCCAACAAACAAATAAGCCAATAAACCAATAAGCCAACAAACGAACAAACCAACAAACCAACAAACGAACAAACGAACAAACCAACAAACCAACAAACCGACAAACAAATAAACCAACAAACCAACAAACCAACAAACCAACAAACCAACAAACCAACAAACCAACAAACCAACAAACCAACAAACCAACAAACCAACAAACCAACAAACCAACAAACCAACAAACCAACAAACCAACAAACCAACAAACCAACAAACCAACAAACCAACAAACCAACAAACCAACAAACCAACAAACCAACAAACCAACAAACCAACAAACCAACAAACCAACAAACCAACAAACCAACAAACCAACAAACCAACAAACCAACAAACCAACAAACCAACAAACCAACAAACCAACAAACCAACAAACCAACAAACCAACAAACCAACAAACCAACAAACCAACAAACCAACAAACCAACAAGCCAACAAGCCAACAAACCAATAAGCCAACAAACCAAAAAACCAACAAACCAACAAACCAACAAGCCAACAAACCAACAAACCAACAAACGAACAAACCAACAAAAGAACAAACCAACAAACCAACAAACCAACAAACCAACAAACCAACAAGTCAACAAACCAAAAAACCAACAAACCAACAAACGAACAAACGAACAAACCAACAAACCAACAAACTAACAATCCAACAAACCAACAAGCCAACAAGCCAACAAACCAACAAACCAACAAACCAAAAAGCCAACAAGCCAACAAACCAACAAAACAACAAATGAACAAACCAACAAACCAACAAATGAACAAACCAACAAACCAACAAACCAACAAACCAACAAACCAACAAACCAACAAACCAACAAACCAAGAAACCAACAAAACAACAAACCAACAAACCAACAAACCAAGAAACCAACAAACCAACAAACCAACAAACCAACAAACCAACAAACCAACCAACCAACAAACCAACAAACCAACAAACCAACAAACCAACAAGCCAACAAGCCAACAAACCAACAAGCCAACAAACCAAAAAACCAACAAACCAACAAACCAACAAACCAACAAGCCAACAAACCAACAAACCAACAAACCAACAAACGAACAAACCAACAAAAGAACAAACCAACAAACCAACAAACCAACAAACCAACAAACCAACAAGTCGACAAACCAAAAAACCAACAAACCAACAAACGAAGAAACCAACAAACCAATAAACTAACAAACCAACAAACCAAAAAGCCAACAAGCCAACAAACCAACAAACCAACAAAAGAACAAACCAACAAACCAACAAACCAACAAACCAACAAACCAACAAACCAACAAACCGACAAACCAACAAACCAACAAACCAACAAACCAACAAACCAACAAACCGACAAACCAACAAACCAACAAACCAACAAACCAAGAAACCAACAAACCAACAAACCAACAAACCAACAAACCAACAAACCAACAAACCAACAAACCAACAAACCAACAAACCAACAAACCAACAAACCAACAAACCAACAAACCAACAAACCAACAAACCAACAAACCAACAAACCAACAAACCAACAAACCAACAAACCAACAAACCAACAAACCAACAAACCAACAAACCAACAAACCAACAAGCCAACAAGCCAACAAACCAACAAGCCAACAAACCAAAAAACCAACAAACCAACAAACCAACAAGCCAACAAACCAACAAACCAACAAACCAACAAACCAACAAAAGAACAAACCAACAAACCAACAAACCAAAAAACCAACAAACCAACAAACCAACAAGCCAACAAACCAACAAACCAACAAACCAACAAACCAACAAACCAACAAGCCAACAAACCAACAAGCCAACAAACCAAAAAACCAACAAACCAACAAACCAACAAGCCAACAAACCAACAAACGAACAAACCAACAAACCAACAAAAGAACAAACCAACAAACCAACAAACCAACAAACCAACAAGTCAACAAACCAAAAAACCAACAAACCAACAAACGAACAAACGAACAAACCAACAAACCAACAAACTAACAAACCAACAAACCAACAAGCCAACAAGCCAACAAACCAATAAGCCAATAAACCAATAAGCCAACAAACGAACAAACCAACAAACCAACAAACGAACAAACGAACAAACCAACAAACCAACAAACCGACAAACAAATAAACTAACAAACCAACAAACCAACAAACCAACAAACCAACAAACTAACAAACCAACAAACCAACAAACCAACAAACCAACAAACCAACAAACCAACAAACCAACAAACCAACAAACCAACAAACCAACATACCAACAAACCAACAAACCAACAAACCAACAAACCAACAAACCAACAAACCAACAAACCAACAAACCAACAAACCAACAAACCAACAAACCAACAAACCAACAAACCAACAAACCAACAAGCCAACAAGCCAACAAACCAATAAGCCAACAAACCAAAAAACCAACAAACCAACAAACCAACAAGCCAGCAAACCAACAAACCAACAAACGAACAAACCAACAAAAGAACAAACCAACAAACCAACAAACCAACAAACCAACAAACCAACAAGTCAACAAACCAACAAACCAACAAACCAACAAACAAACAAACCAACAAACCAACAAACCAACAAGCCAACAAACCAACAAGCCAACAAAGCAAAAAACCAACAAACCAACAAACCAACAAACCAACAAACCAACAAACCAACAAACCAACAAACCAACACACGAACAAACCAACAAAAGAACAAACCAAAAAACCAACAAACCAACAAACCAACAAGCCAACAAACCAACAAACCAACAAACCAACAAACCAACAAAAGAACAAACCAACAAACCAACAAACGAACAAACCAACAAAAGAACAAACCAACAAACCAACAAACCAGCAAACCAACAAACCAACAAACCAACAAACCAACAAACCAACAAACCAACAACCCAACAAACCAACAAACCAACAAACCAACAAACCAACAAACCAACAAACCAACAAACCAACAAATCAACAAACCAACAAACCAACAAACCAACAAACCAACAAATCAACAAACTAACAAACCAACAAACCAACAAACCAACAAACCAACAAACCAACAAACAAACAAACCAACAAACCAACAAACCAACAAACCAACAAACCAACAAACCAACAAACGAACAA
Source organism: Atherix ibis (assembly GCA_958298945.1). NCBI lineage: Eukaryota > Metazoa > Arthropoda > Insecta > Diptera > Athericidae > Atherix > Atherix ibis. The sequence goes on along the minus strand of OY282608.1, from coordinate 84,208,869 downwards.
ACCAACAAACCAACAAACCAACAAACCAACAAACCAACAAGCCAAAAAACCAACAAACCAACAAACCAACAAACCAACAAGCCAACAAACCAAGTAACCAACAAGCCAACAAACCAACAAACCAACAAGCCAACAGACCAATAAACCAACATGCCAATAAACCAACAAACCCAACAAGCCAACAAGCCAACAAGCCAACAAACCAACAAACCAACAAAATAACAAACCAACAAACGAACAAACAAACAAACCAACAAACCAACAAACCAACAAACCAACAAACCAACAAACCAACAAACCAACAAACCAACAAACCAACAAACCAACAAACCAACAAACCAACAAACCAACAAACCAACAAAACAACAAACCAACAAACCAACAAACCAACAAACCAACAAACCAACAAACCAACAAAACAACAAACCAACAAACCAACAAACCAACAAACCAACAAACCAACAAACCAACAAACCAACAAACCAACAAACCAACAAACCAACAAACCAACAAGCCAACAAGCCAACAAACCAACAAGCCAACAAACCAAAAAACCAACAAACCAATAAACCAACAAGCCAACAAACCAACAAACCACCAAACCAACAAACCAACAAAAGAACAAACCAACAAACCAACAAACCAACAAACCAACAAGTCAACAAACCAAAAAACCAACAAACCAACAAACGAACAAACAAACAAACCAACAAACCAACAAACTAACAAACCAACAAACCAACAAGCCAACAAGCCAACAAACCAATAAGCCAATAAACCAATAAGCCAACAAACGAACAAACCAACAAACCAACAAACCAACAAACGAACAAACGAACAAACGAACAAACCAACAAACCAACAAACCAACAAACCGACAAACAAATAAACCAACAAACCAACCAACCAACAAACCAACAAACCAACAAACCAACAAATCAACAAACCAACAAACCAACAAACCAACAAACCAACAAACCAACAAACCAACAAACCAACAAACCAACAAACCAACAAACCAACAAACCAACAAACCAACAAAACAACAAACCAACAAACCAACAAACCAACAACCCAACAAACCAACAAACCAACAAACCAACAAACCAACAAACCAACAAACCAACAAACCAACAAACCAACAAACCAACAAACTAACAAGCCAACAAGCCAACAAACCAACAAGCCAACAAACCAAAAAACCAACAAACCAACAAACCAGCAAGCCAACAAACCAACAAAAGAACAAACCAACAAACCAACAAACCAACAAACCAACAAACCAACAAACCAACAAACCAACAAACCGACAAACCAACAAACCAACAAACCAACAAAACAACAAACCAACAAACCAACAAACCAACAAACCAACAAACCAACAAACAAACAAACAAACAAACCAACAAACCAACAAACCAACAAACCAACAAACCAACAAACCAACAAACCAACAAACCAACAAACCAACAAGCCAACAAACCAACAAGCCAACAAAGCAAAAAACCAACAAACCAACAAACCAACAAACCAACAAACAAACAAACCAACAAACCAACAAACCAACAAACCAACAAAACAACAAATGAACAAACCAACAAACCAACAAACCAACAAACCAACAAACCAACAAACCAGCAAACCAACAAACCAACAAACCAACAAACCAACAAACCAACAAACCAACAAACCAACAAACCAACAAACCAACAAACCAACAAACCAACAAACCAACAAACCAACAAACCAACAAACCAACAAACCAACAAACCAACAAACCAACAAAACAACAAGCCAACAAGCCAACAAACCAACAAGCCAACAAACCAAAAAACCAACAAACCACCAAACCAACAAGCCAACAAACCAACAAACCAACAAACCAACAAACCAACAAACCAACAAACCAACAAAAGAACAAACCAACAAACCAACAAACGAACAAACCAACAAAAGAACAAAAGAACAAACCAACAAACCAACAAACCAACAAACCAACAAACCAACAAACCAACAAACCAACAAGCCAACAAGCCAACAAACCAATAAGCCAATAAACCAATAAGCCAACAAACGAACAAACCAACAAACCAACAAACCAACAAACGAACAAACGAACAAACCAACAAACCAACAAACCAACAAACCGACAAACAAATAAACCAACAAACCAACCAACCAACAAACCAACAAACCAACAAACCAACAAACCAACAAATCAACAAACCAACAAACCAACAAACCAACAAACCAACAAACCAACAAACCAACAAACCAACAAACCAACAAACCAACAAACCAACAAACCAACAAACCAACAAACCAACAAACCAACAAACCAACAAACCAACAAACCAACAAACCAACAAACCAACAAACCAACAAACCAACAAACCAACAAACCAACAAACCAACAAACCAACAAACCAACAAACCAACAAACTAACAAGCCAACAAGCCAACAAACCAACAAGCCAACAAACCAAAAAACCAACAAACCAACAAACCAGCAAGCCAACAAACCAACAAAAGAACAAACCAACAAACCAACAAACCAACAAACCAACAAACCAACAAACTAACAAACCAACAAACCGACAAACCAACAAACCAACAAACCAACAAAACAACAAACCAACAAACCAACAAACCAACAAACCAACAAACCAACAAACCAACAAACCAACAAACCAACAAACCAACAAGCCAACAAGCCAACAAACCAACAAGCCAACAAACCAAAAAACCAACAAACCAACAAACCAACAAGCCAACAAACCAACAAACCAACAAACGAACAAACCAACAAAAGAACAAACCAACAAACCAACAAATCCACAAACCAACAAACCAACAAACCAACAAGTCAACAAACCAAAAAACCAACAAACCAACAAACGAACAAACGAACAAACCAACAAACCAACAAACTTACAAACCAACAAACCAACAAGCCAACAAGCCAACAAACCAACAAACCAACAAACCAACAAGCCAACAAGCCAACAAACCAAAAAACAAACAAGCCAACAAACCAACAAACCAACAAAACAAAAAATGAACAAACCAACAAACCAACAAACCAACAAACCAACAAACCAACAAACCAACAAACCAACAAACCAACAAACCAACAAACCAACAAACCAACAAACCAACAAACTAACAAGCCAACAAGCCAACAAACCAACAAGCCAACAAACCAAAAAACCAACAAACCAACAAACCAGCAAGCCAACAAACCAACAAAAGAACAAACCAACAAACCAACAAACCAACAAACCAACAAACCAACAAACCAACAAACCAACAAACCGACAAACCAACAAACCAACAAACCAACAAAACAACAAACCAACAAACCAACAAACCAACAAACCAACAAACCAACAAACCAACAAACCAACAAACCAACAAACCAACAAACCAACAAACCAACAAACCAACAAACCAACAAACCAACAAACCAACAAACCAACAAACCAACAAGCCAACAAACCAACAAGCCAACAAAGCAAAAAACCAACAAACCAACAAACCAACAAACCAACAAACCAACAAACCAACAAACCAACAAAACAACAAATGAACAAACCAACAAACCAACAAACCAACAAACCAGCAAACCAACAAACCAACAAACCAACAAACCAACAAACCAACAAACCAACAAACCAACAAACCAACAAACCAACAAACCAACAAACCAACAAACCAACAAACCAACAAACCAACAAACCAACAAACCAACAAACCAACAAACCAACAAACCAACAAAACAACAAGCCAACAAGCCAACAAACCAACAAGCCAACAAACCAAAAAACCAACAAACCAACAAACCAACAAGCCAACAAACCAACAAACCAACAAACCAACAAACCAACAAAAGAACAAACCAACAAACCAACAAACGAACAAACCAACAAAAGAACAAAAGAACAAACCAACAAACTAACAAACCAACAAACCAACAAACCAACAAACCAACAAACCAACAAACCAACAAGCCAACAAGCCAACAAGCCAACAAACCAATAAGCCAATAAACCAATAAGCCAACAAACGAACAAACCAACAAACCAACAAACCAACAAACGAACAAACGAACAAATGAACAAACCCACAAACCAACAAACCAACAAACCGACAAACAAATAAACCAACAAACCAACCAACCAACAAACCAACAAACCAACAAACCAACAAACCAACAAACCAACAAATCAACAAACCAACAAACCAACAAACCAACAAACCAACAAACCAACAAACCAACAAATCAACAAACCAACAAACCAACAAACCAACAAACCAACAAACCAACAAACCAACAAACCAACAAAACAACAAACCAACAAACCAACAAACCAACAAACCAACAAACCAACAAACCAACAAACCAACAAACCAACAAACCAACAAACTAACAAGCCAACAAGCCAACAAACCAACAAGCCAACAAACCAAAAAACCAACAAACCAACAAACCAGCAAGCCAACAAACCAACAAAAGAACAAACCAACAAACCAACAAACCAACAAACCAACAAACCAACAAACCAACAAACCAACAAACCGACAAACCAACAAACCAACAAACCAACAAAACAACAAACCAACAAACCAACAAACCAACAAACCAACAAACCAACAAACCAACAAACCAACAAACCAACAAACCAACAAGCCAACAAGCCAACAAACCAACAAGCCAACAAACCAAAAAACAAACAAACCACAAACCAACAAGCCAACAAACCAACAAACCAACAAACGAACAAACCAACAAAAGAACAAACCAACAAACCAACAAACCCACAAACCAACAAACCAACAAACCAACAAGTCAACAAACCAAAAAACCAACAAACCAACAAACGAACAAACCAACAAACCAACAAACTTACAAACCAACAAACCAACAAGCCAACAAGCCAACAAACCAACAAACCAACAAACCAACAAGCCAACAAGCCAACAAACCAAAAAACAAACAAGCCAACAAACCAACAAACCAACAAAACAAAAAATGAACAAACCAACAAACCAACAAACCAACAAACCAACAAACCAACAAACCAACAAACCAACAAACCAACAAACCAACAAACCAACAAACCAACGAGCCAACAAGCCAACAAACCAACAAGCCAACAAGCCAACAAACGAACAACCAACAAACCAACAAACCAACAAACAAACAAACCAATAAACCAACAAACCAACATACCAACTAGTAAACAAGCCAACAATCCAACAAGCCAACAAACGAATAAACCAACAAACCAACAAACCAACAAACCAACAAACCAACAAACCAACAAACCAACAAACCAACAAACCAACAAACCAACAAACCGACAAACCAACAAACGAACAAACCAACAAACCAACAAACCAACAAACCAACAAGCCAACAAACCAACAAACCAACAAACCAAGTAACCAACAAGCCAACAAACCAACAAGCCAACAAACAAATAAACCAACAAACCAACAAACCAATAAACCAAGTAACCAACAAGCCAACAAACGAACAAGCCAACAAACCAACAAACCAACAAACCAACAAACGAACAAACCAACAAACAAACAAACCAACAAACCAACAAGCCAACAAACCAACAAACCAAGTAACCAACAAGCCAACAAAACAACAAGCCAACAAACAAATAAACCAACAAACCAACAAACCAACAAACCAAGTAACCAACAGGCCAACAAACGAACAAGCCAACAAACCAACAAACCAACAAACCAACAAACGAACAAACCAACAAACAAACAAACCAACAAACCAACAAACCAATAAACCAACAAACCAACAAACCAACAAACCAACAAACCAACAAACGAACAAACCAACAAACCAATAAACCAACAAGCCAATAAAAAAACAAACCAAGAAACCAACAAACCAACAAACCAACAAACGAACAAACCAACAAACCAACAAGCCAACAAGCCAACAAACCAACAAGCCAACAAACCAAAAAACCAACAAACCAACAAGCCAACAAACCAACAAACCAACAAACCAACAAACCAACAAACCAACAAGCCAACAAACCAAAAAACCAACAAACCAACAAGCCAACAAACCAACAAACCAACAAACCAACAAACCAACAAACGAACAAACCAACAAACCAACAAACGAACAAACCAACAAAAGAACAAACCAACAAACCAACAAACCAACAAACTAACAAACCAACAAACCAACAAACCAACCGACAAACAAACCAACAAACCAACAAACCAACAAACCAACAAACCAACAAACCAACAAACCAACAAACCAACAAACCAACAAAGCAACAAACCAACAAACCAACAAACCAACAAACCAACAAACCAACAAACCAACAAACCAACAAACCAACAAACCAACAAACCAACAAACCAACAAACCAACAAACCAACAAACCAACAAACCAACAAACCAACATACCAACAAACCAACAAACCAACAAGCGAACGAACCAACAAGCAAACAATCCAAAAAACCAACAAACCAACAAACCAACAAACCAACAAACGAACAAACCAACAAACCAACAAACCAACAAACCAACAAACCAACAAACCAACAAGCCAAAAAACCAATAAACCAACAAACCAACAAACCAACAAGCCAACAAATAAAGTAACCAACAAGCCAACAAACCAACAAACCAACAAGCCAACAAACCAACAAACCAAAAAGCCAATAAACCAACAAACCCAACAAGCCAACAAGCCAACAAGCCAACAAACCAACAAACCAACAAAAGAACAAACCAACAAACCAACAAACCAACAAACCAACAAACCAACAAACCAACAAACCAACAAACCAACAAACCAACAAAACAACAAATGAACAAACCAACAAACCAACAAACCAACAAACCAACAAACCAACAAACCAACAAACCAACAAACCAATAAACCAACAAACCAACAAATTAACAAACCAACAAACCAACAAACCAACAAACCAACAAACCAACAAACCAACAAACCAACAAACCAACAAACCAACAAACCAACAAACCAACAAACCAACAAACCAACAAACCAACAAACCAACAAACCAACAAACCAACAAACCAACAAACCAACAAACCAAGAAACCAAGAAACCATCAAACCAACAAACCAACAAACCAACAAACCAACAAACCAACAAACCAACAAACCAACAAGCCAACAAGCCAACAAACCAACAAGCCAACAAACCAAAAAGCCAACAAACCAACAAACTAACAAGCCAACAAACCAACAAACCAACAAACCAACAAACCAACAAAAGAACAAACCAACAAACCAACAAACCAACAAACCAACAAACCAACAAACCAACAAACCAAAAAACCAACAAACCAACAAACCAACAAACCAACAAACCAACAAACCAACAAACCAACAAACCAACAAACCAACAAACCAACAAACCAACAAACCAACAAACCAACAAACCAACAAACCAACAAACCAACAAACCAACAGACAAACAAACCAACAAACCAACAAACCAACAAACCAACAAACCATTAAACCAACAAACCAACAAACCAACAAACCAAAAAGCAACAAACCAACAAACCAACAAACCAACAAACCAACAAACCAACAAACCAACAAACCAACAAACCAACAAACCAACAAACCAACAAACCAACAAACCAACAAACCAACAAACCAACAAACCAACAAACCAACATACCAACAAACCAACAAACCAACAAACGAACGAACCAACAAGCTAACAATCCAAAAAACCAACAAACCAACAAACCAACAAACCAACAAACGAACAAACCAACAAACCAACAAACCAACAAACCAACAAACCAACAAGCCAAAAAACCAATAAACCAACAAACCAACAAACCAACAAGCCAACAAATAAAGTAACCAACAAGCCAACAAACCAACAAATCAACAAGCCAACAAACCAACAAACCAAAAAGCCAATAAACCAACAAACCCAACAAGCCAACAAGCCAACAAGCCAACAAACCAACAAACCAACAAAAGAACAAACCAACAAACCAACAAACCAACAAACCAACAAACCAACAAACCAACAAACCAACAAACCAACAAACCAACAAACCAACAAAACAACAAATGAACAAACCAACAAACCAACAAACCAACAAACCAACAAACCAACAAACCAACAAACCAACAAACCAATAAACCAACAAACCAACAAATTAACAAACCAACAAACCAACAAACCAACAAACCAACAAACCAACAAACCAACAAACCAACAAACCAACAAACCAACAAACCAACAAACCAACAAACCAACAAACCAACAAACCAACAAACCAACAAACCAACAAACCAACAAACCAACAAACCAACAAACCAACAAACCAACAAACCAACAAACCAACAAACCAACAAACCAACAAACCAACAAACCAAGAAACCATCAAACCAACAAACCAACAAACCAACAAACCAACAAACCAACAAACCAACAAACCAACAAGCCAACAAGCCAACAAACCAACAAGCCAACAAACCAAAAAGCCAACAAACCAACAAACTAACAAGCCAACAAACCAACAAACCAACAAACCAACAAACCAACAAAAGAACAAACCAACAAACCAACAAACCAACAAACCAACAAACCAACAAACCAACAAACCAACAAACCAAAAAACCAACAAACCAACAAACCAACAAACCAACAAACCAACAAACCAACAAACCAACAAACCAACAAACCAACAAACCAACAAACCAACAAACCAACAAACCAACAAACCAACACAACAACAAACCAACAAACCAACAAACCAACAAACCAACAAACCAACAAACCAACAAACCAACAAACCAACAAACCAACAAACCAACAAACCAACAAACCCACAAACCAACAAACCAACAAACCAACAAACCAACAAACCAACAAACCAACAAACCAACAAACCAACAAACCAACAAACCAACAAACCAACAAACCAACAAGCCAACAAGCCAACAAACCAATAAGCCAACAAACCAAAAAACCAACAAACCAACAAACCAACAAGCCAACAAACCAACAAACCAACAAACGAACAAACCAACAAAAGAACAAACCAACAAACCAACAAACCAACAAATGAACAAACCAACAAACCAACAAACCAACAAACCAACAAACCAACAAACCAAGAAACCAACAAACCAACAAACCAACAAACCAACAAACCAAGAAACCAACAAACCAACAAACCAACAAACCAACAAACCAACAAACCAACAAACCAACAAACCAACAAACCAACAAACCAACAAACCAACAAACTAACAAACCAACAAACCAACAAACCAACAAACCAACAAACCAACAAGCCAACAAACCAAAAAACCAACAAACCAACAAGCCAACAAACCAACAAACCAACAAACCAACAAACCAACAAACGAACAAACCAACAAACCAACAAACGAACAAACCAACAAAAGAACAAACCAACAAACCAACAAACCAACAAACTAACAAACCAACAAACCAACAAACCAACAGACAAACAAACCAACAAACCAACAAACCAACAAACCAACAAACCAACAAACCAACAAACCAACAAACCAACAAAGCAACAAACCAACAAACCAACAAACCAACAAACCAACAAACCAACAAACCAACAAACCAACAAACCAACAAACCAACAAACCAACAAACCAACAAACCAACAAACCAACAAACCAACAAACCAACAAACCAACATACCAACAAACCAACAAACCAACAAGCGAACGAACCAACAAGCAAACAATCCAAAAAACCAACAAACCAACAAACCAACAAACCAACAAACGAACAAACCAACAAACCAACAAACCAACAAACCAACAAACCAACAAACCAACAAGCCAAAAAACCAATAAACCAACAAACCAACAAACCAACAAGCCAACAAATAAAGTAACCAACAAGCCAACAAACCAACAAACCAACAAGCCAACAAACCAACAAACCAAAAAGCCAATAAACCAACAAACCCAACAAGCCAACAAGCCAACAAGCCAACAAACCAACAAACCAACAAAAGAACAAACCAACAAACCAACAAACCAACAAACCAACAAACCAACAAACCAACAAACCAACAAACCAACAAACCAACAAACCAACAAACCAACAAAACAACAAATGAACAAACCAACAAACCAACAAACCAACAAACCAACAAACCAACAAACCAACAAACCAACAAACCAACAAACCAATAAACCAACAAACCAACAAATTAACAAACCAACAAACCAACAAACCAACAAACCAACAAACCAACAAACCAACAAACCAACAAACCAACAAACCAACAAACCAACAAACCAACAAACCAACAAACCAACAAACCAACAAACCAACAAACCAACAAACCAACAAACCAACAAACCAACAAACCAACAAACCAACAAACCAAGAAACCAAGAAACCATCAAACCAACAAACCAACAAACCAACAAACCAACAAACCAACAAACCAACAAACCAACAAGCCAACAAGCCAACAAACCAACAAGCCAACAAACCAAAAAGCCAACAAACCAACAAACTAACAAGCCAACAAACCAACAAACCAACAAACCAACAAACCAACAAAAGAACAAACCAACAAACCAACAAACCAACAAACCAACAAACCAACAAACCAACAAACCAAAAAACCAACAAACCAACAAACCAACAAACCAACAAACCAACAAACCAACAAACCAACAAACCAACAAACCAACAAACCAACAAACCAACAAACCAACAAACCAACAAACCAACAAACCAACAAACCAACAAACCAACAGACAAACAAACCAACAAACCAACAAACCAACAAACCAACAAACCATTAAACCAACAAACCAACAAACCAACAAACCAACAAAGCAACAAACCAACAAACCAACAAACCAACAAACCAACAAACCAACAAACCAACAAACCAACAAACCAACAAACCAACAAACCAACAAACCAACAAACCAACAAACCAACAAACCAACAAACCAACATACCAACAAACCAACAAACCAACAAATGAATGAACCAACAAGCTAACAATCCAAAAAACCAACAAACCAACAAACCAACAAACCAACAAACGAACAAACCAACAAACCAACAAACCAACAAACCAACAAACCAACAAGCCAAAAAACCAATAAACCAACAAACCAACAAACCAACAAGCCAACAAATAAAATAACCAACAAGCCAACAAACCAACAAACCAACAAGCCAACAAACCAACAAACCAAAAAGCCAATAAACCAACAAACCCAACAAGCCAACAAGCCAACAAGCCAACAAACCAACAAACCAACAAAAGAACAAACCAACAAACCAACAAACCAACAAACCAACAAACCAACAAACCAACAAACCAACAAACCAACAAACCAACAAACCAACAAACCAACAAACCAACAAACCAACAAACCAACAAACCAACAAAACAACAAATGAACAAACCAACAAACCAACAAACCAACAAACCAACAAACCAACAAACCAACAAACCAACAAACCAATAAACCAACAAACCAACAAATTAACAAACCAACAAACCAACAAACCAACAAACCAACAAACCAACAAACCAACAAACCAACAAACCAACAAAACCAACAAACCAACAAACCAACAAACCAACAAACCAACAAACCAACAAACCAACAAACCAACAAACCAACAAACCAACAAACCAACAAACCAACAAACCAAGAAACCATCAAACCAACAAACCAACAAACCAACAAACCAACAAACCAACAAACCAACAAACCAACAAGCCAACAAGCCAACAAACCAACAAGCCAACAAACCAAAAAGCCAACAAACCAACAAACTAACAAGCCAACAAACCAACAAACCAACAAACCAACAAACCAACAAAAGAACAAACCAACAAACCAACAAACCAACAAACCAACAAACCAACAAACCAACAAACCAAAAAACCAACAAACCAACAAACCAACAAACCAACAAACCAACAAACCAACAAACCAACAAACCAACAAACCAACAAACCAACAAACCAACAAACCAACAAACCAACAAACCAACAAACCAACACAACCACAAACCAACAAACCAACAAACCAACAAACCAACAAACCAACAAACCAACAAACCAACAAACCAACAAACCAACAAACCAACAAACCAACAAACCCACAAACCAACAAACCAACAAACCAACAAACCAACAAACCAACAAACCAACAAACCAACAAACCAACAAACCAACAAACCAACAAGCCAACAAGCCAACAAACCAATAAGCCAACAAACCAAAAAACCAACAAACCAACAAACCAACAAGCCAACAAACCAACAAACCAACAAACGAACAAACCAACAAAAGAACAAACCAACAAACCAACAAACCAACAAATGAACAAACCAACAAACCAACAAACAAACAAACCAACAAACCAACAAACCAAGAAACCAACAAACCAACAAACCAACAAACCAACAAACCAAGAAACCAACAAACCAACAAACCAACAAACCAACAAACCAACAAACCAACAAACCAACAAACCAACAAACCAACAAACCAACAAACCAACAAACTAACAAACCAACAAACCAACAAACCAACAAACCAACAAACCAACAAGCCAACAAGCCAACAAACCAACAAGCCAACAAATCAACAAACCAACAAACCAACAAACCAACAAACCAACAAACCAACAAACCAACAAACCAACAAACCAACAAACCAACAAACCAACAAACCAACAAACCAACAAATCAACAAACTAACAAACCAACAAACCAACAAACCAACAAACCAACAAACCAATAAACCAACAAACCAACAAACCAACATACCAACAAACCAACAAACAAACAAACGAACAAACGAACAAACCAACGAACCAACAAGCTAACAATCCAAAAAACCAACAAACCAACAAACCAACAAACCAACAAACCAACAAACCAACAAACCAACAAACCAACAAACGAACAAACCAACAAACCAACAAACCAACAAACCAACAAACCAACAAACCAACAAGCCAAAAAACCAACAAACCAACAAACCAACAAACCAACAAGCCAACAAGCCAAGTAACCAACAAGCCAACAAACCAACAAACCAACAAGCCAACAGACCAATAAACCAACAAGCCAATAAACCAACAAACCCAACAAGCCAACAAACCTACAAACCAACAAAAGAACAAACCAACAAACCAACAAACCAACAAACCAACAAACCAACAAACCAACAAACCAACAAACCAACAAACCAACAAACCAACAAACCAACAAACCAACAAACCAACAAACCAACAAACCAACAAACCAACAAACCAACAAACCAACAAAACAACAAACCAACAAACCAACAAACCAACAAACCAACAAACCAACAAAACAACAAACCAACAAACCAACAAACCAACAAACCAACAAACCAACAAACCAACAAACCAACAAACCAACAAACCAACAAACCAACAAACCAACAAACCAACAAACCAACAAACCAACAAACCAACAAACCAACAAACCAACAAGCCAACAAGCCAACAAACCAACAAGCCAACAAACCAAAAAACCAACAAACCAACAAACCAGCAAGCCAACAAACCAACAAACCAACAAACGAACAAACCAACAAAAGAACAAACCAACAAACCAACAAACCAACAAACCAACAAACCAACAAACCAACAAACCAACAAACCAACAAACCGACAAACCAACAAACCAACAAACCAACAAAACAACAAACCAACAAACCAACAAACCAACAAACCAACAAACCAACAAACCAACAAACCAACAAACCAACAAACCAACAAGCCAACAAGCCAACAAACCAACAAGCCAACAAACCAAAAAACCAACAAACCAACAAACCAACAAGCCAACAAACCAACAAACCAACAAACGAACAAACCAACAAAAGAACAAACCAACAAACCAACAAACCAACAAACCAACAAACCAACAAACCAACAAGTCAACAAACCAAAAAACCAACAAACCAACAAACGAACAAACGAACAAACCAACAAACCAACAAACTTACAAACCAACAAACCAACAAGCCAACAAGCCAACAAACCAACAAACCAACAAACCAACAAGCCAACAAGCCAACAAGCCAACAAACCAAAAAACAAACAAGCCAACAAACCAACAAACCAACAAAACAAAAAATGAACAAACCAACAAACCAACAAACCAACAAACCAACAAACCAACAAACCAACAAACCAACAAACCAACAAACCAACAAACCAACGAGCCAACAAGCCAACAAACCAACAAGCCAACAAACGAACAACCAACAAACCAACAAACCAACAAACCAACAAACCAACAAACCAATAAACCAACAAACCAACATACCAACTAGTAAACAAGCCAACAATCCAACAAGCCAACAAACGATTAAACCAACAAACCAACAAACCAACAAACCAACAAACCAACAAACCAACAAACCAACAAACCAACAAACCAACAAACCAACAAACGAACAAACCAACAAACCAACAAACCAACAAACCAACAAGCCAACAAACCAACAAACCAACAAACCAAGTAACCAACAAGCCAACAAACCAACAAGCCAACAAACAAATAAACCAACAAACCAACAAACCAACAAACCAAGTAACCAACAAGCCAACAAACGAACAAGCCAACAAACCAACAAACCAACAAACCAACAAACGAACAAACCAACAAACAAACAAACCAACAAACCAACAAGCCAACAAACCAACAAACGAAGTAACCAACAAGCCAACAAAACAACAAGCCAACAAACAAATAAACCAACAAACCAACAAACCAAGTAACCAACAAGCCAACAAAAGAACAAGCCCACAAACCAACAAACCAACAAACCAACAAACGAACAAACCAATAAACAAACAAACCAACAAACCAACAAACCAACAAACAGACAAACCAACAAACCAACAAACCAACAAACCAACAAACGAACAAACCAACAAACCAATAAACCAACAAGCCAATAAAAAAACAAACCAAGAAACCAACAAACTAACAAACCAACAAACGAACAAACCAACAAACCAACAAGCCAACAAGCCAACAAACCAACAAGCCAACAAACCAAAAAACCAACAAACCAACAAACCAACAAGCCAACAAACCAACAAACCAACAAACGAACAAACCAACAAACCAACAAACGAACAAACCAACAAAAGAACAAACCAACAAACCAACAAACCAACAAACTAACAAACCAACAAACTAACAAACCAACAAACCAACAAACCAACAAACCAACAAACCAACAAACCAACAAACCAACAAACCAACAAACCAACAAACCAACAAACCAACAAACCAACAAACCATCAAACCAACAAACCAACAAACCAACAAACCAACAAACCAACAAACCAACAAACCAACAAACCAACAAACCAACAAACCAACAAACCAACAAACCAACAAACCAACAAACCAACAAACCAACAAACGAACAAACCAACGAACCAACAAGCTAACAATCCAAAAAACCAACAAACCAACAAACCAACAAACCAACAAACCAACAAACGAACAAACCAACAAACCAACAAACCAACAAACCAACAAACCAAGAAGCCAAAAAACCAACAAACCAACAAACCAACAAACCAACAAGCCAACAAATAAAGTAACCAACAAGCCAACAAACCAACAAACCAACAAGCCAACAAACCAACAAACCAAAAATCCAATAAACCAACAAACCCAACAAGCCAACAAGCCAACAAGCCAACAAACCAACAAACCAACAAAAGAACAAACCAACAAACCAACAAACCAACAAACCAACAAACCAACAAACCAACAAACCAACAAACCAACAAACCAACAAATCAACAAACCAACAAACCAACAAACCAACAAAACAACAAATGAACAAACCAACAAACCAACAAACCAACAAACCAACAAACCAACAAACCAATAAACCAACAAACCAACAAACCAACAAACCAACAAACCAACAAACCAACAAACCAACAAACCAACAAACCAACAAACCAGCAAACCAACAAACCAACAAACCAACAAACGAACAAACCAACAAACCAACAAACCAACAAACCAACAAACCAACAAACCAACAAACCAACAAACCAAGAAAACAACAAGCCAACAAACCAACAAACCATCAAGCCAACAAACCAACAAACCAAAAAGCCAATAAACCAACAAACCCAACAAGCCAACAAGCCAACAAGCCAACAAACCAACAAACCAACAAAAGAACAAACCAACAAACCAACAAACCAACAAACCAACAAACCAACAAACCAACAAACCAACAAACCAACAAAACAACAAATGAACAAACCAACAAACCAACAAACCAACAAACCAACAAACCAACAAACCAATAAACTAACAAACCAACAAACCAACAAACCAACAAAAGAACAAACCAACAAACCAACAAACTAACAAGCCAACAAGCCAACAAACCAACAAGCCAACAAACCAAAAAACCAACAAACCAACAAACCAACAAGCCAACAAACCAACAAACCAACAAACCAACAAACGAACAAACCAACAAAAGAACAAACCAACAAACCAACAAACCAACAAACCAACAAACCAACAAGCCAACAAACCAAAAAACCAACAAACCAACAAACCAACAAGCCAACAAACTAACAAACCAACAAACCAACAAACCAACAAACCAACAAACCAACAAACCAACAAACCAACAAACCAACAAACCAACAAACCAACAAACCAACAAACCAACAAACCGACAAACCAACAAACCAACAAACCAACAAACCAACAAACCAATAAACCAACAAACCAACAAACCAACAAACCAACAAACCAACAAACCAACAAACCAACAAACCAACAAACCACATAACCAACAAACCAACAAACCAACAAGCCAACAAACCAACAAACCAACAAGCCAACAAACCAAAAAACCAACAAACCAACAAACGAACAAACGAAAAACCAATAAACCAACAAGCCAACAAACCAATAAACCAACAAACGAACAAACCAACAAACCAACAAACCAACAAACCAACAAACCAACAAACCAACAAACCAACAAACCAACAAACCAACAAACCAACAAACCAACAAACCAACAAACCAACAAACCAACAAACCAACAAACCAACAAACCAACAAACCAACAAACCAACAAACCAACAAGCCAACAAACCAAAAAACCAACAAACCAACAAACCAACAAGCCAACAAACAAACAAACCAACAAACGAACAAACCAACAAAAGAACAAACCAACAAACCAACAAACCAACAAACCAACAAGCCAACAAACCAAAAAAACCAACAAACCAACAAACCAACAAACCAACAAGCCAACAAGCCAACAAACCAATAAGCCAATAAACCAATAAGCCAACAAACGAACAAACCAACAAACCAACAAACAAACAAACGAACAAACCAACAAACCAACAAACCGACAAACAAATAAACCAACAAACCAACAAACAAACAAACCAACAAACCAACAAACCAACAAACCAACAAACCAACAAACCAACAAACCAACAAACCAACAAACCAACAAACCAACAAACCAACAAACCAACAAACCAACAAACCAACAAACCAACAAACCAACAAACCAACAAACCAACAAACCAACAAACCAACAAACCAACAAACCAACAAACCAACAAACCAACAAACCAACAAACCAACAAACCAACAAACCAACAAACCAACAAACCAACAAACCAACAAACCAACAAACCAACAAACCAACAAACCAACAAGACAACAAGCCAACAAACCAACAAGCCAACAAACCAAAAACCAACAAACCAACAAACCAACAAGCCAACAAACCAACAAACCAACAAACGAAGAAACCACCAAACAACAAACCAACAAACCAACAAACCAACAAACCAACAAACCAATAAGTCAACAAACCAAAAAACCAACAAACCAACAAACGAACAAACGAACAAACCAACAAACCAACAAACCAACAAACTAACAAACCAACAAACCAACAAGCCAACAAGCCAACAAACCAACAAACCAACAAACCAACAAGCCGACAAGCCAACAAGCCAACAAACCAAAAAACCAACAAGCCAACAAACCAACAAACCAACAAAACAACAAATGAACAAACCAACAAACCAACAAACCAACAAACCAACAAACCAACAAACCAACAAACCAACAAACCAACAAACCAACAAACCAACAAACCAACAAACCAACAAACCAACAAACCAACAAACCGACAAACCAACAAACCAACAAACCAACAAAACAACAAACCAACAAACCAACAAACCAACAAACCAACAAACCAACAAACCAACAAACCAACAAACCAACAAGCCAACAAGCCAACAAACCAACAAGCCAACAAACCAAAAAACCAACAAACCAACAAACCAACAAGCCAACAAACCAACAAACCAACAAACGAACAAACCAACAAAAGAACAAACCAACAAACCAACAAACCAACAAACCAACAAACCAACAAACCAACAAGTCAACAAACCAAAAAACCAACAAACCAACAAACGAACAAACGAACAAACCAACAAACCAACAAACTTACAAACCAACAAACCAACAAGCCAACAAGCCAACAAACCAACAAACCAACAAACCAACAAGCCAACAAGCCAACAAGCCAACAAACCAAAAAACAAACAAGCCAACAAACCAACAAACCAACAAAACAAAAAATGAACAAACCAACAAACCAACAAACCAACAAACCAACAAACCAACAAACCAACAAACCAACAAACCAACAAACCAACAAACCAACGAGCCAACAAGCCAACAAACCAACAAGCCAACAAACGAACAACCAACAAACCAACAAACCAACAAACCAACAAACCAATAAACCAACAAACCAACATACCAACTAGTAAACAAGCCAACAATCCAACAAGCCAACAAACGAATAAACCAACAAACCAACAAACCAACAAACCAACAAACCAACAAACCAACAAACCAACAAACCAACAAACCAACAAACCAACAAACGAACAAACCAACAAACCAACAAACCAACAAACCAACAAGCCAACAAACCAACAAACCAACAAACCAAGTAACCAACAAGCCAACAAACCAACAAGCCAACAAACAAATAAACCAACAAACCAACAAACCAACAAACCAAGTAACCAACAAGCCAACAAACGAACAAGCCAACAAACCAACAAACCAACAAACCAACAAACGAACAAACCAACAAACAAACAAACCAACAAACCAACAAGCCAACAAACCAACAAACGAAGTAACCAACAAGCCAACAAAACAACAAGCCAACAAACAAATAAACCAACAAACCAACAAACCAAGTAACCAACAAGCCAACAAAAGAACAAGCCCACAAACCAACAAACCAACAAACCAACAAACGAACAAACCAATAAACAAACAAACCAACAAACCAACAAACCAACAAACAGACAAACCAACAAACCAACAAACCAACAAACCAACAAACGAACAAACCAATAAACCAACAAGCCAATAAAAAAACAAACCAAGAAACCAACAAACTAACAAACCAACAAACGAACAAACCAACAAACCAACAAGCCAACAAGCCAACAAACCAACAAGCCAACAAACCAAAAAACCAACAAACCAACAAACCAACAAGCCAACAAACCAACAAACCAACAAACGAACAAACCAACAAACCAACAAACGAACAAACCAACAAAAGAACAAACCAAAAAACCAACAAACCAACAAACTAACAAACCAACAAACCAACAAACCAACAAACCAACAAACCAACAAACCAACAAACCAACAAACCAACAAACCAACAAACCAACAAACCAACAAACCAACAAACCAACAAACCAACAAACCAACAAACCATCAAACCAACAAACCAACAAACCAACAAACCAACAAACCAACAAACCAACAAACCAACAAACCAACAAACCAACAAACCAACAAACCAACAAACCAACAAACCAACAAACCAACAAACCAACATACCAACAAACCAACAAACCAACAAACGAACAAACCAACGAACCAACAAGCTAACAATCCAAAAAACCAACAAACCAACAAACCAACAAACCAACAAACTAACAAACGAACAAACCAACAAACCAACAAACCAACAAACTAACAAACCAAGAAGCCAAAAAACCAACAAACCAACAAACCAACAAACCAACAAGCCAACAAATAAAGTAACCAACAAGCCAACAAACCAACAAACCAACAAGCCAACAAACCAACAAACCAAAAAGCCAATAAACCAACAAACCCAACAAGCCAACAAGCCAACAAGCCAACAAACCAACAAACCAACAAAAGAACAAACCAACAAACCAACAAACCAACAAACCAACAAACCAACAAACCAACAAACCAACAAACCAACAAACCAACAAACCAACAAACCAACAAACCAACAAACCAACAAAACAACAAATGAACAAACCAACAAACCAACAAACCAACAAACCAACAAACCAACAAACCAATAAACCAACAAAACAACAAAACAACAAACCAACAAACCAACAAACCAACAAACCAACAAACCAACAAACCAACAAACCAGCAAACCAACAAACCAACAAACCAACAAACGAACAAACCAACAAACCAACAAACCAACAAACCAACAAACCAACAAACCAACAAACCAACAAACCAACAAACCAAGAAACCAACAAGCCAACAAACCAACAAACCATCAAGCCAACAAACCAACAAACCAAAAAGCCAATAAACCAACAAACCCAACAAGCCAACAAGCCAACAAGCCAACAAACCAACAAACCAACAAAAGAACAAACCAACAAACCAACAAACCAACAAACCAACAAACCAACAAACCAACAAACCAACAAACCAACAAAACAACAAATGAACAAACCAACAAACCAACAAACCAACAAACCAACAAACCAACAAACCAATAAACCAACAAACCAACAAACCAACAAACCAACAAACCAATAAACCAACAAGCCAACAAACCAACAAACCAACAAACCAACAAACCAACAAACCAACAAACCAACAAACCAACAAACCAACAAACCAACAAACCAACAAACCCACAAACCAACAAACCAACAAACCAACAAACCAACAAACCAACAAACCAACAAACCAACAAACCAAGAAACCAAGAAACCATCAAACCAACAAACCAACAAACCAACAAACCAACAAACCAACAAACCAACAAGCCAACAAGCCAACAAACCAGCAAGCCAACAAACCAAAAAGCCAACAAACCAACAAACTAACAAGCCAACAAACCAACAAACCAACAAACCAACAAACCAACAAAAGAAAAAACCAACAAACCAACAAACTAACAAGCCAACAAGCCAACAAACCAACAAGCCAACAAACCAAAAAACCAACAAACCAACAAACCAACAAGCCAACAAACCAACAAACCAACAAACCAACAAACGAACAAACCAACAAAAGAACAAACCAACAAACCAACAAACCAACAAACCAACAAACCAACAAGCCAACAAACCAAAAAACCAACAAACCAACAAACCAACAAGCCAACAAACCAACAAACCAACAAACCAACAAACCAACAAACCAACAAACCAACAAACCAACAAACCAACAAACCAACAAACCAACAAACCAACAAACCAACAAACCAACAAACCAACAAACCGACAAACCAACAAACCAACAAACCAACAAACCAACAAACCAACAAACCAACAAACCAACAAACCAACAAACCAACAAACCAACAAACCAACAAACCAACAAACCAACAAACCACATAACCAACAAACCAACAAACCAACAAGCCAACAAACCAACAAACCAACAAGCCAACAAACCAAAAAACCAACAAACCAACAAACGAACAAACGAAAAACCAATAAACCAACAAGCCAACAAACCAATAAACCAACAAACGAACAAACCAACAAACCAACAAACCAACAAACCAACAAACCAACAAACCAACAAACCAACAAACCAACAAACCAACAAACCAACAAACCAACAAACCAACAAACCAACAAACCAACAAACCAACAAACCAACAAACCAACAAACCAACAAGCCAACAAACCAAAAAACCAACAAACCAACAAACCAACAAGCCAACAAACAAACAAACCAACAAACGAACAAACCAACAAAAGAACAAACCAACAAACCAACAAACCAACAAACCAACAAGCCAACAAACCAAAAAAACCAACAAACCAACAAACCAACAAACCAACAAGCCAACAAGCCAACAAACCAATAAGCCAATAAACCAATAAGCCAACAAACGAACAAACCAACAAACCAACAAACAAACAAACGAACAAACCAACAAACCAACAAACCGACAAACAAATAAACCAACAAACCAACAAACAAACAAACCAACAAACCAACAAACCAACAAACCAACAAACCAACAAACCAACAAACCAACAAACCAACAAACCAACAAACCAACAAACCAACAAACCAACAAACCAACAAACCAACAAACCAACAAACCAACAAACCAACAAACCAACAAACCAACAAACCAACAAACCAACAAACCAACAAACCAACAAACCAACAAACCAACAAACCAACAAACCAACAAACCAACAAACCAACAAACCAACAAGACAACAAGCCAACAAACCAACAAGCCAACAAACCAAAAAACCAACAAACCAACAAACCAACAAGCCAACAAACCAACAAACCAACAAACGAAGAAACCACCAAACAACAAACCAACAAACCAACAAACCAACAAACCAACAAACCAATAAGTCAACAAACCAAAAAACCAACAAACCAACAAACGAACAAACGAACAAACCAACAAACCAACAAACTAACAAACCAACAAACCAACAAGCCAACAAGCCAACAAACCAACAAACCAACAAACCAACAAGCCGACAAGCCAACAAGCCAACAAACCAAAAAACCAACAAGCCAACAAACCAACAAACCAACAAAACAACAAATGAACAAACCAACAAACCAACAAACCAACAAACCAACAAACCAACAAACCAACAAACCAACAAACCAACAAACCAACAAACCAACAAACCAACAAACCAACAAACCAACAAACCAACAAACCAACAAACCAACAAACCAACAAACCAACAAACCAACAAACCAACAAACCAACAAACCAACAAACCAACAAACCAACAAACCAACAAGCCAACAAGCCAACAAACCAACAAGCCAACAAACCAAAAAACCAACAAACCAACAAACCAACAAGCCAACAAACCAACAAACCAACAAACGAACAAACCAAGAAAAGAACAAACCAACAAACTAACAAACCAACAAACCAACAAACCAACAAGTCAACAAACCAAAAAACTAACAAACCAACAAACGAACAAACAAACAAACGAACAAACGAACAAACGAACAAACCAACAAACCAACAAACTAATAAACCAACAAACCAACAAGCCAACAAGCCAACAAGCCAACAAACCAAAAAACCAACAAGCCAACAAACCAACAAACCAACAAAACAACAAATGAAGAAACCAACAATCCAATAAACCAACAAACCAACAAACCAACAAACCAACAAACCAACAAACCAACAAACCAACAAACCAACAAACCAACAAACCAACAAACCAACAAACCAACAAACCAACAAACCAACAAACCAACAAACCAACAAACCAACAAACCAACAAACCAACAAACCAACAAACCAACAAACCAACAAACCAACAAACCAACAAACCAACAAACCAACAAACCAACAAACCAACAAACCAACAAACCAACAAACCAACAAACCAACAAACCAACAAACCAACAAACCAACAAACCAACAAACCAACAAACCAACAAACCAACAAGCCAACAAACCAAAAAACCAACAAACCAACAAACCAACAAGCCAACAAACAAACAAACCAACAAACGAACAAACCAACAAAAGAACAAACAAACAAACCAACAAACCAACAAACCAACAATCCAACAAACCAAAAAACCAACAAACCAACAAACCAACAAACCAACAAGCCAACAAACCAACAAACCAACAAACCAACAAACCAACAAACCAACAAACCAACAAACCAACAAACCAACAAACAAACAAACCAACAAACCAACAAACAAACAAACCAACAAACCAACAAACCAACAAACCAACAAACCGACAAACCAACAAACCAACAAACCAACAAACCAACAAACCAACAAACCAACAAACCAACAAACCAACAAACCAACAAACCAACAAACCAACAAGCCAATAAGCCAACAAACCAACAAGCAAACAAACCGAAAAACCGACAAACCAACAAACCAACAAGCCAACAAACCAACAAACCAACAAACCAACAAAGCAGCAAACCAACAAACCAACAAACCAACAAACCAACAAACCAACAAACCAACTAACCAACAAGCCAACAAGCCAACAAACCAATAAGCCAACAAACCAAAAAACCAACAAACCAACAAACCAACAAACCAACAAACCAACAAACCAACAAACCAACAAACCAACAAGCCAACAAGCCAACAAACCAACAAGCCAACAAACCAAAAAACCAACAAACCAACAAACCAACAAGCCAACAAACCAACAAACCAACAAACCAACAAACCAGCAAACCAACAAACCAACAAACCAACAAACCAACAAACCAACAAACCAACAAACCAACAAACCAACAAACCAACAAGCCCACAAGCCAACAAACCAATAAGCCAACAAACCAAAAAACCAACAAACCAACAAACCAACAAACCAACTAACCAACAAACCAACAAAAGAACAAACCAACAAACCAACAAACCAACAAACCAACAAGTCAACAAACCAAAAAACCAACAAACCAACAAACGAAGAAACGAACAAACCAACAAACCAAAAAACTAACAAACCAACAAACCAACAAGACAACAAGCCAACAAACCAATAAGCCAATAAACCAATAAACCAACTAACGAACAAACCAACAAACCAACAAACGAACAAACGAACAAACCAACAAACCAACAAACCGACAAACAAATAAACCAACAAACCAACAAACCAACAAACCAACAAACCAACAAACCAACAAACCAACAAACCAACAAACCAACAAACCAACAAACCAACAAACCAACAAACCAACAAACCAACAAACCAACAAACCAACAAACCAACAAACCAACAAACCAACAAACCAACAAACCAACAAACCAACAAACCAACAAACCAACAAACCAACAAACCAACAAACCAACAAACCAACAAACCAACAAACCAACAAACCAACAAACCAACAAACCAACAAACCAACAAACCAACAAACCAACAAGCCAACAAGCCAACAAACCAACAAACCAAAAAAACAACAAACCAACAAACCAACAAGCCAACAAACCAAAAAACCAACAAACGAACAAACCAACAAAAGAACAAACCAACAAACCAACAAACCAACAAACCAACTAACCAACAAGTCAACAAACCAAAAAACCAACAAACCAACAAACGAACCAACGAACAAACTACAAACCAACAAACTAACAAACCAACAAACCAACAAGCCAACAAGCCAACAAACCAACAAACCAACAAACCAACAAGCCAACAAGCCAACAAGCCAACAAACTAAAAAACCAACAAGCCAACAAACCAACAAAACAACAAAACAACAAATGAACAAACCAACAAACCAACAAATAAACAAACCAACAAACCAACAAACCAACAAACCAACAAACCAACAAACCAACAAACCAACAAACCAACAAACCAACAAACCAACAAACCAACAAACCAACAAACCAACAAACCAACAAACCAACAAACCAACAAACCAAGAAACCAACAAACCAACAAACCAACAAACCAACAAACCAACAAACCAACAAACCAACAAACCAACAAACCAACAAACCAACAAACCAAAAAACCAACAAACCAACAAACCAACAAGCCAACAAACCAACAAACCAACAAACGAACAAACCAACAAAAGAACAAACCAACAAACCAACAAACCAACAAACCAACAAGTCAACAACCCAAAAAACCAACAAACCAACAAACGAACAAACCAACAAACCAACAAACTAACAAACCAACAAACCAACAAGCCAACAAGCCAACAAACCAACAAACCAACAAAAGAACAAACCAACAAACCAACAAACCAACAAACCAACAAACCAACAAACCAGCAAACCAACAAACCAACAAACCAGCAAACCAACAAACCAACAAACCAACAAAACAACAAATGAACAAACCAACAAACCAACAAACCAACAAACCAACAAACCAGCAAACCAACAAACCAACAAACCAACAAACCAACAAACCAACAAACCAACAAACCAACAAACCAACAAACCAACAAACCAACAAACCAACAAACCAAAAAACCAACAAACCAACAAACCAACAAGCCAACAAACCAACAAACCAACAAACGAACAAACCAACAAACCAACAAACCAACAAACCAACAAACCAACAAACCAACAAACCAACAAACCAACAAACCAACAAACCAACAAACCAACAAACCAACAAACCAACAAACCAACAAACCAACAAGCCAACAAGCCAACAAACCAACAAACCAAAAAACCAACAAACCAACAAACCAACAAGCCAACAAACCAAAAAACCAACAAACGAACAAACCAACAAAAGAACAAACCAACAAACCAACAAACCAACAAACCAACTAACCAACAAGTCAACAAACCAAAAAACCAACAAACCAACAAACGAACCAACGAACAAACTACAAACCAACAAACTAACAAACCAACAAACCAACAAGCCAACAAGCCAACAAACCAACAAACCAACAAACCAACAAGCCAACAAGCCAACAAGCCAACAAACTAAAAAACCAACAAGCCAACAAACCAACAAAACAACAAAACAACAAATGAACAAACCAACAAACCAACAAATAAACAAACCAACAAACCAACAAACCAACAAACCAACAAACCAACAAACCAACAAACCAACAAACCAACAAACCAACAAACCAACAAACCAACAAACCAACAAACCAACAAACCAAGAAACCAAGAAACCAACAAACCAACAAACCAACAAACCAACAAACCAACAAACCAACAAACCAACAAACCAACAAACCAACAAACCAAAAAACCAACAAACCAACAAACCAACAAGCCAACAAACCAACAAACCAACAAACGAACAAACCAACAAAAGAACAAACCAACAAACCAACAAACCAACAAACCAACAAGTCAACAACCCAAAAAACCAACAAACCAACAAACGAACAAACCAACAAACCAACAAACTAACAAACCAACAAACCAACAAGCCAACAAGCCAACAAACAAACAAACCAACAAAAGAACAAACCAACAAACCAACAAACCAACAAACCAACAAACCAACAAACCAGCAAACCAACAAACCAACAAACCAGCAAACCAACAAACCAACAAACCAACAAAACAACAAATGAACAAACCAACAAACCAACAAACCAACAAACCAACAAACCAACAAACCAGCAAACCAACAAACCAACAAACCAACAAACCAACAAACCAACAAACCAACAAACCAACAAACCAACAAACCAACAAACCAACAAACCAACAAACCAACAAACCAACAAACCAACAAACCAACAAACCAACAAACCAACAAACCAACAAACCAACAAACCAACAAACCAACAAACCAACAAACCAACAAACCAACAAACCAACAAACCAACAAACCAACAAACCACCAAACCAACAAACCAACAAACCAACAAACCAACAAACCAACAAACCAACAAACCAACAAACCAACAAGCCAACAAGCCAACAAACCAAGAAACCAACAAACCAACAAACCAACAAGCCAACAAACCAACAAACCAACAAAAGAACAAACCAACAAACCAACAAACGAACAAACCAACAAAAGAACAAACCAACAAACCAACAAACCAACAAACCAACAAACCAACAAACCAACAAACCAACAAACCAACAAACCAACAAACCAACAAACCAACAAACCAACAAACCAACAAACCAACAAACCAACAAACCAACAAACCAACAAACCAACAAACCAACAAACCAACAAACCAACAATCCAACAAACCAACAAACCAACAAACCAACAAACCAACAAACTAACAAACCAACAAACCAACAAACCAACAAACCAACAAACCAACAAACCAACAAACCAACAAACCAACAAACCAACATACCAACAAACCAACAAACCAGCAAACGAACAAACCGACGAACCAACAAGCTAACAATCCAAAAAACCAACAAACCAACAAACCAACAAACCAACAAACCAACAAACGAACAAACCAACAAAAGAACAAACCAACAAACCAACAAACCAACAAACCAACAAACCAACAAGCCAAAAAACCAACAAACCAACAAACCAACAAACCAACAAACCAACAAGCCAACAAACCAACAAGCCAACAAACCAATAAACCAACAAGCCAACAGACCAATAAACTAACAAGCCAATAAACCAACAAACCCAACAAGCCAACAAGCCAACAAGCCAACAAACCAACAAACCAACAAAAGAACAAACCAACAAAACAACAAACCAACAAACCAACAAACCAACAAACCAACAAACCAACAAACCAACAAACCAACAAACCAACAAACCAACAAACCAACAAAACAACAAACCAACAAACCAACAAACCAACAAACCAACAAACCAACAAACCAACAAACCAACAAACCAACAAACCAACAAACCAACAAACCAACAAACCAACAAACCAACAAACCAACAAACCAACAAACCAACAAACCAACAAACCAACAAACCAACAAACCAACAAACCAACAAACCAACAAACCAACAAACCAACAAACCAACAAACCAACAAGCCAACAAGCCAACAAACCAACAAGCCAACAAACCAAAAAACCAACAAACCAACAAACCAACAAGCCAACAAACCAACAAACCAACAAACCAACAAAAGAACAAACCAACAAACCAACAAACCAACAAACCAACAAGTCAACAAACCAAAAAACCAACAAACCAACAAACGAACAAACGAACAAATCAACAAACCAGCAAACTAACAAACCAACAAACCAACAAGCCAACAAGCCAACAAACCAATAAGCCAATAAACCAATAAGCCAACAAACGAACAAACCAACAAACCAACAAACGAACAAACGAACAAACGAACAAACGAACAAACGAACAAACGAACAAACGAACAAACCAACAAACCAACAAACCAACAAACCAACAAACCAACAAACCAACAAACCAACAAACCAACAAACCAACAAACCAACAAACCAACAAACCAACAAACCAACAAACCAACAAACCAACAAACCAACAAACCAACAAACCAACAAACCAACAAACGAACAAACCAACAAACCAACAAACCAACAAACCAACAAACCAACAAACCAACAAACCAACAAGCCAACAAGCCAACAAACCAACAAACCAACAAGCCAACAAACCAACAAACCAACAAACCAACAAACCAACAAACCAACAAACCGACAAACAAATAAACCAACAAACCAACAAACCAACCAACCAACAATTCAACAAACCAACAAACCAACAAACCAACAAACCAACAAACCAACAAACCAACAAACCAACAAACCAACAAGCCAACAAACCAACAAACCAACAAACGAACAAACCAACAAACCAACAAGCCAACAAGCCAACAAACCAACAAACCAACAAACCAACAAACCAACAAACCAACAAACCAACAAACCAACAAACCAAGAAACCAAAAAACCAACAAGCCAACAAACTAACAAACCAACAAAACAACAAATGAACAAACCAACAAACCAACAAACCAACAAACCAACAAACCAACAAACCAACAAACCAACAAACCAACAAACCAACAAATGAACAAAACAACAAACCAACAAACCAACAAACCAACAAACCAACAAACCAACAAACCAACAAACCAACAAACCAACAAACCAACAAGCCAACAAACCAACAAACCAACAAACCAACAAACCAACAAACCAACAAGGCAACAAACCAACAAACCAACAAACCAATAAACCAACAAACCAACAAACCAACAAACCAACAAACCAACAAGCCAACAACCCAACAAACCAACAAGCCAACAAACCAAAAAGCCAACAAACCAACAAACCAACAAGCCAACAAACCAACAAACCAACAAACGAACAAACCAACAAAAGAACAAACCAACAAACCAACAAACCAACAAACCAACAAACCAACAAGCCAACAAACCAAAAAACAAACAAACCAACAAACCAACAAGCCAACAAACCAACAAACCAACAAACCAACAAACCAACAAACCAACAAACCAACAAACCAACAAACCAACAAACCAACAAACCAACAAACCAACAAACCAACAAACCAACAAACCAACAAACCAACAAACCAACAAACCAACAAACCAACAAACCAACAAACCAACAAACCAACAAACCAACAAGCCAACAAACCAACAAGCCAACAAACCAAAAAACCAACAAACCAACAAACCAACAAGCCAACAAACTAACCCACCAACAAACGAACAAACCAACAAAAGAACAAACCAACAAACCAACAAACCCACAAACCAACAAACCAACAAGTCAACAAACCAAAAAACCAACAGACCAACAAACGAACAAACGAACAAACCAACAAACCAACAAACTAACAAACCAACAAACCAACAAGCCAACAAGCAACAAACCAACAAACCAACAAAAGAACAAACCAACAAACCAACAAACGAACAAACCAACAAAAGAACAAACCAACAAACCAACAAACCAACAAACCAACAAACCAACAAACCAACAAACCAACAAACCAACAAACCAACAAACCAACAAACCAACAAACCAACAAACCAACAAACCAACAAACCAACAAACCAACAAACCAACAAACCAACAAACCAACAAACCAACAAACCAACAATCCAACAAACCAACAAACCAACAAACCAACAAACCAACAAACTAACAAACCAACAAACCAACAAACCAACAAACCAACAAACCAACAAACCAACAAACCAACAAACCAACAAACCAACATACCAACAAACCAACAAACCAGCAAACGAACAAACCGACGAACCAACAAGCTAACAATCCAAAAAACCAACAAACCAACAAACCAACAAACCAACAAACCAACAAACGAACAAACCAACAAAAGAACAAACCAACAAACCAACAAACCAACAAACCAACAAACCAACAAGCCAAAAAACCAACAAACCAACAAACCAACAAACCAACAAACCAACAAGCCAACAAACCAACAAGCCAACAAACCAATAAACCAACAAGCCAACAGACCAATAAACTAACAAGCCAATAAACCAACAAACCCAACAAGCCAACAAGCCAACAAGCCAACAAACCAACAAACCAACAAAAGAACAAACCAACAAAACAACAAACCAACAAACCAACAAACCAACAAACCAACAAACCAACAAACCAACAAACCAACAAACCAACAAACCAACAAACCAACAAAACAACAAACCAACAAACCAACAAACCAACAAACCAACAAACCAACAAACCAACAAACCAACAAACCAACAAACCAACAAACCAACAAACCAACAAACCAACAAACCAACAAACCAACAAACCAACAAACCAACAAACCAACAAACCAACAAACCAACAAACCAACAAACCAACAAACCAACAAACCAACAAACCAACAAACCAACAAACCAACAAGCCAACAAGCCAACAAACCAACAAGCCAACAAACCAAAAAACCAACAAACCAACAAACCAACAAGCCAACAAACCAACAAACCAACAAACCAACAAAAGAACAAACCAACAAACCAACAAACCAACAAACCAACAAGTCAACAAACCAAAAAACCAACAAACCAACAAACGAACAAACGAACAAATCAACAAACCAGCAAACTAACAAACCAACAAACCAACAAGCCAACAAGCCAACAAACCAATAAGCCAATAAACCAATAAGCCAACAAACGAACAAACCAACAAACCAACAAACGAACAAACGAACAAACGAACAAACGAACAAACGAACAAACGAACAAACGAACAAACCAACAAACCAACAAACCAACAAACCAACAAACCAACAAACCAACAAACCAACAAACCAACAAACCAACAAACCAACAAACCAACAAACCAACAAACCAACAAACCAACAAACCAACAAACCAACAAACCAACAAACCAACAAACCAACAAACGAACAAACCAACAAACCAACAAACCAACAAACCAACAAACCAACAAACCAACAAACCAACAAGCCAACAAGCCAACAAACCAACAAACCAACAAGCCAACAAACCAACAAACCAACAAACCAACAAACCAACAAACCGACAAACAAATAAACCAACAAACCAACAAACCAACCAACCAACAATTCAACAAACCAACAAACCAACAAACCAACAAACCAACAAACCAACAAACCAACAAACCAACAAACCAACAAGCCAACAAACCAACAAACCAACAAACGAACAAACCAACAAACCAACAAGCCAACAAGCCAACAAACCAACAAACCAACAAACCAACAAACCAACAAACCAACAAACCAACAAACCAACAAACCAAGAAACCAAAAAACCAACAAGCCAACAAACTAACAAACCAACAAAACAACAAATGAACAAACCAACAAACCAACAAACCAACAAACCAACAAACCAACAAACCAACAAACCAACAAACCAACAAACCAACAAATGAACAAAACAACAAACCAACAAACCAACAAACCAACAAACCAACAAACCAACAAACCAACAAACCAACAAACCAACAAGCCAACAAACCAACAAACCAACAAACCAACAAACCAACAAACCAACAAGGCAACAAACCAACAAACCAACAAACCAATAAACCAACAAACCAACAAACCAACAAACCAACAAACCAACAAGCCAACAACCCAACAAACCAACAAGCCAACAAACCAAAAAGCCAACAAACCAACAAACCAACAAGCCAACAAACCAACAAACCAACAAACGAACAAACCAACAAAAGAACAAACCAACAAACCAACAAACCAACAAACCAACAAACCAACAAGCCAACAAACCAAAAAACAAACAAACCAACAAACCAACAAGCCAACAAACCAACAAACCAACAAACCAACAAACCAACAAACCAACAAACCAACAAACCAACAAACCAACAAACCAACAAACCAACAAACCAACAAACCAACAAACCAACAAACCAACAAACCAACAAACCAACAAACCAACAAACCAACAAACCAACAAACCAACAAACCAACAAACCAACAAGCCAACAAACCAACAAGCCAACAAACCAAAAAACCAACAAACCAACAAACCAACAAGCCAACAAACTAACCCACCAACAAACGAACAAACCAACAAAAGAACAAACCAACAAACCAACAAACCCACAAACCAACAAACCAACAAGTCAACAAACCAAAAAACCAACAGACCAACAAACGAACAAACGAACAAACCAACAAACCAACAAACTAACAAACCAACAAACCAACAAGCCAACAAGCAACAAACCAACAAACCAACAAAAGAACAAACCAACAAACCAACAAACCAACAAACCAACAAACCAACAAACCAACAAACCAACAAACCAACAAACCAACAAAACAACAAATGAACAAACCAACAAACCAACAAACCAACAAACCAACAAACCAACAAACCAACAAACCAACAAACCAACAAACGAACAAACCAACAAACCAACAAACCAACAAACCAACAAACCAACAAACCAACAAACCAACAAACCAACAAACCAACAAACCAACAAACCAACAAACCAACAAACCAACAAACCAACAAACCAACAAACCAACAAACCAACAAACCAACAAACCAACAAACCAACAAACCAACAAACCAACAAACCAACAAACCAACAAACCAACAAGCCAACAAGCCAACAAACTAACAAGCCAACAAACCAAAAAACCAACAAACCAACAAACCAACAAGCCAACAAACCAACAAACCAACAAACCAACAAAAGAACAAACCAACAAACCAACAGACGAACAAACCAACAAAAGAACAAACCAACAAACCAACAAACCAACAAACCAACAAACCAACAAACCAACAAGCCAACAAGCCAACAAACCAACAAGCCAACAAACCAAAAAACCAACAAACCAACAAACCAACAAGCCAACAAACCAACAAACCAACAAACGAACAAACCAACAAAAGAACAAACCAACAAACCAACAAACCAACAAACCAACAAACCAACAAACCAACAAACCAACAAACCAACAAACCGACAAACAAATAAACCAACAAACCAACAAACCAACAAACCAACAAACCAACAAACCAACAAACCAACAAACCAACAAACCAACAAACCAACAAACCAACAAACCAACAAACCAACAAACCAACAAACCAACAAACCAACAAACCAACAAACCAACAAACCAACAAACCAACAAACCAACAAACCAACAAACCAACAAGCCAACAAACCAAAAAACCAACAAACCAACAAACCAACAAGCCAACAAACAAACAAACCAACAAACGAACAAACCAACAAAAGAACAAACAAACAAACCAACAAACCAACAAACCAACAATCCAACAAACCAAAAAACCAACAAACCAACAAACCAACAAACCAACAAGCCAACAAACCAACAAACCAACAAACCAACAAACCAACAAACCAACAAACCAACAAACCAACAAACCAACAAACAAACAAACCAACAAACCAACAAACCAACAAACCAACAAACCAACAAACCAACAAACCAACAAACAGACAAACCAACAAACCAACAAACCAACAAACCAACAAACCAACAAGCCAATAAGCCAACAAACCAACAAGCAAACAAACCGAAAAACCGACAAACCAACAAACCTACAAACCAACAAGCCAACAAACCAACAAACCAACAAACCAACTAAGCAGCAAACCAACAAACCAACAAACCAACAAACCAACAAACCAACAAACCAACAAGCCAACAAACCAATAAGCCAACAAACCAATAAGCCAACAAACCAAAAAACCAACAAACCAACAAACCAACAAACCAACAAACCAACAAACCAACAAACCAACAAGCCAACAAGCCAACAAACCAACAAGCCAACAAACCAAAAAACCAACAAACCAACAAACCAACAAGCCAACAAACCAACAAACCAACAAACCAACAAACCAGCAAACCAACAAACCAACAAACCAACAAACCAACAAACCAACAAACCAACAAACCAACAAACCAACAAACCAACAAGCCCACAAGCCAACAAACCAATAAGCCAACAAACCAAAAAACCAACAAACCAACAAACCAACAAACCAACTAACCAACAAACCAACAAAAGAACAAACCAACAAACCAACAAACCAACAAACCAACAAACCAACAAGTCAACAAACCAAAAAACCAACAAACCAACAAACGAAGAAACGAACAAACCAACAAACCAAAAAACTAACAAACCAACAAACCAACAAGACAACAAGCCAACAAACCAATAAGCCAATAAACCAATAAACCAACTAACGAACAAACCAACAAACCAACAAACGAACAAACGAACAAACCAACAAACCAACAAACCGACAAACAAATAAACCAACAAACCAACAAACCAACAAACCAACAAACCAACAAACCAACAAACCAACAAACCAACAAACCAACAAACCAACAAACCAACAAACCAACAAACCAACAAACCAACAAACCAACAAACCAACAAACCAACAAACCAACAAACCAACAAACCAACAAACCAACAAACCAACAAACCAACAAACCAACAAACCAACAAACCAACAAACCAACAAACCAACAAACCAACAAACCAACAAACCAACAAACCAACAAACCAACAAACTAACAAACCAACAAGCCAACAAGCCAACAAACCAATAAGCCAACAAACCAAAAAACCAACAAACCAACAAACCAACAAGCCAACAAACCAAAAAACCAACAAACGAACAAACCAACAAAAGAACAAACCAACAAACCAACAAACCAACAAACCAACTAACCAACAAGTCAACAAACCAAAAAACCAACAAACCAACAAACGAACCAACGAACAAACCACAAACCAACAAACTAACAAACCAACAAACCAACAAGCCAACAAGCCAACAAACCAACAAACCAACAAACCAACAAGCCAACAAGCCAACAAGCCAACAAACTAAAAAACCAACAAGCCAACAAACCAACAAAACAACAAAAAAACAAATGAACAAACCAACAAACCAACAAATAAACAAACCAACAAACCAACAAACCAACAAACCAACAAACCAACAAACCAACAAACCAACAAACCAACAAACCAACAAACCAACAAACCAACAAACCAACAAACCAACAAACCAACAAACCAACAAACCAACAAACCAACAAACCAACAAACCAACAAACCAAGAAACCAACAAACCAACAAACCAACAAACCAACAAACTAACAAACCAACAAACCAACAAACCAACAAACCAAAAAACCAACAAACCAACAAACCAACAAGCCAACAAACCAACAAACCAACAAACGAACAAACCAACAAAAGAACAAACCAACAAACCAACAAACCAACAAACCAACAAGTCAACAACCCAAAAAACCAACAAACCAACAAACGAACAAACCAACAAACCAACAAACTAACAAACCAACAAACCAACAAGCCAACAAGCCAACAAAACAACAAACCAACAAAAGAACAAACCAACAAACCAACAAACCAACAAACCAACAAACCAACAAACCAACAAACCAACAAACCAACAAACCAGCAAACCAACAAACCAACAAACCAACAAAACAACAAATGAACAAACCAACAAACCAACAAACCAACAAACTAACAAACCAACAAACCAGCAAACCAACAAACCAACAAACCAACAAACCAACAAACCAACAAACCAACAAACCAACAAACCAACAAACCAACAAACCAACAAACCAACAAACCAACAAACCAACAAACCAACAAACCAACAAACCAACAAACCAACAAACCAACAAACCAACAAACCAACAAACCAACAAACCAACAAACCAACAAACCAACAAACCAACAAACCAACAAACTACCAAACCAACAAACCAACAAACCAACAAACCAACAAACCAACAAACCAACAAACCAACAAGCCAACAAGCCAACAAACCAAGAAACCAACAAACCAACAAACCAACAAGCCAACAAACCAACAAACCAACAAACCAACAAAAGAACAAACCAACAAACCAACAAACGAACAAACCAACAAAAGAACAAACCAACAAACCAACAAACCAACAAACCAACAAACCAACAAACCAACAAACCAACAAACCAACAAACCAACAAACCAACAAACCAACAAACCAACAAACCAACAAACCAACAAACCAACAAACCAACAAACCAACAAACCAACAAACCAACAAGCCAACAAACCAACAAACCAACAAACCAACAAACCAACAAACTAACAAACCAACAAACCAACAAACCAACAAACCAACAAACCAACAAACCAACAAACCAACAAACCAACATATCAACAAACCAACAAACCAGCAAACGAAAAAACCAACGAACCAACAAGCTAACAATCCAAAAAACCAACAAACCAACAAACCAACAAACCAACAAACCAACAAACGAACAAACCAACAAACCAACAAACCAACAAACCAACAAACCAACAAGCCAAAAAACCAACAAACCAACAAACCAACAAACCAACAAACCAACAAACCAACAAGCCAACAAACCAACAAGCCAACAAACCAATAAACCAACAAGCCAACAGACCAATAAACTAACAAGCCAATAAACCAACAAACCCAACAAGCCAACAAGCCAACAAACCAACAAACCAACAAAAGAACAAACCAACAAAACAACAAACCAACAAACCAACAAACCAACAAACCAACAAACCAACAAACCAACAAACCAACAAACCAACAAACCAACAAACCAACAAAACAACAAACCAACAAACCAACAAACCAACAAACCAACAAACCAACAAACCAACAAACCAACAAACCAACAAACCAACAAACCAACAAACCAACAAACCAACAAACCAACAAACCAACAAACCAACAAACCAACAAACCAACAAACCAACAAACCAACAAACCAACAAACCAACAAACCAACAAACCAACAAACCAACAAACCAACAAACCAACAAACCAACAAACCAACAAGCCAACAAGCCAACAAACCAACAAGCCAACAAACCAAAAAACCAACAAACCAACAAACCAACAAGCCAACAAACCAACAAACCAACAAACCAACAAAAGAACAAACCAACAAACCAACAAACCAACAAACCAACAAGTCAACAAACCAAAAAACCAACAAACCAACAAACGAACAAACGAACAAATCAACAAACCAGCAAACTAACAAACCAACAAACCAACAAGCCAACAAGCCAACAAACCAATAAGCCAATAAACCAATAAGCCAACAAACGAACAAACCAACAAACCAACAAACCAACAAACGGACAAACGAACAAACGAACAAACCAACAAACCAACAAACCAACAAACCAACAAACCAACAAACCAACAAACCAACAAACCAACAAACCAACAAACCAACAAACCAACAAACCAACAAACCAACAAACCAACAAACCAACAAACCAACAAACCAACAAACCAACAAACCAACAAACCAACAAACCAACAAACCAACAAACCAACAAACCAACAAACCAACAAACCAACAAACCAACAAACCAACAAGCCAACAAGCCAACAAACCAACAAGCCAACAAACCAACAAACCAACAAACCAACAAACCAACAAACCAACAAACCAACAAGCCAACAAACCAACAAACCAACAAACGAACAAACCAACAAACCAACAAGCCAACAAGCCAACAAACCAACAAACCAACAAACCAACAAACCAACAAACCAACAAACCAACAAACCAACAAACCAAGAAACCAAAAAACCAACAAGCCAACAAACTAACAAACCAACAAAACAACAAATGAACAAACCAACAAACCAACAAACCAACAAACCAACAAACCAACAAACCAACAAACCAACAAACCAACAAACCAACAAAACAACAAATGAACAAGCCAACAAACCAACAAGCCAACAAACCAATAATCCAACAAGCCAACAGACCAATAAACTAACAAGCCAATAAACCAACAAACCCAACAAGCCAACAAGCCAACAAACCAACAAACCAACAAAAGAACAAACCAACAAAACAACAAACCAACAAACCAACAAACCAACAAACCAACAAACCAACAAACCAACAAACCAACAAACCAACAAACCAACAAACCAACAAAACAACAAACCAACAAACCAACAAACCAACAAACCAACAAACCAACAAACCAACAAACCAACAAACCAACAAACCAACAAACCAACAAACCAACAAACCAACAAACCAACAAACCAACAAACCAACAAACCAACAAACCAACAAACCAACAAACCAACAAACCAACAAACCAACAAACCAACAAACCAACAAACCAACAAACCAACAAACCAACAAACCAACAAGCCAACAAGCCAACAAACCAACAAGCCAACAAACCAAAAAACCAACAAACCAACAAACCAACAAGCCAACAAACCAACAAACCAACAAACCAACAAAAGAACAAACCAACAAACCAACAAACCAACAAACCAACAAGTCAACAAACCAAAAAACCAACAAACCAACAAACGAACAAACGAACAAATCAACAAACCAGCAAACTAACAAACCAACAAACCAACAAGCCAACAAGCCAACAAACCAATAAGCCAATAAACCAATAAGCCAACAAACGAACAAACCAACAAACCAACAAACCAACAAACGGACAAACGAACAAACGAACAAACCAACAAACCAACAAACCAACAAACCAACAAACCAACAAACCAACAAACCAACAAACCAACAAACCAACAAACCAACAAACCAACAAACCAACAAACCAACAAACCAACAAACCAACAAACCAACAAACCAACAAACCAACAAACCAACAAACCAACAAACCAACAAACCAACAAACCAACAAACCAACAAACCAACAAACCAACAAACCAACAAACCAACAAGCCAACAAGCCAACAAACCAACAAGCCAACAAACCAACAAACCAACAAACCAACAAACCAACAAACCAACAAACCAACAAGCCAACAAACCAACAAACCAACAAACGAACAAACCAACAAACCAACAAGCCAACAAGCCAACAAACCAACAAACCAACAAACCAACAAACCAACAAACCAACAAACCAACAAACCAACAAACCAAGAAACCAAAAAACCAACAAGCCAACAAACTAACAAACCAACAAAACAACAAATGAACAAACCAACAAACCAACAAACCAACAAACCAACAAACCAACAAACCAACAAACCAACAAACCAACAAACCAACAAACCAACAAAACAACAAATGAACAAAACAACAAACCAACAAACCAACAAACCAACAAACCAACAAACCAACAAACCAACAAACCAACAAACCAACAAGCCAACAAACCAACAAACCAACAAACCAACAAACCAACAAACCAACAAAGCAACAAACCAACAAACCAACAAACCAATAAACCAACAAACCAACAAACCAACAAACCAACAAACCAACAAACCAACAAACCAACAAGCCAACAACCCAACAAACCAACAAGCCAACAAACCAAAAAGCCAACAAACCAACAAACCAACAAGCCAACAAACCAACAAACCAACAAACGAACAAACCAACAAAAGAACAAACCAACAAACCAACAAACCAACAAACCAACAAACCAACAAACCAACAAGCCAACAAACCAAAAAAACCAACAAACCAACAAACCAACAAGCCAACAAACCAACAAACCAACAAACCAACAAACCAACAAACCAACAAACCAACAAACCAACAAACCAACAAACCAACAAACCAACAAACCAACAAACCAACAAACCAACAAACCAACAAACCAACAAACCAACAAACCAACAAACCAACAAACCAACAAACCAACAAACCAACAAACCAACAAACCAACAAACCAACAAACCAACAAACCAACAAACCAACAAGCCAACAAGCCAACAAACCAACAAGCCAACAAACCAAAAAACCAACAAACCAACAAACCAACAACCCAACAAGCTAACCCACCAACAAACGAACAAACCAACAAAAGAACAAACCAACAAACCAACAAACCCACAAACCAACAAACCAACAAGTCAACAAACCAAAAAACCAACAGACTAACAAACGAACAAACGAACAAACCAACAAACCAACAAACTAACAAACCAACAAACCAACATGCCAACAAGCCAACAAACCAGCAAACCAACAAAAGAACAAACCAACAAACCAACAAACCAACAAACCAACAAACCAACAAACCAACAAACCAACAAAACAACAAATGAACAAACCAACAAACCAACAAACGAACAAACCAACAAACCAACAAGCCAACAAGCCAACAAACCAACAAACCAACAAACCAAAAAACCAACAAACCAACAAACCAACAAGCCAACAAACCAACAAACCAACAAACCAACAAAAGAACAAACCAACAAACCAACAAACCAACAAACCAACAAGTCAACAAACCAAAAAACCAACAAACCAACAAACGAACAAACGAACAAATCAACAAACCAGCAAACTAACAAACCAACAAACCAACAAGCCAACAAGCCAACAAACCAATAAGCCAATAAACCAATAAGCCAACAAACGAACAAACCAACAAACCAACAAACGAACAAACGAACAAACGAACAAACGAACAAACCAACAAACCAACAAACCAACAAACCAACAAACCAACAAACCAACAAACCAACAAACCAACAAACCAACAAACCAACAAACCAACAAACCAACAAACCAACAAACCAACAAACCAACAAACCAACAAGCCAACAAGCCAACAAACCAACAAGCCAACAAACCAACAAACCAACAAACCAACAAACCAACAAACCAACAAACCGACAAACAAATAAACCAACAAACCAACAAACCAACCAACCAACAATTCAACAAACCAACAAACCAACAAACCAACAAACCAACAAACCAACAAACCAACAAACCAACAAACCAACAAACCAACAAGCCAACAAACCAACAAACCAACAAACGAACAAACCAACAAACCAACAAGCCAACAAGCCAACAAGCCAACAAACCAACAAACCAACAAACCAACAAACCAACAAACCAACAAACCAACAAACCAACAAACCAACAAACCAACAAACCAAGAAACCAAAAAACCAACAAGCCAACAAACTAACAAACCAACAAAACAACAAATGAACAAACCAACAAACCAACAAACCAACAAACCAACAAACCAACAAACCAACAAACCAACAAACCAACAAAACAACAAATGAACAAAACAACAAACCAACAAACCAACAAACCAACAAACCAACAAACCAACAAACCAACAAACCAACAAGCCAACAAACCAACAAACCAACAAACCAACAAACCAACAAACCAACAAAGCAACAAACCAACAAACCAACAAACCAATAAACCAACAAACCAACAAACCAACAAACCAACAAACCAACAAACCAACAAACCAACAAACCAACAAACCAACAAGCCAACAACCCAACAAACCAACAAGCCAACAAACCAAAAAGCCAACAAACCAACAAACCAACAAGCCAACAAACCAACAAACCAACAAACGAACAAACCAACAAAAGAACAAACCAACAAACCAACAAACCAACAAACCAACAAACCAACAAGCCAACAAACCAAAAAACCAACAAACCAACAAACCAACAAGCCAACAAACCAACAAACCAACAAACCAACAAACCAACAAACCAACAAACCAACAAACCAACAAACCAACAAACCAACAAACCAACAAACCAACAAACCAACAAACCAACAAACCAACAAACCAACAAACCAACAAACCAACAAACCAAAAAACCAACAAACCAACAAACCAACAAGCCAACAAACTAACCCACCAACAAACGAACAAACCAACAAAAGAACAAACCAACAAACCAACAAACCCACAAACCAACAAACCAACAAGTCAACAAACCAAAAAACCAACAGACCAACAAACGAACAAACGAACAAACCAACAAACCAACAAACTAACAAACCAACAAACCAACAAGCCAACAAGCCAACAAACCAACAAACCAACAAAAGAACAAACCAACAAACCAACAAACCAGCAAACCAACAAACCAACAAACCAACAAACCAACAAACCAACAAAACAACAAATGAACAAACCAACAAACCAACAAACCAACAAACCAACAAACCAACAAACCAACAAACCAACAAACCAACAAACCAACAAACCAACAAACCAACAAACCAACAAACCAACAAACCAACAAACCAACAAACCAACAAACCAACAAACCAACAAACCAACAAACCAACAAACCAACAAACCAACAAACCAACAAACCAACAAACCAACAAACCAACAAACCAACAAACCAACAAACCAACAAACCAACAAACCAACAAACCAACAAACCAACAAACCAACAAACCAACAAGCCAACAAGCCAACAAACTAACAAGCCAACAAACCAACAAACCAAAAAACCAACAAACTAACAAACCAACAAGCCAACAAACCAACAAACCAACAAACCAACAAACCAACAAAAGAACAAACCAACAAACCAACAAACGAACAAACCAACAAAAGAACAAACCAACAAACCAACAAACCAACAAACCAACAAACCAACAAACCAACAAGCCAACAAGCCAACAAACCAACAAGCCAACAAACCAAAAAACCAACAAACCAACGAACCAACAAGCCAACAAACCAACAAACCAACAAACGAACAAACCAACAAAAGAACAAACCAACAAACCAACAAACCAACAAACCAACAAACCAACAAACCAGCAAACCGACAAACAAATAAACCAACAAACCAACAAACCAACCAACCAACAAACCAACAAACCAACAAACCAACAAACCAACAAACCAACAAACCAACAAACCAACAAACCAACAAACCAACAAGCCAACAAACCAACAAACCAACAAACGAACAAACCAACAAACCAACAAGCCAACAAGCCAAAAAACCAACAAACCAACAAACCAACAAACCAACAAACCAACAAACCAACAAACCAACAAACCAACAAACCAACAAACCAACAAACCAACAAACCAACAAACCAAAAAGCCAACAAGCCAACAAACTAACAAACCAACAAAACAACAAATGAACAAACCAACAAACCAACAAACCAACAAACCAACAAACCAACAAACCAACAAACCAACAAACCAACAAACCAACAAACCAGCAAACCAACAAACCAACAAACCAACAAACTAACAAACCAACAAACCAACAAACTAACAAACCAACAAACCAACAAACCAACAAGCCAACAAACCAACAAACCAACAAACCAACAAACCAACAAAGCAACAAACCAACAAACCAACAAACCAATAAACCAACAAACCAACAAACCAACAAACCAACAAACCAACAAACCAA
Source organism: Atherix ibis (assembly GCA_958298945.1). Lineage (NCBI taxonomy): Eukaryota > Metazoa > Arthropoda > Insecta > Diptera > Athericidae > Atherix > Atherix ibis. Next base: position 84,164,141 of record OY282608.1, on the reverse strand, counting down.
CAAACCAACAAACCAACAAACCAACAAGCCAACAAGCCAACAAACCAACAAGCCAACAAACCAAAAAACCAACAAACCAACAAACCAACAAGCCAACAAACCAACAAACCAACAAACGAACAAACCAACAAAAGAACAAACCAACAAACCAACAAACCAACAAACCAACAAACCAACAAGCCAACAAACCAAAAAACCAACAAACCAACAAACCAACAAGCCAACAAACCAACAAACCAACAAACCAACAAACCAACAAACCAACAAACCAACAAACCAACAAACCAAAAAACCAACAAGCCAACAAACTAACAAACCAACAAAACAACAAATGAACAAACCAACAAACCAACAAACCAACAAACCAACAAACCAACAAACCAACAAACCAACAAACCAACAAAACAACAAATGAACAAACCAACAAACCAACAAACCAACAAACCAACAAACCAACAAACCAACAAACCAACAAACCAACAAACCAACAAACCAACAAACCAACAAACCAACAAGCCAACAAACCAACAAACCAACAAACCAACAAACCAACAAACCAACAAACCAACAAACCAACAAGCCAACAAACCAACAAACCAACAAACCAACAAACCAACAAACCAACAAACCAACAAACCAACAAACCAACAAGCCAACAAACCAACAAAACAACAAATGAACAAAACAACAAACCAACAAACCAACAAACCAACAAACCAACAAACCAACAAACCAACAAAACAACAAATGAACAAAACAACAAACCAACAAACCAACAAACCAACAAACCAACAAACCAACAAACCAACAAACCAACAAGCCAACAAACCAACAAACCAACAAACCAACAAACCAACAAAGCAACAAACCAACAAACCAACAAACCAATAAACCAACAAACCAACAAACCAACAAACCAACAAACCAACAAACCAACAAGCCAACAACCCAACAAACCAACAAGCCAACAAACCAACAAACCAACAAGCCAACAAACCAACAAACCAACAAACGAACAAACCAACAAAAGAACAAACCAACAAACCAACAAACCAACAAACCAACAAACCAACAAGCCAACAAACCAAAAAACCAACAAACCAACAAACCAACAAGCCAACAAACCAACAAACCAACAAACCAACAAACCAACAAACCAACAAACCAACAAACCAACAAACCAACAAACCAACAAACCAACAAACCAACAAACCAACAAACCAACAAACCAACAAACCAACAAACCAACAAACCAACAAACCAACAAACCAACAAACCAACAAACCAACAAACCAACAAACCAACAAACCAACAAACCAACAAACCAACAAGCCAACAAGCCAACAAACCAACAAGCCAACAAACCAAAAAACCAACAAACCAACAAACCAACAAGCCAACAAACTAACCCACCAACAAACGAACAAACCAACAAAAGAACAAACCAACAAACCAACAAACCCACAAACCAACAAACCAACAAGTCAACAAACCAAAAAACCAATAGACCAACAAACGAACAAACGAACAAACCAACAAACCAACAAACTAACAAACCAACAAACCAACAAGCCAACAAGCCAACAAACCAACAAACCAACAAAAGAACAAACCAACAAACCAACAAACCAACAAACCAACAAACCAACAAACCAACAAACCAACAAACCAACAAAACAACAAATGAACAAACCAACAAACCAACAAACCAACAAACCAACAAACCAACAAACCAACAAACCAACAAACCAACAAACCAACAAACCAACAAACCAACAAACCAACAAACCAACAAACCAACAAACCAACAAACCAACAAACCAACAAACCAACAAACCAACAAACCAACAAACCAACAAACCAACAAACCAACAAACCAACAAACCAACAAACCAACAAACCAACAAACCAACAAACCAACAAACCAACAAACCAACAAACCAACAAGCCAACAAGCCAACAAACTAACAAGCCAACAAACCAAAAACCAACAAACCAACAAACCAACAAGCCAACAAACCAACAAACCAACAAACCAACAAACCAACAAACCAACAAAAGAACAAACCAACAAACCAACAAACGAACAAACCAACAAAAGAACAAACCAACAAACCAACAAACCAACAAACCAACAAACCAACAAACCAACAAGCCAACAAGCCAACAAACCAACAAGCCAACAAACCAAAAAACCAACAAACCAACAAACCAACAAGCCAACAAACCAACAAACCAACAAACGAACAAACCAACAAAAGAACAAACCAACAAACCAACAAACCAACAAACCAACAAACCAACAAACCAACAAACCAACAAACCGACAAACAAATAAACCAACAAACCAACAAACCAACCAACCAACAAACCAACAAACCAACAAACCAACAAACCAACAAACCAACAAACCAACAAACCAACAAACCAACAAACCAACAAGCCAACAAACCAACAAACCAACAAACGAACAAACCAACAAACCAACAAGCCAACAAGCCAAAAAACCAACAAACCAACAAACCAACAAACCAACAAACCAACAAACCAACAAACCAACAAACCAACAAACCAACAAACCAACAAACCAACAAACCAAAAAACCAACAAGCCAACAAACTAACAAACCAACAAAACAGCAAATTAACAAACCAACAAACCAACAAACCAACAAACCAACAAACCAACAAACCAACAAACCAACAAACCAACAAACCAACAAAACAACAAATGAACAAACCAACAAACCAACAAAACAACAAACCAACAAACCAACAAACCAACAAACTAACAAACCAACAAACCAACAAACCAACAAGCCAACAAACCAACAAACCAACAAACCAACAAACCAACAAACCAACAAAGCAACAAACCAACAAACCAACAAACCAATAAACCAATAAACCAACAAACCAACAAACCAACAAACCAACAAACCAACAAACCAACAAACCAACAAACCAACAAACCAACAAACCAACAAACCAACAAGCCAACAAGCCAACAAACCAACAAGCCAACAAACCAAAAAACCAACAAACCAACAAACCAACAAGCCAACAAACCAACAAACCAACAAACGAACAAACCAACAAAAGAACAAACCAACAAACCAACAAACCAACAAGCCAACAAACCAAAAAACCAACAAACCAACAAACCAACAAGCCAACAAACCAACAAACCAACAAACCAACAAACCAACAAACCAACAAACCAACAAACCAACAAACCATAAAACCAACAAGCCAACAAACTAACAAACCAACAAAACAACAAATGAACAAACCAACAAACCAACAAACCAACAAACCAACAAACCAACAAACCAATAAACCAACAAACCAACAAACCAACAAACCAACAAAACAACAAATGAACAAACCAACAAACCAACAAACCAACAAACCAACAAACCAACAAACCAACAAACCAACAAACCAACAAACCAACAAACCAACAAACCAACAAGCCAACAAACCAACAAACCAACAAACCAACAAACCAACAAGCCAACAAGCCAACAAACCAACAAGCCAACAAACCAAAAAACCAACAAACCAACAAACCAGCAAACCAACAAACCAACAAACCAACAAGCCAACAAGCCAACAAACCAACTAACCAACAAGCCAGCAAACCAAAAAACCAACAAACCAAAAAACCAACAAACCAACAAACCAACAAGCCAACAAACCAACAAACCAACAAACCAACAAAAGAACAAACCAACAAACCAACAAACCAACAAACCAACAAACCAACAAGCCAACAAACCAAAAAACCAACAAACCAACAAACCAACAAGCCAACAAACCAACAAACCAACAAACCAACAAACCAACAAACCAACAAACCAACAAACCAACAAACCAACAAACCAACAAACCAACAAACCAACAAACCAACAAACCAACAAACCAACAAACCAACAAACCAACAAACCAACAAACCAACAAACCAACAAACCAACAAACCAGCAAACCAACAAACCAACAAACCAACAAGCCAACAAGCCAACAAACCAACAAACCAACAAGCCAGCAAACCAAAAAACCAACAAACCAACAAACCAACAAGCCAACAAACTAACAAACCAACAAACGAACAAACCAACAAAAGAACAAACCAACAAACCAACACACCCACAAACCAACAAACCAACAAGTCAACAAACCAAAAAACCAACAGACCAACAAACGAACAAACGAACAAACCAACAAACCAACAAACTAACAAACCAACAAACCAACAAGCCAACAAGCCAACAAACCAACAAACCAACAAAAGAACAAACCAACAAACCAACAAACCAACAAACCAACAAACCAACAAACCAACAAACCAACAAACCAACAAACCAACAAAACAACAAATGAACAAACCAACAAACCAACAAACCAACAAACCAACAAACCAACAAACCAACAAACCAACAAACCAACAAACCAACAAACCAACAAACCAACAAACCAACAAACCAACAAACCAACAAACCACCAAACCAACAAACCAACAAACCAACAAACCAACAAACCAACAAACCAACAAACCAACAAACCAACAAACCAACAAACCAACAAACCAACAAACCAACAAACCAACAAACCAACAAACCAACAAACCAACAAACCAACAAACCAACAAACCAACAAACCAACAAACCAACAAACCAACAAACCAACAAGCCAACAAGCCAACAAACCAACAAGCCAACAAACCAAAAAACCAACAAACCAACAAACCAACAAGCCAACAAACCAACAAACCAACAAACCAACAAAAGAACAAACCAACAAACCAACAAACGAACAAACCAACAAAAGAACAAACCAACAAACCAACAAACCAACAAACCAACAAACCAACAAACCAACAAACCAACAAACCAACAAGCCAACAAACCAACAAACCAACAAACCAACAAACCAACAAACCAACAAAGCAACAAACCAACAAACCAACAAACCAATAAACCAACAAACCAACAAACCAACAAACCAACAAACCAACAAACCAACAAACCAACAAACGAACAAACCAACAAACCAACAAGCCAACAAGCCAACAAGCCAACAAACCAACAAACCAACAAACCAACAAACCAACAAACCAACAAACCAACAAACCAACAAACCAAAAAACCAACAAGCCAACAAACTAACAAACCAACAAAACAACAAATGAACAAACCAACAAACCAACAAACCAACAAACCAACAAACCAACAAACCAACAAACCAACAAAACAACAAATGAACAAACCAACAAACCAACAAACCAACAAACCAAACAAACCAACAAACCAACAAACCAACAAACCAACAAACCAACAAACCAACAAACCAACAAGCCAACAAACCAACAAACCAACAAACCAACAAACCAACAAACCAACAAAGCAACAAACCAACAAACCAACAAACCAATAAACCAACAAACCAACAAACCAACAAACCAACAAACCAACAAACCAACAAGCCAACAAGCCAACAAACCAACAAGCCAACAAACCAAAAAACCAACAAACCAACAAACCAACAAACCAACAAGCCAACAAACCAACAAACCAACAAACGAACAAAGCAACAAAAGAACAAACCAACAAACCAACAAACCAACAAACCAACAAACCAACAAGCCAACAAACCAAAAAACCAACAAAACCAACAAACCAACAAGCCAACAAACCAACAAACCAACAAACCAACAAACCAACAAACCAACAAACCAACAAACCAACAAACCAACAAACCAACAAACTAACAAACCAACAAACCAACAAACCAACAAACCAACAAACCAACAAACCAACAAACCAACAAACCAACAAGCCAACAAACCAACAAGCCAACAAACCAAAAAACCAACAAACCAACAAACCAACAAGCCAACAAACCAACAAACCAACAAACGAACAAACCAACAAAAGAACAAACCAACAAACCAACAAACCAACAAACCAACAAACCAACAAACCAACTAACCGACAAACAAATAAACCAACAAACCAACAAACCAACCAACCAACAAACCAACAAACCAACAAACCAACAAACCAACAAACCAACAAACCAACAAACCAACAAACCAACAAACCAACAAACCAACAAGCCAACAAACCAACAAACCAACAAACGAACAAACCAACAAACCAACAAGCCAACAAGCCAACAAACCAACAAACCAACAAACCAACAAACCAACAAACCAACAAACCAACAAACCAAAAAACCAACAAGCCAACAAACTAACAAACCAACAAAACAACAAATGAACAAACCAACAAACCAACAAACCAACAAACCAACAAACCAACAAACCAACAAACCAACAAAACAACAAATGAACAAACCAACAAACCAACAAACCAACAAACCAAACAAACCAACAAACCAACAAACCAACAAACCAACAAACCAACAAACCAACAAGCCAACAAACCAACAAACCAACAAACCAACAAACCAACAAACCAACAAAGCAACAAACCAACAAACCAACAAACCAATAAACCAACAAACCAACAAACCAACAAACCAACAAACCAACAAACCAACAAGCCAACAAGCCAACAAACCAACAAGCCAACAAACCAAAAAACCAACAAACCAACAAACCAACAAACCAACAAGCCAACAAACCAACAAACCAACAAACGAACAAACCAACAAAAGAACAAACCAACAAACCAACAAACCAACAAACCAACAAACCAACAAGCCAACAAACCAAAAAACCAACAAACCAACAAACCAACAAGCCAACAAACCAACAAACCAACAAACCAACAAACCAACAAACCAACAAACCAACAAACCAACAAACCAACAAACCAACAAACCAACAAACCAACAAACCAACAAACCAACAAACCAACAAACCAACAAACCAACAAACCAAGAAACCAACAAACCAACAAACCAACAAACCAACAAACCAACAAACCAACAAACCAACAAACCAACAAACCAACAAACCAACGAAGCAACAAACCAACAAACCAACAAACCAATAAACCAACAAACCAACAAACCAACAAACCAACAAACCAACAAACCAACAAGCCAACAAGCCAACAAACCAACAAGCCAACAAACCAAAAAACCAACAAACCAACAAACCAACAAACCAACAAGCCAACAAACCAACAAACCAACAAACGAACAAACCAACAAAAGAACAAACCAACAAACCAACAAACCAACAAACCAACAAACCAACAAGCCAACAAACCAAAAAACCAACAAACCAACAAACCAACAAGCCAACAAACCAACAAACCAACAAACCAACAAACCAACAAACACACAAACCAACAAACCAACAAACCAACAAACCAACAAACCAACAAACCAACAAACCAACAAACCAACAAACCAACAAACCAACAAACCAACAAACCAACAAACCAACAAGCCAACAAACCAACAAGCCAACAAACCAAAAAACCAACAAACCAACAAACCAACAAGCCAACAAACCAACAAACCAACAAACGAACAAACCAACAAAAGAACAAACCAACAAACCAACAAACCAACAAACCAACAAACCAACAAACCAACTAACCGACAAACAAATAAACCAACAAACCAACAAACCAACCAACCAACAAACCAACAAACCAACAAACCAACAAACCAACAAACCAACAAACCAACAAACCAACAAACCAACAAACCAACAAACCAACAAACCAACAAACCAACAAACCAACAAGCCAACAAACCAACAAACCAACAAACGAACAAACCAACAAACCAACAAGCCAACAAGCCAACAAACCAACAAACCAACAAACCAACAAACCAACAAACCAACAAACCAACAAACCAAAAAACCAACAAGCCAACAAACTAACAAACCAACAAAACAACAAATGAACAAACCAACAAACCAACAAACCAACAAACCAACAAACCAACAAACCAACAAACCAACAAAACAACAAATGAACAAACCAACAAACCAACAAACCAACAAACCAAACAAACCAACAAACCAACAAACCAACAAACCAACAAACCAACAAACCAACAAGCCAACAAACCAACAAACCAACAAACCAACAAACCAACAAACCAACAAAGCAACAAACCAACAAACTAACAAACCAATAAACCAACAAACCAACAAACCAACAAACCAACAAACCAACAAACCAACAAGCCAACAAGCCAACAAACCAACAAGCCAACAAACCAAAAAACCAACAAACCAACAAACCAACAAACCAACAAACCAACAAACCAACAAACCAACAAACCAACAAAACAACAAATGAACAAACCAACAAACCAACAAACCAACAAACCAAACAAACAAACAAACCAACAAACCAACAAACCAACAAACCAACAAACCAACAAGCCAACAAACCAACAAACCAACAAACCAACACACCAACAAACCAACAAAGCAACAAACCAACAAACCAACAAACCAATAAACCAACAAACCAACAAACCAACAAACCAACAAACCAACAAACCAACAAGCCAACAAGCCAACAAACCAACAAGCCAACAAACCAAAAAACCAACAAACCAACAAACCAACAAACCAACAAGCCAACAAACCAACAAACCAACAAACGAACAAACCAACAAAAGAACAAACCAACAAACCAACAAACCAACAAACCAACAAACCAACAAGCCAACAAACCAAAAAACCAACAAACCAACAAACCAACAAGCCAACAAACCAACAAACCAACAAACCAACAAACCAACAAACCAACAAACCAACAAACCAACAAACCAACAAACCAACAAACCAACAAACCAACAAACCAACAAACCAACAAACCAACAAACCAACAAACCAACAAACCAACAAACCAACAAACCAACAAACCAACAAACCAACAAACCAACAAACCAACAAACCAACAAACCAACAAACCAACAAACCAACAAGCCAACAAGCCAACAAACCAACAAGCCAACAAACCAAAAAACCAACAAACCAACAAACCAACAAAACAACAAATGAACAAACCAACAAACCAACAAACCAACAAACCAACAAACCAACAAACCAACAAACCAACAAACCAACAAACCAACAACCCAACAAACCAACAAACCAACAAATCAACAAACCAACAAACCAACAAACCAACAAACCAACAAACCAACAAACCAACAAACCAACAAACCAACAAACCAACAAACCAACAAACCAACAAACCAACAAACCAACAAACCAACAAACCAACAAACCAACAAACCAACAAACCAACAAACCAACAAACCAACAAACCAACAAACCAACAAACCAACAAACCAACAAACCAACAAACCAACAAACCAACAAGCCAACAAGCCAACAAACCAACAAGCCAACAAACCAAAAAACCAACAAAACCAACAAACCAACAAGCCAACAAACCAACAAACCAACAAACCAACAAACCAACAAAAGAACAAACCAACAAACCAACAAACGAACAAACCAACAAAAGAACAAACCAACAAACCAACAAACCAACCAAACCAACAAACCAACAAACCAACAAGCCAACAAGCCAACAAACCAACAAGCCAACAAACCAAAAAACCAACAAACCAACAAACCAACAAGCCAACAAACCAACAAACCAACAAACGAACAAACCAACAAAAGAACAAACCAACAAACCAACAAACCAACAAACCAACAAACCAACAAACCAACAAACCAACTAACCGACAAACAAATAAACCAACAAACCAACAAACCAACCAACCAACAAACCAACAAACCAACAAACCAACAAACCAACAAACCAACAAACCAACAAACCAACAAACCAACAAACCAACAAACCAACAAGCCAACAAACCAACAAACCAACAAACGAACAAACCAACAAACCAACAAGCCAACAAGCCAACAAACCAACAAACCAACAAACCAACAAACCAACAAACCAACAAACCAACAAACCAACAAACCAAAAAACCAACAAGCCAACAAACTAACAAACCAACAAAACAACAAATGAACAAACCAACAAACCAACAAACCAACAAACCAACAAACCAACAAACCAACAAACCAACAAAACAACAAATGAGCAAACCAACAAACCAACAAACCAACAAATCAAACAAACCAACAAACCAACAAACCAACAAACCAACAAACCAACAAACCAACAAGCCAACAAACCAACAAACCAACAAACCAACAAACCAACAAACCAACAAAGCAACAAACCAACAAACCAACAAACCAATAAACCAACAAACCAACAAACCAACAAACCAACAAACCAACAAACCAACAAGCCAACAAGCCAACAAAACAACAAGCCAACAAACCAAAAAACCAACAAACCAACAAACCAACAAACCAACAAGCCAACAAACCAACAAACCAACAAACGAACAAACCAACAAAAGAACAAACCAACAAACCAACAAACCAACAAACCAACAAACCAACAAACCAACAAGCCAACAAACCAAAAAACCAACAAACCAACAAACCAACAAGCCAACAAACCAACAAACCAACAAACCAACAAACCAACAAACCAACAAACCAACAAACCAACAAACCAACAAACCAACAAACCAACAAACCAACAAACCAACAAACCAACAAACCAACAAACCAACAAACCAACAAACCAACAAACCAACAAACCAACAAACCAACAAACCAACAAACCAACAAACCAACAAGCCAACAAGCCAACAAACCAACAAGCCAACAAACCAAAAAACCAACAAACCAACAAACCAACAAGCCAACAAACTAACAAACCAACAAACGAACAAACCAACAAAAGAACAAACCAACAAACTAACAAACCCACAAACCAACAAACCAACAAGTCAACAAACCAAAAAACCAACAGACCAACAAACGAACAAACGAACAAACCAACAAACCAACAAACTAACAAACCAACAAACCAACAAGCCAACAAGCCAACAAACCAACAAACCAACAAAAGAACAAACCAACAAACCAACAAACCAACAAACCAACAAACCAACAAACCAACAAACCAACAAACCAACAAACCAACAAACCAACAAACCAACAAAATAACAAATGAACAAACCAACAAACCAACAAACCAACAAACCAACAAACCAACAAACCAACAAACCAACAAACCAACAAACCAACAAACCAACAAACCAACAAACCAACAAACCAACAAGCCAACAAACCAACAAACCAACAAACCAACAAACCAACAAACCAACAAACCAACAAACCAACAAACCAACAAACCAACAAACCAACAAACCAACAAACCAACAAACCAACAAACCAACAAACCAACAAACCAACAAACCAACAAACCAACAAACCAACAAACCAACAAACCAACAAGCCAACAAGCCAACAAACCAACAAGCCAACAAACCAAAAAACCAACAAACCAACAAACCAACAAGCCAACAAACCAACAAACCAACAAACCAACAAACCAACAAAAGAACAAACCAACAAACCAACAAACGAACAAACCAACAAACCAACAAACCAACAAACCAACAAACCAACAAACCAACAAACCAACAAACCAACAAACCAACAAACCAACAAACCAACAAACCAACAAACCAACAAACCAACAAACCAACAAACCAACAAACCAACAAACCAACAAACCAACAAACCAACAAACCATCAAACCAACAAACCAACAAGCCAACAAGCCAACAAACCAACAAACCAACAAACCAACAAACCAACAAACCAACAAACCAACAAACCAACAAGCCAACAAGCCAACAAACCAACAAGCCAACAAACCAAAAAGCCAACAAATCAACAAACCAACAAGCCAACAAACCAACAAACCAACAAACGAACAAACCAACAAAAGAACAAACCAACAAACCAACAAACCTACAAACCAACAAACCAACAAGTCAACAAACCAAAAAACCAACAAACCAACAAACGAACAAACGAACAAACCAACAAACCAACAAACTAACAAACCAACAAACCAACAAGCCAACAAGCCAACAAACCTACAAACCAACAAAAGAACAAACCAACAAACCAACAAACCAACAAACCAACAAACCAACAAACCAACAAACCAACAAACCAACAAACCAACAAACCAACAAACCAACAAACCAACAAAACAACAAACCAACAAACCAACAAACCAACAAACCAACAAACCAACAAACCAACAAACCAACAAACCAACAAACCAACAAACCAACAAACCAACAAACCAACAAACCAACAAACCAACAAACCAACAAACCAACAAACCAACAAACCAACAAACCAACAAACCAACAAACCAACAAACCTACAAACCAACAAACCAACAAACCAACAAACCAACAAACCAACAAACCAACAAACCAACAAGCCAACAAACCAACAAGCCAACAAACCAAAAAACCAACAAACCAACAAACCAACAAGCCAACAAACCAACAAACCAACAAACCAACAAACCAACAAACGAGCAAACCAACAAAAGAACAAACCAACAAACCAACAAACCAACAAACCAACAAACCAACAAACCAACACACCAACAAACCAACAAACCAACAAACCAACAAACCAACAAACCAACAAACCAACAAACCAACAAACCAACAAACCAACAAACCAGCAAACCAACAAACCAACAAACCAACAAACCAACAAACCAACAAACCAACAAACCAACAAACCAACAAACGAACAAGCCAACAAGCCAACAAACCAACAAGCCAACAAACCAAAAAACCAACAAACCATCAAACCAACAAACCAACAAGCCAACAAACCAACAAATCAACATACCAACAAACCAACAAAAGAACAAACCAACAAACCAACAAACGAACAAACCAACAAACGAACAAACCAACAAAAGAACAAACCAACAAACCAACAAACCAACAAACCAACAAACCAACAAACCAACAAACCAACAAACCAACAAACCAATAAACCAACAAACCAACAAAACAACAAATGAACAAACCAACAAACCAACAAACCAACAAACCAACAAACCAACAAACCAACAAACCAACAAACCAACAAACCAACAAACCAACAAACCAACAAACCAACAAGCCAACAAACCAACAAACCAACAAACCAACAAACCAACAAACCAACAAACCAACAAACCAACAAAGCAACAAACCAACAAAAGAACAAACCAACAAACCAACAAACCAACAAACCAACAAACCAACAAACCAACAAACCAACAACCCAACAAACCAGCAAGCCAACAAGCCAATAAACCAACAAGCCAACAAACCAACAAACCAACAAACCAACAAACCAACAAACCAACAAACCAACAAACCAACAAACCAACAAACCAACAAACCAACAAACCAACAAACCAACAAACCAACAAACCAACAAACCAACAAACCAACAAACCAACAAACCAACAAGTCGACAAGCCAACAAACCAACAAGCCAACAAACCAAAAAGCCAACAAACCAACAAACCAGCAAGCCAACAAACCAACAAACCAACAAACGAACAAACCAACAAAAGAACAAACCAACAAACTAACAAACCTACAAACCAACAAACCAACAAGTCAACAAACCAAAAAACCAACAAACCAACAAACGAACAAACGAACAAACCAACAAACCAACAAACTAACAAACCAACAAACCAACAATCCAACAAGCCAACAAACCAACAAACCAACAAAAGAACAAACCAACAAACCAACAAACCAACAAACCAACAAGCCAACAAACCAACAAGCCAACAAACCAAAAAACCAACAAACCAACAAACCAACAAGCCAACAAACCAACAAACCAACAAACGAACAAACCAACAAAAGAACAAACCAACAAACCAACAAACCAACAAACCAACAAACCAACAAGTCAACAAACCAAAAAACCAACAAACCAACAAACTAACAAACCAACAAACCAACAAACCAACAAAAGAACAAATGAACAAACCAACAAACCAACAAACCAACAAACCAACAAACCAACAAACCAACAAACCAACAAACCAACAAACCAACAAACCAACAAACCAACAAACCAACAAGCCAACAAACCAACAAAACCAACAAACCAACAAACCAACAAACCAACAAAACAACAAACCAACAAACCAACAAAGCAACAAACCAACAAACCAACAAACCAACAAACCAACAAACCAACAAACCAACAAACCAACAAACCAACAAACCAACAAACCAACAAACCAACAAACCAACAAACCAACAAACCAACAAACCAACAAACCAACAAACCAACAAACCAACAAAGCAACAAACCAACAAACCAACAAACCAACAAACCATCAAACCAACAAACCAACAAACCAACAAACCAACAAGCCAACAAGCCAACAAACCAACAAGCCAACAAACCAACAAACCAACAAACCAACAAACCAACAAACCAACAAACCAACAAACCAACAAACCAACAAACCAACAAACCAACAAACCAACAAACCAACAAACCAACAAGCCAACAAGCCAACAAACCAACAAGCCAACAAACCAAAAAGCCAACAAACCAACAAACCAACAAGCCAACAAACCAACAAACCAACAAACGAACAAACCAACAAAAGAACAAACCAACAAACCAACAAACCTACAAGCCAACAAACCAACAAGTCAACAAACCAAAAAACCAACAAACCAACATACGAACAAACGAACAAATCAACAGACCAACAAACCAACAAACTAACAAACCAACAAACCAACAAGCCAACAAGCCAACAAGCCAACAAACCAACAAACCAACAAAAGAACAAACCAACAAACCAACAAACCAACAAACCAACAAACCAACAAACCAACAAACCAACAAACCAACAAACCAACAAACCAACAAACCAACAAACCAACAAACCAACACACCAACAAACCAACAAACCAACAAACCAACAAACCAACAAACCAACAAACCAACAAACCAACAAACCAACAAACCAACAAACCAACAAACCAACAAACCAACAAACCAACAAACCAACAAACCAACAAACCAACAAACGAACAAGCCAACAAGCCAACAAACCAACAAGCCAACAAACCAAAAAACCAACAAACCATCAAACCAACAAACCAACAAACCAACAAACCAACAAACCAACAAACCAACAAACCAACAAACCAACAAACCAACAAACCAACAAACCAACAAAGCAACAAACCAACAAAAGAACAAACCAACAAACCAACAAACCAACAAACCAACAAACCAACAAACCAACAAACCAACAACCCAACAAACCAACAAGCCAACAAGCCAATAAACCAACAAGCCAACAAACCAACAAACCAACAAACCAACAAACCAACAAACCAACAAACCAACAAACCAACAAACCAACAAACCAACAAACCAACAAACCAACAAACCAACAAACCAACAAACCAACAAACCAACAAGTCGACAAGCCAACAAACCAACAAGCCAACAAACCAAAAAGCCAACAAACCAACAAACCAGCAAGCCAACAAACCAACAAACCAACAAACGAACAAACCAACAAAAGAACAAACCAACAAACTAACAAACCTACAAACCAACAAACCAACAAGTCAACAAACCAAAAAACCAACAAACCAACAAACGAACAAACGAACAAACCAACAAACCAACAAACTAACAAACCAACAAACCAACAATCCAACAAGCCAACAAACCAACAAACCAACAAAAGAACAAACCAACAAACCAACAAACCAACAAACCAACAAGCCAACAAACCAACAAGCCAACAAACCAAAAAACCAGCAAACCAACAAACCAACAAGCCAACAAACCAACAAACCAACAAACGAACAAACCAACAAAAGAACAAACCAACAAACCAACAAACCAACAAACCAACAAACCAACAAGTCAACAAACCAAAAAACCAACAAACCAACAAACTAACAAACCAACAAACCAACAAACCAACAAAAGAACAAATGAACAAACCAACAAACCAACAAACCAACAAACCAACAAACCAACAAACCAACAAACCAACAAACCAACAAACCAACAAACCAACAAACCAACAAGCCAACAAACCAACAAAACCAACAAACCAACAAACCAACAAACCAACAAACCAACAAACCAACAAACCAACAAAGCAACAAACCAACAAACCAACAAACCAACAAACCAACAAACCAACAAACCAACAAACCAACAAACCAACAAACCAACAAACCAACAAACCAACAAACCAACAAACCAACAAACCAACAAACCAACAAACCAACAAACCAACAAACCAACAAAGCAACAAACCAACAAACCAACAAACCAACAAACCATCAAACCAACAAACCAACAAACCAACAAACCAACAAGCCAACAAGCCAACAAACCAACAAGCCAACAAACCAACAAACCAACAAACCAACAAACCAACAAACCAACAAACCAACAAACCAACAAACCAACAAACCAACAAACCAACAAACCAACAAACCAACAAACCAACAAGCCAACAAGCCAACAAACCAACAAGCCAACAAACCAAAAAGCCAACAAACCAACAAACCAACAAGCCAACAAACCAACAAACCAACAAACGAACAAACCAACAAAAGAACAAACCAACAAACCAACAAACCTACAAGCCAACAAACCAACAAGTCAACAAACCAAAAAACCAACAAACCAACATACGAACAAACGAACAAACCAACAGACCAACAAACCAACAAACTAACAAACCAACAAACCAACAAGCCAACAAGCCAACAAGCCAACAAACCAACAAACCAACAAAAGAACAAACCAACAAACCAACAAACCAACAAACCAACAAACCAACAAACCAACAAACCAACAAACCAACAAACCAACAAACCAACAAACCAACAAAACAACAAACCAACAAACCAACAAACCAACAAACCAACAAACCAACAAACCAACAAACCAACAAACCAACAAACCAACAAACCAACAAACCAACAAACCAACAAACCAACAAACCAACAAACCAACAAACCAACAAACCTACAAACCAACAAACCAACAAACCAACAAACCAACAAACCAACAAACCAACAAACCAACAAACCAACAAACCAACAAACCAACAAGCCAACAAGCCAACAAACCAACAAGCCAACAAACCAAAAAACCAACAAACCAACAAACCAACAAACCAACAAGCCAACAAACCAACAAACCAACAAACCAACAAACCAACAAACGAGCAAACCAACAAAAGAACAAACCAACAAACCAACAAACCAACAAAAGAACAAACCAACAAACCAACAAACCAACAAACCAACAAACCAACAAACCAACAAACCAACAAACCAACAAACCAACAAACCAACAAACCAACAAACCAACAAACCAACAAACCAACAAACCAACAAACCAACAAACCAACAAACCAACAAACCAACAAACCAACAAACCAACAAACCAACAAACCAACAAACCAACAAACCAACAAACCAACAAACCAACAAACCAACAAACCAACAAACGAACAAGCAAACAAGCCAACAAACCAACAAGCCAACAAACCAAAAAACCAACAAACCATCAAACCAACAAACCAACAAGCCAACAAACCAACAAATCCACAAACCAACAAACCAACAAAAGAACAAACCAACAAACCAACAAACGAACAAACCAACAAACGAACAAACCAACAAAAGAACAAACCAACAAACCAACAAACCAACAAACCAACAAACCAACAAACCAACAAACCAACAAACCAACAAACCAACAAACCAATAAACCAACAAACCAACAAAACAACAAATGAACAAACCAACAAACCAACAAACCAACAAGCCAACAAACCAACAAACCAACAAACCAACAAACCAACAAACCAACAAACCAACAAAGCAACAAACCAACAAAGCAACAAACCAACAAAAGAACAAACCAACAAACCAACAAACCAACAAACCAACATACCAACAAACCAACAAACCAACAAACCAACAAACCAACAAGCCAACAAGCCAATAAACCAACAAGCCAACAAACCAACAAACCAACAAACCAACAAACCAACAAACCAACAAACCAACAAACCAACAAACCAACAAACCAACAAACCAACAAACCAACAAACCAACAAACCAACAAACCAACAAACCAACAAACCAACAAACCAACAAACCAACAAGCCAACAAGCCAACAAACCAACAAGCCAACAAACCAAAAAGCCAACAAACCAACAAACCAGCAAGCCAACAAACCAACAAACCAACAAACGAACAAACCAACAAAAGAACAAACCAACAAACCAACAAACCTACAAACCAACAAACCAACAAGTCAACAAACCAAAAAACCAACAAACCAACAAACGAACAAACGAACAAACCAACAAACCAACAAACTAACAAACCAACAAACCAACAAGCCAACAAGCCAACAAACCAACAAACCAACAAACCAACAAACCAACAAGCCAACAAACCAACAAACCAACAAACGAACAAACCAACAAAAGAACAAACCAACAAACCAACAAACCAACAAACCAACAAACCAACAAGTCAACAAACCAAAAAACCAACAAACCAACAAACCAACAAACCAACAAACCAACAAACCAACAAACCAACAAAACAACAAATGAACAAACCGACAAACCAACAAACCAACAAACCAACAAACCAACAAACCAACAAACCAACAAACCAACAAACCAACAAACCAACAAGCCAATAAACCAACAAACCAACAAACCAACAAACCAACAAACCAACAAACCAACAAACCAACAAACCAACAAACCAACAAACCAACAAACCAACAAACCAACAAACCAACAAACCAACAAACCAACAAACCAACAAACCGACAAACCAACAAACCAACAAACCAACAAACCAACAAACCAACAAACCAACAAGCCCACAAGCCAACAAACCAACAAGCCAACAAACCAACAAACCAACAAACCAACAAACCAACAAACCAACAAACCAACAAACCAACAAACCAATAAACCAACAAACCAACAAACCAACAAACCAACAAACCAACAAACCAACAAACCAACAAACCAACAAACCAACAAACCAACAAGCCAACAAGCCAAAAAACCAACAAGCCAACAAACCTAAAAGCCAACAAACCAACAAACCAACATGCGAACAAACCAACAAACCAACAAACGAACAAACCAACAAAAAAACAAACCAACAAACCAACAAACCTACAAACCAACAAACCAACAAGTCAACAAACCAAAAAACCAACAAACCAACAAACGAACAAACGAACAAACCAACAAACCAACAAACTAACAAACTAACAAACCAACAAACCAACAATTTAACAAGCCAACAAACCAACAAACCAACAAAAGAACAAACCAACAAACCAACAAACCAACAAACCAACAAACCAACAAACCAACAAACCAACAAACCAACAAACCAACAAACCAACAAAACAACAAATGAACAAACCAACAAACCAACTAACCAACAAACCAACAAACCAACAAACCAACAAACCAACAAACCAACAAACCAACAAACCAACAAACCACAAACCAACAAACCAACAAACCAACAAACCAACAAACCGACAAACCAACAAACCAACAAACCAACAAACCAACAAACCAACAAACCAACAAACCAACAAACCAACAAACCAACAAACCAACAAACCAACAAACCAACAAACCAACAAACCAACAAACCAACAAACCAACAAACCAACAAACCAACAAACCAACAAACCAACAAACCAACAAACCAATAAACCAACAAACCAACAAACCAACAAACCAACAAACCAACAAACCAACAAGCCAACAAGCCAACAAACCAACAAGCCAACAAACCAAAAAACCAACAAACCAACAAACCAACAAACCAACAAGCCAACAAACCAACAAACCAACAAACCAACAAAAGAACAAACCAACAAACCAACAAACGAACAAACCAACAAAAGAACAAACCAACAAACCAAAAAAAAAACCAACAAACCAACAAACCAACAAACCAACAAACCAACAAACCAACAAACCAACAAACCAACAAACCAACAAACCAACAAACCAACAAACCAACAAACCAACAAACCAACAAACCAACAAACCAACAAACCAACAAGCCAACAAACCAACAAGCCAACAAACCAAAAAACCAACAAACCAACAAACCAACAAGCCAACAAACCAACAAACCAACAAACCATCAAACCAACAAACCAACAAACCAACAAGCCAACAAGCCAACAAACCAACAAACCAACAAACCAACAAACCAACAAACCAACAAACCAACAAACCAACAAACCAACAAACCAACAAACCAACAAACCAACAAACCAACAAACCAACAAAAGAACAAACCAACAAACCAACAAACGAACAAACCAACAAAAGAAAAAACCAACAAACCAACAAACCAACAAACCAACAAACCAACAAAACAACAAACCAACAAACCAACAAAACAACAAACCAACAAACCAACAAACCAACAAACCAACAAACCAACAAACCAACAAACCAACAAACCAACAAAGCAACAAACCAACAAACCAACAAACCAACAAACCAACAAACCAACAAACCAACAAACCAACAAAAGAACAAACCAACAAACCAACAAACCAACAAACCAACAAACCATCAAACCAACAAACCAACAAACCAACAAGCCAACAAGCCAACAAACCAACAAACCAACAAACCAACAAACCCACAAACCAACAAACCAACAAACCAACAAACCAACAAACCAACAAACCAACAAACCAACAAGCCAACAAGCCAACAAACCAACAAGCCAACACACCAAAAAACCAACAAACCAACAAACCAACAAGCCAACAAACCAACAAACCAACAAACCAACAAACCAACAGACCAAAAAAAAGAACAAACCAACAAACCAACAAACCAACAGACCAAAAAACCAACAAACCAACAAACGAACAAACGAACAAACCAACAAACCAACAAACTAACAAACCAACAAACCATCAAGCCGACAAGCCAACAAACCAACCAACCAACAAGCCAACAAACCAACAAGCCAACAAACCAAAAAACCAACAAACCAACAAACCAACAAGCCAACAAACCAACAAATCAACAAACCAACAAACCAACAAAAGAACAAACCAACAAACCAACAAACGAACAAACCAACAAAAGAACAAACCAACAAACCAACAAAACAACAAACCAACAAACCAACAAAACAACAAACCAACAAACCAACAAACCAACAAACCAACAAACCAACAAACCAACAAACCAACAAACCAACAAACCAACAAACCAACAAACCGACAAACCAACAAACCAACAAACCAACAAACCAACAAACCAACAAACCAACAAACCAACAAACCAACAAACCAACAAACCAACAAACCAACAAACCAACAAACCAACAAACCAACAAACCAACAAACCAACAAACCAACAAACCAACAAACCAACAAGCCAATAAACCGACAAGCCAACAAATCAAAAAACGAACAAACCAACAAACCAACAAGCCAACAAACCAACAAACCAACAAACCAACAAACCAACAAACCAACAAACCAACAAACCAACAAACCAACAAACCAACAAACCAACAAACCAACAAACCAACAAACCAACAAACCAACAAACAAACAAACCAACAAACCAACAAACCAACAAACCAACAAACCAACAAACCAACAAACCAACAAACCAACAAACCAACAAACCAACAAACCAACAAACCAACAAACCAACAAGCCAACAAGCCAACAAGCCAACAAACCAACAAGCCAACAAACCAAAAAACCAACAAACCAACAAACCAACAAGCCAACAAACCAACAAACCAACAAACCAACAAAAGAACAAGCCAACAAACCAACAAACGAACAAACCAACAAAAGAACAAACCAACAAACCAACAAACCAACAAACCAACAAACCAACAAACCAACAAACCAACAAACCAACAAACCAACAAACCAATAAACCAACAAACCAACAAACCAACAAACCAACAAACCAACAAACCAACAAACCAACAAACCAACAAACCAACAAACCAACAAACCAACAAACCAACAAGCCAACAAGCCAACAAGCCAACAAACCAAGAAACCAACAAACCAACAAACCAACAAAGCAACAAACCAACAAACCAACAAACGAACAAACCAACGAACCAACAAGCTAACAATCCAAAAAAACAACAAACCAACAAACCAAAAAACCAACAAACGAACAAACCAACAAACCAACAAACCAACAAACCAACAAACCAACAAGCCAAAAAACCAACAAACCAACAAACCAACAAACCAACAAGCCAACAAACCAAGTAACCAACAAGCCAACAAACCAACAAACCAACAAAACAACAAGCCAATAAACCAACAAACCCAACAAGCCAACAATCCAACAAGCCAACAAGCCAACAAACCAACAAACCAACAAAAGAACAAACCAACAAACCAACAAACCAACAAACCAACAAACCAACAAACCAACAAACCAACAAACCAACAAACCAACAAACCAACAAACCAACAAACCAACAGACCAACAAACCAACAAAACAATAAATGAACAAACCAACAATCCAACAAACCAACAAACCAACAAACCAACAAACCAAAAAC
Organism: Atherix ibis; assembly: GCA_958298945.1. NCBI lineage: Eukaryota > Metazoa > Arthropoda > Insecta > Diptera > Athericidae > Atherix > Atherix ibis. The sequence goes on along the minus strand of OY282608.1, from coordinate 84,141,547 downwards.
CAACAAACCAACAAACCAACAAACCAACAAACCAACAAACCAACAAACCAACAAACCAACAAACCAACAAACCAACAAACCAACAAACCAACAAACCAACAAACCAACAAACCAATAAACCAAGAAACCAACAAACCAACAAGCTAACAAGCCAACAAACCAACAAGCCAACAAACCAAAAAACCAACAAACCAACAAACCAACAAGCCAACAAACCAACAAACCAACAAACCAACAAAAGAACAAACCAACAAACCAACAAACGAACAAACCAACAAAAGAACAAACCAACAAACCAACAAACCAACAAACCAACAAACCAACAAACCAACAAACCAACAAACCAACAAACCAACAAACCAACAAACCAACAAACCAACAAACCAACAAACCAACAAACCAACAAACCAACAAACCAACAAACCAACAAACCAACAAACCAACAAACCAACAAACCAACAAACAAACAAACCAACAAACCAACAAACTAACAAGCCAACAAACCAAAAAACCAACAAACCAACAAACCAACAAGCCAACAAACCAACATATCAACAAACCAACAAACCAACAAAAGAACAAACCAACAAACCAACAAACGAACAAATCAACAAAAGAACAAACCAACAAACCAACAAACCAACTAAACAACAAACCAACAAACCAACAAACCAACAAAACAACAAACCAACAAACCAACAAACCAACAAACCAACAAACCAACAAACCAACAAACCAACAAACCAACAAACCAACAAACCAACAAACCAACAAACCAACAAACCAACAAACCAACAAACCAACAAACCAACAAACCAACAAACCAACAAACCAACAAACCAACAAACCAACAAACCAACAAACCAACAAACCAACAAACCAACAAACCAACAAACCAACAAACCAACAAGCCAACAAACCGACAAGCCAACAAACCAAAAAATGAACAAACCAACAAACCAACAAGCCAACAAACCAACAAACCAACAAACCAACATACCAACAAACCAACAAACCAACAAACCAACAAACCAACAAACCAACAAACCAACAAACCAACAAACCAACAAGCCAACAAGCCAACAAACCAACAAGCCAACAAACCAAAAAACCAACAAACCAACAAACCAACAAACCAACAAGCCAACAAACCAACAAACCAACAAACGAACAAACCAACAAAAGAACAAACCAACAAACCAACAAACCAACAAACCAACAATCCAACAAGTCAACAAACCAAAAAACCAACAAACCAACAAACGAACAAACGAACAAACCAACAAACCAACAAACTAACAAACCAACAAACCAACAAGCCAACAAGCCAACAAACCAACAAACCAATAAAAGAACAAACCAACAAACCAACAAACCAACAAACCAACAAACCAACAAACCAACAAACCAACAAAACAACAAATGAACAAACCAACAAACCAACAAACCAACAAACCAACAAACCAACAAACCAACAAACCAACAAACCAACAAATCAACAAACCAACAAACCAACAAACCAACAAACCAACAAACCAACAAACCAACAAACCAACAAACCAACAAACCAACAAACCAACAAACCAACAAACGAACAAGCTAACAATCCAAAAAACCAACAAACCAACAAACCAACAAACCAACAAACCAACAAACCAACAAACCAACAAACGAACAAACCAACAAACCAACAATTCAACAAACCAACAAACCAACAAGCCAAAAAACCAACAAACCAACAAACCAACAAACCAACAAACCAACAAACCAACAAACCAAAAAACCAACAAACCAACAAACCAACAAACCAACAAACCAACAAACCAACAAACCATCAAACCAACAAACCAACAAACCAACAAACCAACAAACCAACAAACCAACTAACCAACAAACCAACAAACCAACAAACCAACAAGCCAACAAACCAAGTAACCAACAAGCCAACAAACGAACAAGCCAAAAAGCCAACAAAACAACAAACCAACAAGCCAACAAACCAACAAACTAACAAACCAACAAACCAACAAGCCAACAAGCCAACAAACCAACAAACCAACAAACCAACAAAGCAACAAACCAACAAACCAACAAACCAACAAACCAACAAACGAACAAACCAACGAACCAACAAGCTAACCATCCAAAAAACCAACAAACCAACAAACCAAAAAACCAACAAACGAACAAACCAACAAACCAACAAACCAAGAAACCAACAAACCAACAAGCCAAAAAACCAACAAACCAACAAACCAACAAACCAACAAGCCAACAAACCAAGTAACCAACAAGCCAACAAACCAACAAACCAACAAACCAACAAAAGAACAAACCAACAAACCAACAAACCAACAAACCAACAAACCAACAAACCAACAAACCAACAAACCAACAAACCAACAGACCAACAAACCAACAAAACAATAAATGAACAAACCAACAAGCTAACAATCCAAAAAACCAACAAACCAACAAACCAACAAACCAACAAACCAACAAACCAACAAACCAACAAACCAACAAACCAACAAACCAACAAACCAACAAACCAACAAACCAACAAACCAACAAACCAACAAACCAACAAACCAACAAACCAACAAACCAACAAACCAACAAACCAACAAACCAACAAACCAACAAACCAACAAACCAACAAACCAACAAACCAACAAAACAACAAACCAACAAACCAATAAACCAACAAACCAACAAACCAACAAACCAACAAACCAACAAACCAACAAACCAACAAACCAACAAACCAACAAACCAATAAACCAACAAACCAACAAACCAACAAGCCAACAAAAGAACAAACCAACAAACCAACAAACCAACAAAAGAACAAACCAACAAACCAAAAAACCAACAAACCAACAAACCAACAAACCAACAAACCAACAAACCAACAAACCAACAAACCAACAAACCAACAAACCAACAGACCAACAAACCAACAAAACAATAAATGAACAAACCAACAAACCAACAAACCAACAAACCAACAAACCAACAAACCAACAAACCAACAAACCAACAAACCAACAAACCAACAAACCAACAAACCAACAAACCAACAAACCAACAAACCAACAAACCAACAAACCAACAAACCAACAAACCAACAAACCAACAAACCAACAAACCAACAAACCAACAAACCAACAAACCAACAAACCAACAAACCAACAAACCAACAAACCAACAAACCAACAAACCAACAAACCAACAAACCAACAAGCCAACAAGCCAACAAACCAACAAGCCAACAAACCAAAAAACCAACAAACCAACAAACCAACAAGCCAACAAACCAACAAACCAACAAACCAACAAACCAACAAAAGAACAAACCAACAAACCAACAAACCAACAAACCAACAAACCAACAAACCAACAAGTCAACAAACCAAAAAACCAACAAACCAACAAACGAACAAACGGACAAACCAACAAACCAACAAACTAACAAACCAACAAACCAACAAGCCAACAAGCCAACAATCCAGCAAACCAATAAGCCAATAAACCAATAAGCCAACAAACGAACAAACCAACAACCAACAAACCAACAAACGAACAAACGAACAAACCAACAAACCAACAAACCGACAAACAAATAAACCAACAAACCAACCAACCAACAAATTAACAAACCAACAAACCAACAAACCAACAAACCAACAAACCAACAAACCAACAAACCAACAAACCAACAAACCAACAAACCAACAAACCAACAAACCAACAAACCAACAAACCAACAAACCAACAAACCAACAAACCAACAAACCAACAAACCAACAAACCAACAAACCAACAAACCAACAAACCAACAAACCAACAAACCAACAAACCAACAAACCAACAAACCAACAAACCAACAAACCAACAAACCAACAAACCAACAAACCAACAAGCCAACAAGCCAACAAACCAATAAGCCAACAAACCAAAAAACCAACAAACCAACAAACCAACAAGCCAACAAACCAACAAACCAACAAACGAGCAAACCAACAAAAGAACAAACCAACAAACCAACAAACCAACAAACCAAGAAACCAACAAACCAACAAAACGACAAACAAATAAACAAACAAACCAACCAACCAACAAACCAACAAACCAACAAACCAACAAACCAACAAACCAACAAACCAACAAACCAACAAACCAACAAACCAACAAACCAACAAACCAACAAAGCAACCAACCAACAAACCAACAAACCAACAAACCAACAAACCAACAAACCAACAAACCAACAAACCAACAAACCAACAAACCAACAAACCAACAAACCAACAAACCAACAAACCAACAAACCAACAAACCAACAAACCAACAAACCAACAAACCAACAAACCAACAAACCAACAAACCAACAAACCAACAAGCCAACAAGCCAACAAACCAACAAGCCAACAAACCAAAAAACCAAAAAACCAACAAACCAACAAGCCAACAAACCAACAAACCAACAAACGAACAAACCAACAAAAGAACAAACCAACAAACCAACAAACCAACAAACCAACAAACCAACAAACCAACAAACCAACAAACCAACAAACCAACAAACCAACAAACCAACAAACCAACAAACCAACAAACCAACAAACCAACAAACCAACAAACCAACAAACCAACAAACCAACAAACCAACAAACCAACAAAACAACAAACCAACAAACCAACAAACCAACAAACCAACAAACCAACAAACCAACAAACCAACAAACCAACAAACCAACAAACCAACAAACCAACAAACCAACAAACCAACAAACCAACAAACCAACAAACCAACAAGCCAACAAAAGAACAAACCAACAAACCAACAAACCAACAAACCAACAAACCAACAAGTCAACAAACCAAAAAACCAACAAACCAACAAACCAACAAACCAACAAGCCAACAAACCAATAAGCCAATAAACCAATTAGCCAACAAACGAACAAATTAACAAACCAACAAACCAACAAACGAACAAACGAACAAACGAACAAACCAACAAACCAACAAACCGACAAACAAATAAACCAACGAACCAACAAACCAACCAACAAACCAACAAACCAACAAACCAACAAACCAACAAACCAACAAACCAACAAACCAACAAACCAACAAACCAACAAACCAACAAACTAACAAGTCAACAAACCAAAAAACCAACAAACCAACAAACGAACAAACGAACAAACCAACAAACCAACAAACTAACAAACCAACAAACCAACAAGCCAACAAGCCAACAAACCAAGAAGCCAATAAACCATCAAGCTAACAAACGAACAAGCCAACAAACCAACAAATTAACAAACCAACAAACCAACAAAAGAACAAACCAACAAACAAACAAACCAACAAACCAACAAACCAACAAGCCAACAAGCCAACAAGCCAACAAACCAACAAAAGAACAAACCAACAAACCAACAAACCAACAAACCAACAAACCAACAAGTCAACAAACCAAAAAACCAACAAACCAACAAACCAACAAACCAACAAGTCAACAAGGCAACAAACCAATAAGCCAATAAACCAATAAGCCAACAAACGAACAAACCAACAAACCAACAAACCAACAAACGAAAAAACCAACAAACCAACAAACCGACAAACAAATAAACCAACAAACCAACAAACCAACCAACCAACAAACCAACAAACCAACAAACCAACAAACCAACAAACCAACAAACCAACAAACCAACAAACCAACAAACCAACAAACCAACAAACCAACAAACCAACAAACCAACAAACCAACAAACCAACAAACCAACCAACCAACAAGTCAACAAAGCAAAAAACCAACAAACCAACAAACGAACAAACGAACAAACCAACAAACCAACAAACTAACAAACCAACAAACCAACAAGCCAACAAGCCAACAAACCAATAAGCCAATAAACCAATAAGCCAACAAACGAACAAACCAACAAACCAACAAACCAACAAACGAACAAACGAACAAACCAACAAACCAACAAACCGACAAACAAATAAACCAACAAACCAACAAACCAACCAACCAACAAACCAACAAACCAACAAGCCAACAAACCAACAAACCAACAAACCAACAAACCAACAAACGAACAAACCAACAAACCAACAAATCAACAAACCAACAAACCAACAAACCAACAAACCGACAAACAAATAAACCAACAAACCAACATACCAACCAACCAACAAACGAACAAACCAACAAACCAACAAACCGACAAACAAATAAACCAACAAACCAACAAACCAACCAACCAACAAACCAACAAACCAACAAACGAACAAACGAACAAACCAACAAACCAACAAACCGACAAACAAATAAACCAACAAACCAACAAACCAACCAACCAACAAACCAACAAACCAACAAACCAACAAACCAACAAACCAACAAACCAACAAACCAACAAACCAACAAACCAACAAACCAACAAATCAACAAACCAACAAACCAACAAACCAACAAACCAACAAACCGACAAACAAATAAACCAACAAACCAACAAACCAACCAACCAACAAACCAACAAACCAACAAACCAACAAACCAACAAACCAACAAACCAACAAACCAACAAACCAACAAACCAACAAACCAACAAACCAACAAACCAACAAACCAACAAACCAACAAACCAACAAACCTACAAACCAACAAACCAACTAACCAACAAACCAACAAACCAACAAACCAACAAACCAACAAACCAACAAACCAACAAACCAATAAACCAATAAACCAACAAACCAACAAACCAACAAACCAATAAGCCAATAAACCAATAAGCCAACAAACGAACAAACCAATAAGCCAACAAACCAACAAACCAACAAACCGACAAATAAATAAACCAACAAACCAACAAACCAACCAACCAACAAACCAACAAACCAACAAACCAACAAACCAACAAACCAACAAGCCAACAAACCAACAAACCAACAAAAGAACAAACCAATAAACCAACAAACCAACAAACCAACAAACCAACAAGTCAACAAACCAAAAAACCAACAAACCAACAAACGAACAAACGAACAAACCAACAAACCAACAAACTAACAAACCAACAAACCAACAAGCCTACAAGCCAACAAACCAATAAGCCAATAAACCAATAAGCCAACAAACGAACAAACGAACAAACCAACAAACCAACAAACGAACAAACGAACAAACCAACAAACCAACAAACCGACAAACAAATAAACCAACAAACCAACAAACCAACCAACCAACAAACCAACAAACCAACAAACCAACAAACCAACAAACCAACAAACCAACAAATCAACAAACCAACAAACCAACAAACAAACCAACCAACAAACCAACAAACCAACAAACCAACAAACCAACAAACCAACAAACCAACAAACCAACAAACCAACAAACCAACAAACCAACAAACCAACAAACCAACAAGTCAACAAACCAACAAACCAACAAACCAACAAACCAACAAACCAACAAGCCAACAAGCCAACAAACCAACAAGCCAACAAACCAAAAAACGAACAAACCAACAAACCAACAAGCCAACAAACCAACAAACCAACAAACGAACAAACCAACAAAAGAACAAACCAACAAACCAACAAACCAACAAACCAACAAGCCAACAAACCAACAAACCAACAAACCGACAAACAAATAAACCAACAAACCAACAAACCAGCCAACCAACAAACCAACAAACCAACAAACCAACAAACCAACAAACCAACAAACCAACAAACCAACAAACCAACAAGCCAACAAACCAACAAACCAACAAACCAACAAACCAACAAACCAACAAACCAACAAACCAACAAACCAACAAACCAACAACCCAACAAACCAACAAAACAACAAACCAACAAACCAACAAACCAACAAACCAACAAACCAACAAACCAACAAACCAACAAACCAACAAACCAACAAACCAACAAACCAACAAACCAACAAACCAACAAACCAACAAACGAACAAACCAACAAACCAACAAACCAACAAACCAACAAACCAACAAGCCAACAAACCAACAAACAAACAAGACAACAAACCAAAAAACCACCAAACCAACAAACCAATAAGCCAACAAACCAACAAACCAACAAACGAACAAACCAACAAACCAACAAACCAACAAACCAACAAGTCAACAAACCAAAAAACCAACAAACCAACAAACGAGCAAACGAACAAACCAACAAACCAACAAACCAACAAACCAACAAACCAACAAACCAACAAACCAACAAACCAACAAAAGAACAAACCAACAAACCAACAAACCAACAAACCAACAAACCAACAAGTCAACAAACCAAAAAACCAACAAACCAACAAATGAACAAACGAACAAACCAACAAACCAACAAACCAACAAGTCAACAAACCAAAAACCAACAAACGAACAAGCCAACAAGCCAACAAACCAATAAGCCAATAAACCAATAAGCCAACAAACGAACAAACCAACAAACAACAAACCAACAAACCAACAAACGAACAAACGGACAAACCAACAAACCAACAAACCGACAAACAAATAAACCAACAAACCAACAAACCAACCAACCAACCAACCAACAAACCAACAAATTAACAAACCAACAAACCAACAAACCAACAAACCAAGAAACCAATAAGTCAACAAACCAAAAAACCAACAAACCAACAAACGAACAAACGAACAAACCAACAAACCAACAAACCAACAAACTAACAAACCAACAAACCAACAAGCCAACAAACCAATAAGCCAATAAACCAATAAGCCAAAAAACGAACATGCCAACAAACCAACAAACCAACAAACCAACAAAAGAACAAACCAACAAACCAACAAACCAACAAACCAACAAACCAACAAACCAACAAGCCAACAAACCAACAAACCAACAAGCCAACAAGCCAAAAAACCAATAAACCAATAAACCAATAAGCCAACAAACGAACAAACCAACAAACCAACAAACCAATAAACCAACAAACGAACAAACGAACAAACCAACAAACCAACAAACCGACAAACAAATAAACCAACAAACCAACAAACCAACCAACCAACAAACCAACAAACCAACAAACCAACAAACCAACAAACCAACAAATCAACAAACCAACAAACCAACAAACCAACAAACCAACAAACCAACAAACCAACAAACCAACAAACCAACAAACCAACAAACCAACAAACCAACAAACCAACAAACCAACAAACCAACAAACCAACAAACCAACAAACCAACAAACCAACAAACCAACAAACAAACAAGCCAACAAGCCAACAAACCAACAAGCTAACAAACCAAAAAACCAACAAACCAACAAACCAACAAGCCAACAAACCAACAAACTAACAAACGAACAAACCAACAAAAGAACAAACCAACAAACCAACAAACCAACAAGCCAACAAACCAACAAACCAACAAACCGACAAACAAATAAACCAACAAACCAACAAACCAACAAACCAGCCAACCAACAAACCAACAAACCAACAAACCAACAAACCAACAAACCAACAAACTAACAAACCAACAAACCAACAAACCAACAAACCAACAAACCAACAAACCAACAAACCAACAAACCAACAAACCAACAAACCAACAAACCAACAAACCAACAAACCAACAAACCAACAAACCAACAAACCAACAAACCAACAACCCAACAAACCAACAAAACAACAAACCAACAAACCAACAAACCAACAAACCAACAAACCAACAAACCAACAAACCAACAAACCAACAAACCAACAAACCAACAAACCAACAAACCAACAAACCAACAAACCAACAAACCAACAAACCAACAAACCAACAAACCAACAAACCAACAAACCAACAAACCAACAAACCAACAAGCCAACAAGCCAACAAACAAACAAGCCAACAAACCAAAAAACCAACAAACCAACAAACCAACAAGCCAACAAACCAACAAACCAAAAAACGAACAAACCAACAAACCAACAAACCAACAAGTCAACAAACCAAAAAACCAACAAACCAACAAACGAACAAACGAACAAACCAACAAACTAACAAACCAACAAACCAACAAACCAACAAACCAACAAACCAACAAACCGACAAACAAATAAACCAACAAACCAACAAACCAACAAACCAGCCAACCAACAAACCAACAAACCAACAAACCAACAAACCAACAAACCAACAAACCAACAAACCAACAAACCAACAAACCAACAAACCAACAAACCAACAAACCAACAAACCAACAAACCAACAAACCAACAAACCAACAAACCAACAAACCAACAAACCAACAAACCAACAAACCAACAAACCAACAAACCAACAAACCAACAAACCAACAAACCAACAAACCAACAAACCAACAAACCAACAAACCAACAAACCAACAAACCAACAAACCAACAAAGCAACAAACCAACAAACCAACAAACCAACAAACCAACAAACCAACAAACCAACAAACCAACAAACCAACAAACCAACAAACCAACAAACCAACAAACCAACAAACCAACAAACCAACAAACCAACAAACCAACAAACCAACAAACCAACAAACCAACAAACCAACAAACCAACAAACCAACAAACCAACAAACCAACAAACCAACAAACCAACAAACCAACAAACCAACAAACCAACAAGCCAACAAGCCAACAAACCAACAAGCCAACAAACCAAAAAACCAACAAACCAACAAGTCAACAAACCAACAAACCAACAAACGAACAAACCAACAAAAGAACAAACCAACAAACCAACGAACCAACAAACCAACAAACCAACAAACCAACAAACCAACAAACCAACAAACCAACAAACCAACAAACCAACAAACCAACAAACCAACAAACCAACAAACCAACAAACCAACAAACCAACAAACCAACAAACCAACAAACCAACAAACCAACAAACCAACAAACCAACAAAACAACAAACCAACAAACCAACAAACCAACAAACCAACAAACCAACAAACCAACAAACCAACAAACCAACAAACCAACAAACCAACAAACCAACAAAAGAACAAACCAACAAACCAACAAACCAACAAGTCAACAAACCAAAAACCCAACAAACCAACAAACCAACAAGCCAACAAGCCAACAAACCAATAAGCCAATAAACCAATTAGCCAACAAACGAACAAATAAACAAACCAACAAACCAACAAACGAACAAACGAACAAACCAACAAACCAACAAACCGACAAACAAATAAACCAACGAACCAACAAACCAACCAACAAACCAACAAACCAACAAACCAACAAACCAACAAACCAACAAACCAACAAACCAACAAACCAACAAACCAACAAACCAACAAACCAACCAAAGAACAAACAAACAAACCAACAAACCAACAAACCAACAAACTAACAAGTCAACAAACCAAAAAACCAACAAACCAACAAACGAACAAACGAACAAACCAACAAACCAACAAACTAACAAACCAACAAACCAACAAGCCAACAAGCCAACAAACCAAGAAGCCAATAAACCAATAAGCTAACAAACGAACAAGCCAACAAACCAACAAATTAACAAACCAACAAACCAACAAAAGAACAAACCAACAAACAAACAAACCAACAAACCAACAAACCAACAAACCAACAAGCCAACAAGCCAACAAGCCAACAAACCAACAAAAGAACAAACCAACAAACCAACAAACCAACAAACCAACAAACCAACAAACCAACAAGTTAACAAACCAAAAAACCAACAAACCAACAAACCAACAAACCAACAAGTCAACAAGCCAACAAACCAATAAGCCAATAAACCAATAAGCCAACAAACGAACAAACCAACAAACCAACAAACGAACAAACCAACAAACCAACAAACCGACAAACAAATAAACCAACAAACCAACAAACCAACCAACCAACAAACCAACAAACCAACAAACCAACAAACCAACAAACCAACAAACCAACAACCCAACAAACCAACAAACCAACAAACCAACAAACCAACAAACCAACAAAAGAACAAACCAACAAACCAACAAACCAACAAACCAACAAACCAACAAGTCAACAAAGCAAAAAACCAACAAACCAACAAACGAACAAACGAACAAACCAACAAACCAACAAACTAACAAACCAACAAACCAACAAGCCAACAAGCCAACAAACCAATAAGCCAATAAACCAATAAGCCAACAAACGAACAAACCAACAAACCAATAAACCAACAAACGAACAAACGAACAAACCAACAAACCAACAAACCGACAAACAAATAAACCAACAAACCAACAAACCAACCAACCAACAAACCAACAAACCAACAAACCAACAAACCAACAAACCAACAAACCAACAAACCAACAAACCAACAAACCAACAAACCAACAAACCAACAAACCAACAAATCAACAAACCAACAAACCAACAAACCAACAAACCGACAAACAAATAAACCAACAAACCAACAAACCAACCAACCAACAAACCAACAAACCAACAAACCAACAAACCAACAAACCAACAAACCAACAAACCAACAAACCAACAAACCAACAAACCAACAAACCAAAAAACCAACAAACCAACAAACCAACAAACCAACAAACCAACAAACCAACAAACCAACAAACCAACAAACCTACAAACCAACAAACCAACTAACCAACAAACCAACAAACCAACAAACCAACAAACCAACAAACCAACAAACCAACAAACCAATAAACCAATAAACCAACAAACCAACAAACCAACAAACCAACAAGTCAACAAACCAAAAAACCAACAAACCAACAAACGAACAAACGAACAAACCAATAAACCAACAAACCAACAAACCAACAAACCAACAAACCAACAAACCAACAAGCCAACAAACCAACAAACCAACAAACCAACAAACCAACAAAAGAACAAACCAACAAACCAACAAACCAACAAACCAACAAACCAACAAGTCAACAAACCAAAAAACCAACAAACCAACAAACGAACAAACGAACAAACCAACAAACCAACAAACCAACAAACCAACAAGTCAACAAACCAAAAAACCAACAAACCAACAAACCAACAAGCCAACAAGCCAACAAACCAATAAGCCAATAAACCAATAAGCCAACAAACGAACAAAGCAACAAACCAACAAACCAACAAACCAATAAACGAACAAACGGACAAACCAACAAACCAACTAAGCGACAAACAAATAAACCAACAAACCAACAAACCAACCAACCAACAAACCAACAAACCAACAAACTAACAAACCAACAAACCAACAAACCAACAAACCAACAAACCAACAAACCAACAAACCAACAAACCAACAAACCAACAAACCAACAAACCAACAAACCAACAAACCAACAAACCAACAAACCAACAAGTCAACAAACCAAAAAACCAACAAACCAACAAACGAACAAACGAACAAACCAACAAACCAATAAACCAACAAACTAACAAACCAACAAACCAACAAGCCAACTAGCTAACAAACCAATAAGCCAATAAACCAATAAGCCAACAAACGAACAAGCCAACAAACCAACAAACCAACAAACCAACAAAAGAACAAACCAACAAACCAACAAACCAACAAACCAACAAACCAACAAACCAACAAACCAACAAACCAACAAGCCAACAAGCCAACAAACCAATAAAAGAACAAACCAACAAACCAACAAACCAACAAACCAACAAACCAACAAGTCAACAAACCAAAAAACCAACATACCAACAAACCAACAAGCCAACAAGCTAACAAACCAATAAGCCAATAAACCAATAAGCCAACAAACGAACAAACGAACAAACCAACAAACCAACAAACCAACAAACGAACAAACGAACAAACGAACAAACCAACAAACCAACAAACCGACAAATAAATAAACAAACAAACCAACAAACCAACCAACCAACAAACCAACAAACCAACAAACCAACCAACCAACAAACCAACAAGCCAACAAACCAACAAACCAACAAAAGAACAAACCAACAAATCAACAAACCAACAAACCAGCAAACCAACAAGTCAACAAACCAAAAAACCAACAAACCAACAAACGAACAAACGAACAAACCAACAAACCAACAAACTAACAAACCAACAAACCAACAAGCCTACAAGCCAACAAACCAATAAGCCAATAAACCAATAAGCCAACAAACGAACAAACCAACAAAACAACAAACCAACAAACGAACAAACGAACAAACCAACAAACCAACAAACCGACAAATAAATAAACAAACAAACCAACAAACCAACAAACTAACAAACCAACAAATCAACAAACCAACAAACCAACAAACCAACAAACCAACAAACCAACAAACCAACAAACCAACAAACCAACAAACCAACAAACCAACAAACCAACAAACCAACAAACCAACAAACCAACAAACCAACAAACCAACAAACCAACAAACCAACAAACCAACAAACCAACAAACCAACAAACCAACAAACCAACAAACCAACAAACCAACAAACCAACAAACCAACAAGCCAACAAGCCAACAAACCAACAAGCCAACAAACCAAAAAACGAACAAACCAACAAACCAACAAGCCAACAAACCAACAAACCAACAAACGAAGAAACCAACAAAAGAACAAACCAACAAACCAACAAACCAACAAACCAACAAGCCAACAAACCAACAAACCAACAAACCGACAAACAAATAAACCAACAAACCAACAAACCAGCCAACCAACAAACCAACAAACCAACAAACCAACAAACCAACAAACCAACAAACCAACAAGCCAACAAACCAACAAACCAACAAACCAACAAACCAACAAACCAACAAACCAACAAACCAACAAACCAACAAACCAACAAACCAACAAACCAACAAACCAACAAACCAACAAACCAACAAAACAACAAACCAACAAACCAACAAACCAACAAACCAACAAACCAACAAACCAACAAACCAACAAACCAACAAACCAACAAACCAACAAACCAACAAACCAACAAACCAACAAACCAACAAACCAACAAACCAACAAGCCAACAAAAGAACAAACCAACAAACCAACAAACCAACAAACCAACAAGTCAACAAACCAAAAACCCAACAAACCAAAAAACCAACAAGCCAACAAGCCAACAAACCAATAAGCCAATAAACCAATTAGCCAACAAACGAACAAATTAACAAACCAACAAACCAACAAACGAACAAACGAACAAACCAACAAACCAACAAACCGACAAACAAATAAAACAACGAACCAACAAACCAACCAACAAACCAACAAACCAACAAACCAACAAACCAACAAACCAACAAACCAACAAACCAACAAACAAACAAACCAACAAACCAACAAACTAACAAGTCAACAAACCAAAAAACCAACAAACCAACAAACGAACAAACGAAAAAAACCAACAAACCAACAAACTAACAAACCAACAAACCAACAAGCCAACAAGCCAACAAACCAAGAAGCCAATAAACCAATAAGCTAACAAACGAACAAGCCAACAAACCAACAAATTAACAAACCAACAAACCAACAAAAGAACAAACCAACAAACAAACAAACCAACAAACCAACAAACCAACAAGCCAACAAGCTAACAAGCCAACAAACCAACAAAAGAACAAACCAACAAACCAACAAACCAACAAACCAACAAGTTAACAAACCAAAAAACCAACAAACCAACAAACCAACAAACCAACAAGTCAACAAGCCAACAAACCAATAAGCCAATAAACCAATAAGCCAACAAACGAACAAACCAACAAACCAACAAACCAACAAACGAACAAACCAACAAACCAACAAACCGACAAACAAATAAACCAACAAACCAACAAACCAACCAACCAACAAACCAACAAACCAACAAACCAACAAACCAACAAACCAACAAACCAACAAACCAACAAACCAACAAACCAACAAACCAACAAAAGAACAAACCAACAAACCAACAAACCAACAAACCAACAAGTCAACAAAGCAAAAAACCAACAAACCAACAAACGAACAAACGAACAAACCAACAAACCAACAAACTAACAAACCAACAAACCAACAAGCCAACAAGCCAACAAACCAATAAGCCAATAAACCAATAAGCCAACAAACGAACAAACCAACAAACCAACAAACCAACAAACGAACAAACGAACAAACCAACAAACCAACAAACCGACAAACAAATAAACCAACAAACCAACAAACCAACCAACCAACAAACCAACAAACCAACAAACCAACAAACCAACAAACCAACAAACCAACAAACCAACAAACCAACAAACCAACAAACCACCAAACCAACAAACCAACAAACCAACAAATCAACAAACCAACAAACCAACAAACCAACAAACCGACAAACAAATAAACCAACAAACCAACAAACCAACCAACCAACAAACCAACAAACCAACAAACCAACAAACCAACAAACCAACAAACCAACAAACCAACAAACCAACAAACCAACAAACCAACAAACCAACAAACCAACAAACCAACAAACCAAAAAACCAACAAACCAACAAACCAACAAACCAACAAACCAACAAACCAACAAACCAACAAACCAACAAACCAACAAACCTACAAACCAACAAACCAACTAACCAACAAACCAACAAACCAACAAACCAACAAACCAACAAACCAACAAACCAACAAACCAACAAACCAATAAACCAATAAACCAACAAACCAACAAACCAACAAACCAACAAGTCAACAAACCAAAAAACCAACAAACCAACAAACGAACAAACGAACAAACCAATAAACCAACAAACCAACAAACCAACAAACCAACAAACCAACAAACCAACAAGCCAACAAACCAACAAACCAACAAACCAACAAACCAACAAAAGAACAAACCAACAAACCAACAAACCAACAAACCAACAAACCAACAAGTCAACAAACCAAAAAACCAACAAACCAACAAACGAACAAACGAACAAACCAACAAACCAACAAACCAACAAACCAACAAGTCAACAAACCAAAAAACCAACAAACCAACAAACCGACAAGCCAACAAGCCAACAAACCAATAAGCCAATAAACCAATAAGCCAACAAACAAACAAACCAACAAACCAACAAACCAACAAACCAATAAACGAACAAACGGACAAACCAACAAACCAACTAACCGACAAACAAATAAACCAACAAACCAACAAACCAACCAACCAACAAACCAACAAACCAACAAACCAACAAACCAACAAACCAACACACCAACAAACCAACAAACCAACAAACCAACAAACCAACAAACCAACAAACTAACAAACCAACAAACCAACAAGTCAACAAACCAAAAAACCAACAAACCAACAAACGAACAAACGAACAAACCAACAAACCAACAAACCAACAAACTAACAAACCAACAAACCAACAAGCCAACAAGCCAATAAACCAATAAGCCAATAAACCAATAAGCCAACAAACGAACAAGCCAACAAACCAACAAACCAACAAACCAACAAAAGAACAAACCAACAAACGAACTAATCAACAACAAAACAAACCAACAAACCAACAAACCAACAAACAAAAAAACGAACAAACCAACAAACCAACAAGCCAACAAACCAACAAACCAACAAACGAACAAACCAACAAAAGAACAAACCAACAAACCAACAAACCAACAAACCAACAAGCCAACAAACCAACAAACCAACAAACCGACAAACAAATAAACCAACAAACCAACAAACCAGCCAACCAACAAACCAACAAACCAACAAACCAACAAACCAACAAACCAACAAACCAACAAGCCAACAAACCAACAAACCAACAAACCAACAAACCAACAAACCAACAAACCAACAAACCAACAAACCAACAAACCAACAAACCAACAAACCAACAAACCAACAAACCAACAAACCAACAAACCAACAAAACAACAAACCAACAAACCAACAAACCAACAAACCAACAAACCAACAAACCAACAAACCAGCAAACCAACAAACCAACAAACCAACAAACCAACAAACCAACAAACCAACAAACCAACAAACCAACAAACCAACAAGCCAACAAAAGAACAAACCAACAAACCAACAAACCAACAAACCAACAAACCAACAAGTCAACAAACCAAAAACCCAACAAACCAACAAACCAACAAGCCAACAAGCCAACAAACCAATAAGCCAATAAACCAATTAGCCAACAAACGAACAAATTAACAAACCAACAAACCAACAAACGAACAAACGAACAAACCAACAAACCAACAAACCGACAAACAAATAAACCAACGAACCAACAAACCAACCAACAAACCAACAAACCAACAAACCAACAAACCAACAAACCAACAAACCAACAAACCAACAAACCAACAAACCAACAAACCAACAAACCAACAAACCAACAAACCAACC
Source organism: Atherix ibis (assembly GCA_958298945.1). NCBI lineage: Eukaryota > Metazoa > Arthropoda > Insecta > Diptera > Athericidae > Atherix > Atherix ibis. The sequence goes on along the minus strand of OY282608.1, from coordinate 84,123,056 downwards.
AAAGAACAAACAAACAAACCAACAAACCAACAAACTAACAAGTCAACAAACCAAAAAACCAACAAACCAACAAACGAACATACGAACAAACCAACAAAGTAACAAACTAACAAACCAAAAACCAACAAGCCAACAAGCCAACAAACCAAGAAGCCAATAAACCAATAAGCTAACAAACGAACAAGCCAACAAACCAACAAATTAACAAACCAACAAACCAACAAAAGAACAAACCAACAAACAAACAAACCAACAAACCAACAAACCAACAAGCCAACAAGCCAACAAGCCAACAAACCAACAAAAGAACAAACCAACAAACCAACAAACCAACAAACCAACAAGTTAACAAACCAAAAAACCAACAAACCAACAAACCAACAAACCAACAAGTCAACAAGCCAACAAACCAATAAGCCAATAAACCAATAAGCCAACAAACGAACAAACCAACAAACCAACAAACCAACAAACGAACAAACCAACAAACCAACAAACCGACAAACAAATAAACCAACAAACCAACAAACCAACCAACCAACAAACCAACAAACCAACAAACCAACAAACCAACAAACCAACAAACCAACAAACCAACAAACCAACAAACCAACAAACCAACAAACCAACAAAAGAACAAACCAACAAACCAACAAACCAACAAACCAACAAACCAACAAGTCAACAAATCAAAAAACCAACAAACCAACAAACGAACAAACGAACAAACCAACAAACCAACAAACTAACAAACCAACAAACCAACAAGCCAACAAGCCAACAAACCAATAAGCCAATAAACCAATAAGCCAACAAACGAACAAACCAACAAACCAACAAACCAACAAACGAACAAACGAACAAACCAACAAACCAACAAACCGACAAACAAATAAACCAACAAACCAACAAACCAACCAACCAACAAACCAACAAACCAACAAACCAACAAACCAACAAACCAACAAACCAACAAACCAACAAACCAACAAACCAACAAACCAACAAATCAACAAACCAACAAACCAACAAACCAACAAACCGACAAACAAATAAACCAACAAACCAACAAACCAACCAACCAACAAACCAACAAACCAACAAACCAACAAACCAACAAACCAACAATCCAACAAACCAACAAACCAAAAAACCAACAAACCAACAAACCAACAAACCAACAAACCAACAAACCAACAAACCAACAAACCAACAAACCAACAAACCAACAAACCTACAAACCAACAAACCAACTAACCAACAAACCAACAAACCAACAAACCAACAAACCAACAAACCAACAAACCAACAAACCAATAAACCAACAAACCAACAAACCAACAAACCAACAAACCAACAAGTCAACAAACCAAAAAACCAACAAACCAACAAACGAACAAACGAACAAACCAATAAACCAACAAACCAACAAACCAACAAACCAACAAACCAACAAACCAACAAGCCAACAAACCAACAAACCAACAAACCAACAAACCAACAAAAGAACAAACCAACAAACCAACAAACCAACAAACCAACAAACCAACAAGTCAACAAACCAAAAAACCAACAAACCAACAAACGAACAAACGAACAAACCAACAAACCAACAAACCAACAAACCAACAAGTCAACAAACCAAAAAACCAACAAACCAACAAACCAACAAGCCAACAAGCCAACAAACCAATAAGCCAATAAACCAATAAGCCAACAAACGAACAAACCAACAAACCAACAAACCAACAAACCAATAAACGAACAAACGGACAAACCAACAAACCAACTAACCGACAAACAAATAAACCAACAAACCAACAAACCAACCAACCAACAAACCAACAAACCAACAAACCAACAAACCAACAAACCAACAAACCAACAAACCAACAAACCAACAAACCAACAAACCAACAAACTAACAAACCAACAAACCAACAAGTCAACAAACCAAAAAACCAAAAAACCAACAAACGAACAAACGAACAAACCAACAAACCAACAAACCAACAAACTAACAAACCAACAAACCAACAAGCCAACAAGCCAACAAACAAATAAGCCAATAAACCAATAAGCCAACAAACGAACAAGCCAACAAACCAACAAACCAACAAACCAACAAAAGAACAAACCAACAAACCAACAAACCAACAAACCAACAAACCAACAAACCAACAAACCAACAAGCCAACAAACCAATAAAAGAACAAACCAACAAACCAACAAACCAACAAACCAACAAACCAACAAGTCAACAAACCAAAAAACCAACATACCAACAAACCAACAAGCCAACAAGCTAACAAACCAATAAGCCAATAAACCAATAAGCCAACAAACGAACTAACCAACAAACCAACAAACCAACAAACGAACAAACGAACAAACGAACAAACCAACAAACCAACAAACCGACAAATAAATAAACAAACAAACCAACAAACCAACCAACCAACAAACCAACAAACCAACAAACCAACAAACCAACAAACCAACAAGCCAACAAACCAACAAACCAACAAAAGAACAAACCAACAAACCAACAAACCAACAAACTAACAAGTCAACAAACCAAAAAACCAACAAACCAACAAACGAACAAACGAACAAACCAACAAACCAACAAACTAACAAACCAACAAACCAACAAGCCAACAAGCCAACAAACCAAGAAGCCAATAAACCAATAAGCTAACAAACGAACAAGCCAACAAACCAACAAATTAACAAACCAACAAACCAACAAAAGAACAAACCAACAAACAAACAAACCAACAAACCAACAAATTAACAAGCCAACAAGCCAACCAGCCAACAAACCAACAAAAGAACAAACCAACAAACCAACAAACCAACAAACCAACAAGTTAACAAACCAAAAAACCAACAAACCAACAAACCAACAAACCAACCAGTCAACAAGCCAACAAACCAATAAGCAAATAAACCAATAAGCCAACAAACGAACAAACCAACAAACCAACAAACCAACAAACGAACGAACCAACAAACCAACAAACCGACAAACAAATAAACCAACAAACCAACAAACCAACCAATCAACAAACCAACAAACCAACAAACCAACAAACCAACAAACCAACAAACCAACAAACCAACAAACCAACAAACCAACAAACCAACAAAAGAACAAACCAACAAACCAACAAACCAACAAACCAACAAACCAACAAGTCAACAAAGCAAAAAACCAACAAACCAACAAACGAACAAACGAACAAACCAACAAACCAACAAACTAACAAACCAACAAACCAACAAGCCAACAAGCCAACAAACCAATAAGCCAATAAACCAATAAGCCAACAAACGAACAAACCAACAAACCAACAAGCCAACAAACGAACAAACGAACAAACCAACAAACCAACAAACCGACAAACAAATAAACCAACAAACCAACAAACCAACCAACCAACAAATCAACAAACCAACAAACCAACAAACCAACAAACCAACAAACCAACAAACCAACAAACCAACAAACCAACAAACCAACAAACCAACAAACCAACAAACCAACAAACCAACAAATCAACAAACCAACAAACCAACAAACCAACAAACCGACAAACAAATAAACCAACAAACCAACAAACCAACAAACCAACAAACCAACCAACCAACAAACCAACAAACCAACAAACCAACAAACCAACAAACCAACAAACCAACAAACCAACAAACCAACAAACCAACAAACCAACAAACCAACAAACCAAAAAACCAGCAAACCAACAAACCAACAAACCAACAAACCAACAAACCAACAAACCAACAAACCAACAAACCAACAAACCTACAAACCAACAAACCAACTAACCAACAAACCAACAAACCAACAAACCAACAAACCAACAAACCAACAAACCAACAAACCAATAAACCAATAAACCAACAAACCAACAAACCAACAAACCAACAAGTCAACAAACCAAAAAACCAACAAACCAACAAACGAACAAACCAACAAACCAACAAACCAACAAACCAACAAGCCAACAAACCAACAAACCAACAAACCAACAAACCAACAAAAGAACAAACCAACAAACCAACAAACCAACAAACCAACAAGTCAACAAACCAAAAAACCAACAAACCAACAAACGAACAAACGAACAAACGAACAAACCAACAAACCAACAAACCAACAAACCAACAAACCAACAAGTCAACAAACCAAAAAACCAACAAACCAACAAACCAACAAGCCAACAAGCCAACAAACCAATAAACGAACAAACGGACAAACCAACAAACCAACTAACCGACAAACAAATAAACCAACAAACCAACAAACCAACCAACCAACAAACCAACAAACCAACAAACCAACAAACCAACAAACCAACAAACCAACAAACCAACAAACCAACAAACCAACAAACCAACAAACGAACAAACCAACAAACAAACAAACTAACAAACAAACAAACCAAGAAGTCAACAAACCAAAAAACCAACAAACCAACAAACGAACAAACGAACAAACCAACAAACCAACAAACCAACAAACTAACAAACCAACAAACCAACAAGCCAACAAGCCAACAAACAAATAAGCCAATAAACCAATAAGCCAACAAACGAACAAGCCAACAAACCAACAAACCAACAAACCAACAAAAGAACAAACCAACAAACCAACAAACCAACAAACCAACAAACCAACAAACCAACAAACCAACAAGCCAACAAGCCAACAAACCAATAAAAGAACAAACCAACAAACCAACAAACCAACAAACCAACAAACCAACAAGTCAACAAACCAAAAAACCAACATACCAACAAACCAACAAGCCAACAAGCTAACAAACCAATAAGCCAATAAACCAATAAGCCAACAAACGAACAAACCAACAAACCAACAAACCAACAAACGAACAAACGAACAAACGAACAAACGAACAAACCAACAAACCAACAAACCGACAAATAAATAAACAAACAAACCAACAAACCAACCAACCAACAAACCAACAAACCAACAAACCAACAAACCAACAAACCAACAAGCCAACAAACCAACAAACCAACAAAAGAACAAACCAACAAACCAACAAACCAACAAACCAACAAACCAACAAGTCAACAAACCAAAAAACCAACAAACCAACAAACGAACAAACGAACAAACCAACAAACCAACAAACTAACAAACCAACAAGCCTACAAGCCAACAAACTAATAAGCCAATAAACCAATAAGCCAACAACCAAACAAACCAACAAAACAACAAACCAACAAACGAACAAACGAACAAACCAACAAACCAACAAACCGACAAACAAATAAACCAACAAACCAACAAACCAACCAACCAACAAACCAACAAACCAACAAACCAACAAACCAACAAATCAACAAACCAACAAACCAACAAACCAACAAACCAACAAACCAACAAACCAACAAACCAACAAACCAACAAACCAACAAACCAACAAACCAACAAACCAACAAACCAACAAACCAACAAACCAACAAACCAACAAACCAACAAACCAACAAACCAACAAACCAACAAACCAACAAACCAACAAACCAACAAACCAACAAACCAACAAACCAACAAACCAACAAGCCAACAAACCAACAAACCAACAAACCAACAAACGAACAAATCAACATCAAAACAAACCAACAAACCAACAAACCAACAAACCAACAAGCCAACAAGCCAACAAGCCAACAAACCAACAAACCAACAAACCAACAAACCAACAAACGGACAAACCAACAATCCAACAAACCAACAAACCAATAAACGAACACACCAACAAACATATAAACGAACAAACCAACAAACCAACAAACCAACAAACCAACAAACCAACAAACCAACAAACCAACAAACCAACAAACCAACAAACCAACAAAGCAACAAACCAACAAGCCAACAAGCCAACAAACGAACAAACCAACAAACGAACAAACCAACAAACCAACAAACCAACAAACCAACAAACCAACAAACCAACAAACCAACAAACCAACAAACTAACAAGGCAACAAGCCAACAAACCAACAAACCAACAAACCAACAAACGAACAAACGAACAAAGCAACAAACCAACAAACCAACAAGCCAACAAACCAACAAACCAACAAACCAACAAACCAACAAGCCAACAAACCAACAAACCAACAATCCAACACAACAACAAACTAACAAGCCAACAAACCGACAAACCAACAAACCAACAAACCAACAAACGAACACACCAACAAACCAATAAACGAACAAACAAAAAAACCAACAAACCAACAAGCCAACAAACGAACAAACCCACAAAGCAACAAACCAACTAACAAAATACTAACAAACCAACAAACCAACAAACGAACAAACGAACAAACCAACAAACCAACAAACCAACAAGCCAACAAACCAACAAACCAACAAACCAGCAAACGAACAAACCAACAAACCAACAAACAATCAAACCACCAAACCAACAAGCCAACAAACCAACAAACCAACAAACCAACAAACCAACAAGCCAACAAACCAACAAGCCAACAAGCCAACAAACCAACAAACCAACAACCGAACAAACCAACAAACAAACAAACTAACAAACCAACAAACCAACAAACCAACAAACCAACAAGCCAACAAACCAACAAACCAACAAACCAACAAACCAACAAACCAACAAACCAACAAACCAACAAACGAACAAACCAACAAACAAACAAACCAACAAACCAACAAACCAATAAACCAACAAGCCAACTAACCAACAAACCAACAAACCAACGCACCAGCAAACCAACAAGCCAACAAGCCAACAAGCCAACAAGCCAATAAACCAAAAAACCAACAAGCCAACAAATCAACATACCAACAAGCCAACAAACCAACAAACCAACAAACCAACAAGCCAACAAACCAACAAACCTACAAGCCAACAAGCCAACAAACCAACAAACCAACAAACCAACAAACCAATTAGCCAACAAGCCAACAAACCAACAAACCAACAAACCAACAAACCAACAAAGCAACAAACCAACAAGCCAACAAGCCAACAAACAAACAAACAAACAAACGAACAAACCAACAAACCAACAAACCAACAAACCAACAAACCAACAAACCAACAAACCAACAAACCAACAAGCCAACAAGCCAACAAGCCAACAAACCAACAAGCCAACAAACCAACAAACCGACAAACCAACAAACGAACAAATTAACAAACCAACAAACCAACAAGCCAACAAACCAACAAGCCAACATACGAAGAAACCAACAAACCAACAAACCAACAAGCCAGCAAACCAACAAACCAACAAACCAACAAACCAACAAACCAACAAACGAACACACCAACAAACCTATAAACGAACAAACCAACAAACCAACAAACCAACAAGCCAACACACGAACAAACCTACAAAGCAACAAACCAACTAAAAAAATACCAAAAACCAACAAACCAACAAGCCAACAAACCAACCAACCAACATACCAACAAACGAACAAACCAACAAACCAACAAACCAACAAACCAACAAACCAACAAACAAACAAACCAATAAACGAACAAACCAACAAACCAACAAACCAACAAACGAACAAACCAACAAACCAACAAACCAACAAACAAACATACCAACAAGCCAACAAACCAACAAACCAACAAACCAACAAGCCAACAAGCCAACAAGCCAACAAACCAACAAACCAATAAGCCAACAAGCCAACAAACCAACAAACCAACAAACCAACAAACCAACAAACGAACAAAACAACAAGCCAACAAGCCAACAAACCAACAAACCGACAAACAAATAAACGTACAAATTAAAAAACCAACAAAGCACCAAACCAACAAACCAACAAACCAACAAGCCAGCAAACCAACAAACCAACAAACCAACAAACCAACAAACCAACAAACGAACACACCTACAAACCTATAAACGAACAAACCAACAAACCAACAAACCAACAAGCCAACAAACGAACAAACCTACAAAGCAACAAACCAACTAAAAAAATACCGACAAACCGACAAACCAACAAACCAACAAACGAACAAACGAACAAACCAACAAACCAACAAGCCAACAAACCAACAAACCAACAAACGAGCAAACGAACAAACCAACAAACCAACAAACCAACAAACCAACAAACCAACAAACCAACAAACCAACAAACCAACAAACCAACAAACCAACAAACCAACAAGCCAACAAACCAACAAGCCAACAAGCCAACAAACCAACAAACCAATAAGCCAACAAGCCAACAAACCAAGAAACCAACAAACCAACAAACGAACAAACCAACAAGCCAACAAATCAACAAACCAACAAACCCACAAACCAACAAACCAACAAACCAACAAACCAACAAACCAACAAACCAACAAACGAACAAACCAACAAACCAACAAACCAACAAACCAACACACCAACAAACCAACAAACCAACAAACCAACATACCAACAAGCCAACAAACCAACAAACCAACAAACCAACAAAACAACAAACCAACAAACCAACAAGCCAGAAAACCAACAAACCAACAAGCCATCAAGCCAACAAGCCAACAAGCCAACCAACCAACAAACCAACAAATCAACAAACAAACAAACCAACAAACGAACAAACCAACAAACCAACAAACCAACAAACCAACAAACCAACAAACCAACAAACCAACAAACCAACAAACGAACAAATCAACAACAAAACAAAACAACAAACCAACAAACCAACAAATCAACAAGCCAACAAGCCAACAAACCAACAAACCAACAAACCAACAAACGGACAAACCAACAATCCACCAAACCAACAAACCAACAAACGAACACACCAACAAACCTATAAACGAACAAACCAACAAACCAACAAACCAACAAGCCAACAAACGAACAAACCTACAAAGCAACAAACCAACTAAAAAAATACCAACAAACCGACAAACCAACAAACCAACAAACGAACAAACCAACAAACCAACAAACCAACAAACCAACAAACCAACAAACCAACAAACCAACAAACCAACAAACGAGCAAATGAACAAACCAACAAACCAACAAACTAACAAACCAACAAACCAACAAACCAACAAACCAACAAACCAACAAACCAACAAACCAACAAACCAACAAGCCAACAAACCAACAAACCAACAAGCAAACAAACCAACAAACCAATAAGCCAACAAGCCAACAAACCAAGAAACCAACAAACCAACAAACGAACAAACCAACAAGCCAACAAACCAACAAACCAACAAACCAACAAGCCAACAAACCAACATACCAACAAGCCAACAAGCCAACAAACCAACAAACCAACAAACCAACAAACCAACAAACCAACAAACCAACAAAGCAACAAACCAACAAGCCAACAAGTTAACAAACAAACAAACAAACAAACGAACAAACCAACAAACCAACAAACCAACAAACCAACAAACCAACAAACCAACAAACCAACAAACCAACAAACCAACAAACCAACAAGCCAACAAGCCAACAAGCCAACAAACCAACAAGCCAACAAACCAACAAACCGATAAACCAACAAACGAACAAATTAACAAACCAACAAACCAACAAGCCAACAAACCAACAAGCCAACAAACGAAGAAACCAATAAACCAACAAACCAACAAGCCAGCAAACCAACAAACCAACAAACCAACAAACCAACAAACCAACAAACGAACACACCAACAAACCTATAAACGAACAAACCAACAAACCAACAAACCAACAAGCCAACACACGAACAAACCTACAAAGCAACAAACCAACTAAAAAAATACCAAAAACCAACAAACCAACAAACCAACAAACCAACCAACCAACAAACCAACAAACGAACAAACCAACAAACCAACAAACCAACAAACCAACAAACCAACAAACCAACAAACAAACAAACCAATAAACGAACAAACCAACAAACCAACAAACCAACAAACCAACAAACAAACAAACCAACAAACCAACAAACCAACAAACCAACAAACAAACAAGCCAACAAGCCAACAAACCAACAAACCAATAAGCCAACAAGCCAACAAACCAACAAACCAACAAACCAACAAACCAACAAACGAACAAAACAGCAAGCCAACAAGCCAACAAACCAACAAACCGAGAAACAAATAAACGAACAAATTAAAAAACCAACAAAGCACCCAGCCAACAAACCAACAAGCCAACAAACGAACAAACCAACAAACCAACAAACCAACAAGCCAGCAAACTAACAAACCAACAAACCAACAAACCAACAAACGAACACACCAACAAACCTATCAACAAACAAACCAACAAACCAACAAACCAACAAGCCAACAAACGAACAAACCTACAAAGCAACAAACCAACTAAAAAAATACCAACAAACCGACAAACCAACAAACCAACAAACGAACAAACCAACAAACCAACAAACCAACAAACCAACAAACCAACAAACCAACAAACCAACAAACGAGCAAATGAACAAACCAACAAACCAACAAACTAACAAACCAACAAACCAACAAACCAACAAACCAACAAACCAACAAACCAACAAACCAACAAACCAACAAACCAACAAGCCAACAAACCAACAAACCAACAAGCAAACAAACCAACAAACCAATAAGCCAACAAGCCAACAAACCAAGAAACCAACAAACCAACAAACGAACAAACCAACAAGCCAACAAACCAACAAACCAACAAACCAACAAGCCAACAAACCAACATACCAACAAGCCAACAAGCCAACAAGCCAACAAACCAACAAACCAACAAACCAACAAACCAACAAACCAACAAGCCAGAAAACCAACAAACCAACAAGCCAACAAGCCAACAAGCCAACCAACCAACAAACCAACAAATTAACAAAGCAACAAACCAACAAACGAACAAACCAACAAACCAACAAACCAATAAACCAACAAACCAACAAACGAACAAATCAACATCAAAACAAACCAACAAACCAACAAACCAACAAACCAACAAGCCAACAAGCCAACAAACCAACAAACCAACAAACCAACAAACGGACAAACCAACAATCCAACAAACCAACAAACCAATAAACGAACACACCAACAAACATATAAACGAACAAACCAACAAACCAACAAACCAACAAACCAACAAACCAACAAACCAACAAACCAACAAACCAACAAACCAACAAACCAACAAACCAACAAAGCAACAAACCAACAAGCCAACAAGCCAACAAACGAACAAACCAACAAACGAACAAACCAACAAACCAACAAACCAACAAACCAACAAACCAACAAACCAACAAACCAACAAACCAATAACCAACAAACCAACAAACCAACAAACCAACAAACTAACAAGGCAACAAGCCAACAAACCAACAAACCAACAAACCAACAAACGAACAAACGAACAAAGCAACAAACCAACAAAGCAACAAGCCAACAAACCAACAAACCAACAAACCAACAAACCAACAAGCCAACAAACCAACAAACCAACAATCCAACACACCAACAAACTAACAAGCCAACAAACCGACAAACCAACAAACCAACAAACCAACAAACGAACACACCAACAAACCAATAAACGAACAAACAAAAAAATCAACAAACCAACAAGCCAACAAACGAACAAACCCACAAAGCAACAAACCAACTAACAAAATACTAACAAACCAACAAACCAACAAACGAACAAACGAACAAACCAACAAACCAACAAACCAACAAGCCAACAAACCAACAAACCAACAAACCAGCAAACGAACAAACCAACAAACCAAAAAACCAACAAACCATCAAACCAACAAACCAACAAGCCAACAAACCAACAAACCAACAAACCAACAAACCAACAAGCCAACAAACCAACAAGCCAACAAGCCAACAAACCAACAAACCAACAACCGAACAAACCAACAAACAAACAAACTAACAAACCAACAAACCAACAAACCAACAAACCAACAAGCCAACAAACCAACAAACCAACAAACCAACAAGCCAACAAACCAACAAACCAACAAACCAACAAACGAACAAACCAACAAACAAACAAACCAACAAACCAACAAACCAATAAACCAACAAGCCAACTAACCAACAAACCAACAAACCAACAAACCAACGCACCAGCAAACCAACAAGCCAACAAGCCAACAAGCCAACAAGCCAATAAACCAAAAAACCAACAAGCCAACAAATCAACATACCAACAAGCCAACAAACCAACAAACCAACAAACCAACAAGCCAACAAACCAACAAACCTACAAGCCAACAAGCCAACAAACCAACAAACCAACAAACCAACAAACCAATTAGCCAACAAGCCAACAAACCAACAAACCAACAAACCAACAAACCAACAAACCAACAAAGCAACAAACCAACAAGCCAACAAGCCAACAAACAAACAAACAAACAAACGAACAAACCACCAAACCAACAAACCAACAAACCAACAAACCAACAAACCAACAAACCAACAAACCAACAAGCCAACAAGCCAACAAGCCAACAAACCAACAAGCCAACAAACCAACAAACCGACAAACCAACAAACGAACAAATTAACAAACCAACAAACCAACAAGCCAACAAACCAACAAGCCAACAAACGAAGAAACCAACAAACCAACAAACCAACAAGCCAGCAAACCAACAAACCAACAAACCAACAAACCAACAAACGAAAACACCAACAAACCTATAAACGAACAAACCAACAAACCAACAAACCAACAAGCCAACACACGAACAAACCTACAAAGCAACAAACCAACTAAAAAAATACCAAAAACCAACAAACCAACAAGCCAACAAACCAACCAACCAACAAACCAACAAACGAACAAACCAACAAACCAACAAACCAACAAACCAACAAACCAACAAACAAACAAACCAATAAACGAACAAACCAACAAACCAACAAACCAACAAACGAACAAACCAACAAACCAACAAACCAACAAACAAACATACCAACAAGCCAACAAACCAACAAACCAACAAACCAACAAGCCAACAAACCAACAAACGAACAAAACAACAAGCCAACAAGCCAACAAACCAACAAACCGACAAACAAATAAACGAACAAATTAAAAAACCAACAAAGCACCAAGCCAACAAACCAACAAGCCAACAAACGAACAAACCAACAAACCAACAAACCAACAAGCCAGCAAACCAACAAACCAACAAACCAACAAACCAACAAACCAACAAACCAACAAACCAACAAACGAACACACCTACAAACCTATAAACGAACAAACCAACAAACCAACAAGCCAACAAACGAACAAACCTACAAAGCAACAAACCAACTAAAAAAATACCAACAAACCGACAAACCAACAAACCAACAAACGAACAAACGAACAAACCAACAAACCAACAAGCCAACAAACCAACAAACCAACAAACGAGCAAACGAACAAACCAACAAACCAACAAACCAACAAACCAACAAACCAACAAACCAACAAACCAACAAACCAACAATCCAACAAACCAACAAACCAACAAGCCAACAAACCAACAAGCCAACAAGCCAACAAACCAACAAACCAATAAGCCAACAAGCCAACAAACCAAGAAACCAACAAACCAACAAACGAACAAACCAACAAGCCAACAAACCAACAAACCAACAAACCAACAAACCAACAAACCAACAAACCAACAAACCAACAAACCAACAAACCAACAAACCAACAAACCAACAAACCAACAAACCAACAAACCAACAAACCAACAAACCAACAAACCAACAAACCAACAAACCAACATACCAACAAGCCAACAAACCAACAAACCAACAAACCAACAAAACAACAAACCAACAAACCAACAAGCCAGAAAACCAACAAATCAACAAGCCAGCAAGCCAACAAGCCAACAAGCCAACCAACCAACAAACCAACAAATCAACAAACAAACAAATCAACAAACGAACAAACCAACAAACCAACAAACCAACAAACCAACAAACCAACAAACCAACAAACCAACAAACCAACAAACCAACAAACAAACAAATCAACAACAAAACAAAACAACAAACCAACAAACCAACAAATCAACAAGCCAACAAGCCAACAAACCAACAAACCAACAAACCAACAAACGGACAAACCAACAATCCACCAAACCAACAAACCAACAAACGAACACACCAACAAACCTATAAACGAACAAACCAACAAACCAACAAACCAACAAACCAACAAACCAACAAACCAACAAACCAAAAAAGCAACAAACCAACAAGCCAACAAGCCAACAAACGAACAAACCAACAAACGAACAAACCAACAAACCAACAAACCAACAAACCAACAAACCAACAAACCAACAAACCAACAAACCAACAAACTAACAAGGCAACAAGCCAACAAGCCAACAAACAAACAAACCACCAAACGAACAAACGAACAAAGCAACAAACCAACAAACCAACAAGCCAACAAACCAACAAACCAACAACCCAACAAACCAACAAGCCAACAAACCAACAAACCAACAATCCAACAAACCAACAAACTAGCAAGCCAACAAACCGACAAACCAACAAACCAACAAACCAACAAACGAACACACCAACAAACTAATAAACGAACAAACCAACAAACCAACAAGCCAACAAACGAACAAACCCACAAAGCAACAAACCAACTAACAAAATACTAACAAACCAACAAACCAACAAACCAACAAACGAACAAACGAACAAACCAACAAACTAACAAGCCAACAAACCAACAAACCAACAAACCAGCAAACGAACAAACCAATAAACCAACAAACCAACAAACCAACAAACCAACAAACCAACAAACCAACAAACCAACAAGCCAACAAACCAACAAACCAACAAACCAACAAACCAACAAGCCAACAAACCAACAACCCAACAAGCCAACAAACCAACAAACCAACAACCGAACAAACCAACAAACAAACAAACTAACAAACCAACAAACCAACAAACCAACAAGCCAACAAACCAACAAACCAACAAACCAACAAGTCAACAAACCAACAAACCAACAAACGAACAAACCAACAAACAAACAAACCAACAAACCAACAAACCAACAAACCAATAAACCAACAAGCCAACTAACCAACAAACCAACAAACCATCAAACCAACGCACCAGCAAACCAACAAGCCAACAAGCCAACAAGCCAACAAGCCAATAAACCAAAAAACCAACAAGCCAACAAATCAACATACCAACAACCCAACAAACCAACAAACCAACAAACCAACAAGCCAAAAAACCAACAAACCTACAAGCCAACAAGCCAACAAACCAACAAACCAACAAACCAACAAACCAACAAACCAATTAGCCAACAAGCCAACAAACCAACAAACCAACAAACCAACAAAGCAACAAACCAACAAGCCAACAAGCCAACAAACAAACAAACAAACAAACGAACAAACCAACAAACCAACAAACCAACAAACCAACAAACCAACAAACCAACAAACGAACAAACCAACAAGACAACAAGCCAACAAGCCAACAAACCAACAAGCCAACAAACCAACAAGCCAACAAACCAACAAACCGACAAACCAACAAACGAACAAATTAACAAACCAACAAACCAACAAGCCAACAAACCAACAAGCCAACAAACGAAGAAACCAACAAACCATCAAACCAACAAGTGAGCAAACCAACAAACCAACAAACCAACAAACCAACAAA
The DNA here is from genome assembly GCA_958298945.1 of Atherix ibis. NCBI lineage: Eukaryota > Metazoa > Arthropoda > Insecta > Diptera > Athericidae > Atherix > Atherix ibis. Next base: position 84,107,277 of record OY282608.1, on the reverse strand, counting down.
CGAACACACCAACAAACCTATAAACGAACAAACCAACAAACCAACAAACCAACAAGCCAACACACGAACAAACCTACAAAGCAACAAACCAACTAAAAAAATACCAAAAACCAACAAACCAACAAACCAACAAACGAACAAACGAACAAACCAACAAACCAACAACCCAACAAACCAACAAACCAACTAACCAGCAAACGAGCAAACCAACAAACCAACAAACCAACAAACCAACAAACCAACAAACCAACAAACCAACAAGCCAACAAACCAACAAACCAACAAACCAACAAGCCAACAAACCAACAAGCCAACAAGCCAACAAACCAACCAAACAATAAGCCAACAAGCCAACAAACCAACTAACCAACAAACCAACAAACGAACAAACCAACAAACCAACAAACCAACAAACCAACAAACCAACAAACCAACAAACCAACAAACCAACAAACCAACAAACCAACAAACCAACAAACCAACAAACCAACAAACCAACAAACGAACAAACCAACAAACCAAAAAACAAACATACCAACAAGCCAACAAACCAACAAACCAACAAACCAACAAACCAACAAACCAACAAAGCAACAAACCAACAAAACAACAAACCAACAAACCGACAAACCAACAAACCAACAAACAAACAAACAAACAAACCAATAAACGAACAAACCAACAAACCAACAAACCAACAAACGAACAAACCAACAAACCAACAAACCAACAAACCAACATACCAACAAGCCAACCAACCAACAAACCAACAAACCAACAAACCAACAATCCAGAAAACCAACAAACCAACAAGCCAACAAGCCAACAAGCCAACAAGCCAACAAGCCAACAAACCAACAAACCAACAAACCAACAAACCAACAAACCAACAAACCAACAAACCAACAAACCAACAAACGAACAAATCAACAACAAAACAAACCAATAAACCAACAAACAAACAAACCAACAAGCCAACAAGCCAACAAACCAACAAACCAACAAACCAACAAACCAACAAACCAACAAGCCTACAAGCCTACAAGCCAACAAACCAACAAGCCAACAAACCAACAAACCAACAACCGAACAAACCAACAAACAAACAAACTAACAAACCAACAAACCAACAAACCAACAAGCCAACAAACCAACAAACCAACAAACCAACAAGCCAACAAACCAACAAACCAACAAACGAACAAACCAACAAACAAACAAAACAACAAGCCAACTAACCAACAAACCAACAAACCAACAAACCAACGCAACAAAAAACCAACAAGCCAACAAGCCAACAAGCCACAAGCCAATAAACCAAAAAACCAACAAGCCAACAAATCAACATACCAACAAGCCAACAAGCCAACAAACCAACAAACCAACAAACCAACAAACCAACAAGCCAACAAACCAACAAACCAACAAACCAACAAACCAACAAACCAACAAAGCAACAAACCAACAAGCCAACAAGTTAACAAACAAACAAACAAACAAACGAACAAACCAACAAACCAACAAACCAACAAACCAACAAACCAACAAACCAACAAACCAACAAACCAACAAACCAACAAACCAACAAGCCAACAAGCCAACAAGCCAACAAACCAACAAGCCAACAAACCAACAAACCGATAAACCAACAAACGAACAAATTAACAAACCAACAAACCAACAAGCCAACAAACCAACAAGCCAACAAACGAAGAAACCAATAAACCAACAAACCAACAAGCCAGCAAACCAACAAACCAACAAACCAACAAACCAACAAACCAACAAACGAACACACCAACAAACCTATAAACGAACAAACCAACAAACCAACAAACCAACAAGCCAACACACGAACAAACCTACAAAGCAACAAACCAACTAAAAAAATACCAAAAACCAACAAACCAACAAACCAACAAACCAACCAACCAACAAACCAACAAACGAACAAACCAACAAACCAACAAACCAACAAACCAACAAACCAACAAACCAACAAACAAACAAACCAATAAACGAACAAACCAACAAACCAACAAACCAACAAACCAACAAACAAACAAACCAACAAACCAACAAACCAACAAACCAACAAACAAACAAGCCAACAAGCCAACAAACCAACAAACCAATAAGCCAACAAGCCAACAAACCAACAAACCAACAAACCAACAAACCAACAAACGAACAAAACAGCAAGCCAACAAGCCAACAAACCAACAAACCGAGAAACAAATAAACGAACAAATTAAAAAACCAACAAAGCACCCAGCCAACAAACCAACAAGCCAACAAACGAACAAACCAACAAACCAACAAACCAACAAGCCAGCAAACTAACAAACCAACAAACCAACAAACCAACAAACGAACACACCAACAAACCTATCAACAAACAAACCAACAAACCAACAAACCAACAAGCCAACAAACGAACAAACCTACAAAGCAACAAACCAACTAAAAAAATACCAACAAACCGACAAACCAACAAACCAACAAACGAACAAACCAACAAACCAACAAACCAACAAACCAACAAACCAACAAACCAACAAACCAACAAACGAGCAAATGAACAAACCAACAAACCAACAAACTAACAAACCAACAAACCAACAAACCAACAAACCAACAAACCAACAAACCAACAAACCAACAAACCAACAAACCAACAAGCCAACAAACCAACAAACCAACAAGCAAACAAACCAACAAACCAATAAGCCAACAAGCCAACAAACCAAGAAACCAACAAACCAACAAACGAACAAACCAACAAGCCAACAAACCAACAAACCAACAAACCAACAAGCCAACAAACCAACATACCAACAAGCCAACAAGCCAACAAGCCAACAAACCAACAAACCAACAAACCAACAAACCAACAAACCAACAAGCCAGAAAACCAACAAACCAACAAGCCAACAAGCCAACAAGCCAACCAACCAACAAACCAACAAATTAACAAAGCAACAAACCAACAAACGAACAAACCAACAAACCAACAAACCAATAAACCAACAAACCAACAAACGAACAAATCAACATCAAAACAAACCAACAAACCAACAAACCAACAAACCAACAAGCCAACAAGCCAACAAACCAACAAACCAACAAACCAACAAACGGACAAACCAACAATCCAACAAACCAACAAACCAATAAACGAACACACCAACAAACATATAAACGAACAAACCAACAAACCAACAAACCAACAAACCAACAAACCAACAAACCAACAAACCAACAAACCAACAAACCAACAAACCAACAAACCAACAAAGCAACAAACCAACAAGCCAACAAGCCAACAAACGAACAAACCAACAAACGAACAAACCAACAAACCAACAAACCAACAAACCAACAAACCAACAAACCAACAAACCAACAAACCAATAACCAACAAACCAACAAACCAACAAACCAACAAACTAACAAGGCAACAAGCCAACAAACCAACAAACCAACAAACCAACAAACGAACAAACGAACAAAGCAACAAACCAACAAAGCAACAAGCCAACAAACCAACAAACCAACAAACCAACAAACCAACAAGCCAACAAACCAACAAACCAACAATCCAACACACCAACAAACTAACAAGCCAACAAACCGACAAACCAACAAACCAACAAACCAACAAACGAACACACCAACAAACCAATAAACGAACAAACAAAAAAATCAACAAACCAACAAGCCAACAAACGAACAAACCCACAAAGCAACAAACCAACTAACAAAATACTAACAAACCAACAAACCAACAAACGAACAAACGAACAAACCAACAAACCAACAAACCAACAAGCCAACAAACCAACAAACCAACAAACCAGCAAACGAACAAACCAACAAACCAAAAAACCAACAAACCATCAAACCAACAAACCAACAAGCCAACAAACCAACAAACCAACAAACCAACAAACCAACAAGCCAACAAACCAACAAGCCAACAAGCCAACAAACCAACAAACCAACAACCGAACAAACCAACAAACAAACAAACTAACAAACCAACAAACCAACAAACCAACAAACCAACAAGCCAACAAACCAACAAACCAACAAACCAACAAGCCAACAAACCAACAAACCAACAAACCAACAAACGAACAAACCAACAAACAAACAAACCAACAAACCAACAAACCAATAAACCAACAAGCCAACTAACCAACAAACCAACAAACCAACAAACCAACGCACCAGCAAACCAACAAGCCAACAAGCCAACAAGCCAACAAGCCAATAAACCAAAAAACCAACAAGCCAACAAATCAACATACCAACAAGCCAACAAACCAACAAACCAACAAACCAACAAGCCAACAAACCAACAAACCTACAAGCCAACAAGCCAACAAACCAACAAACCAACAAACCAACAAACCAATTAGCCAACAAGCCAACAAACCAACAAACCAACAAACCAACAAACCAACAAACCAACAAAGCAACAAACCAACAAGCCAACAAGCCAACAAACAAACAAACAAACAAACGAACAAACCACCAAACCAACAAACCAACAAACCAACAAACCAACAAACCAACAAACCAACAAACCAACAAGCCAACAAGCCAACAAGCCAACAAACCAACAAGCCAACAAACCAACAAACCGACAAACCAACAAACGAACAAATTAACAAACCAACAAACCAACAAGCCAACAAACCAACAAGCCAACAAACGAAGAAACCAACAAACCAACAAACCAACAAGCCAGCAAACCAACAAACCAACAAACCAACAAACCAACAAACGAAAACACCAACAAACCTATAAACGAACAAACCAACAAACCAACAAACCAACAAGCCAACACACGAACAAACCTACAAAGCAACAAACCAACTAAAAAAATACCAAAAACCAACAAACCAACAAGCCAACAAACCAACCAACCAACAAACCAACAAACGAACAAACCAACAAACCAACAAACCAACAAACCAACAAACCAACAAACAAACAAACCAATAAACGAACAAACCAACAAACCAACAAACCAACAAACGAACAAACCAACAAACCAACAAACCAACAAACAAACATACCAACAAGCCAACAAACCAACAAACCAACAAACCAACAAGCCAACAAACCAACAAACGAACAAAACAACAAGCCAACAAGCCAACAAACCAACAAACCGACAAACAAATAAACGAACAAATTAAAAAACCAACAAAGCACCAAGCCAACAAACCAACAAGCCAACAAACGAACAAACCAACAAACCAACAAACCAACAAGCCAGCAAACCAACAAACCAACAAACCAACAAACCAACAAACCAACAAACCAACAAACCAACAAACGAACACACCTACAAACCTATAAACGAACAAACCAACAAACCAACAAGCCAACAAACGAACAAACCTACAAAGCAACAAACCAACTAAAAAAATACCAACAAACCGACAAACCAACAAACCAACAAACGAACAAACGAACAAACCAACAAACCAACAAGCCAACAAACCAACAAACCAACAAACGAGCAAACGAACAAACCAACAAACCAACAAACCAACAAACCAACAAACCAACAAACCAACAAACCAACAAACCAACAATCCAACAAACCAACAAACCAACAAGCCAACAAACCAACAAGCCAACAAGCCAACAAACCAACAAACCAATAAGCCAACAAGCCAACAAACCAAGAAACCAACAAACCAACAAACGAACAAACCAACAAGCCAACAAACCAACAAACCAACAAACCAACAAACCAACAAACCAACAAACCAACAAACCAACAAACCAACAAACCAACAAACCAACAAACCAACAAACCAACAAACCAACAAACCAACAAACCAACAAACCAACAAACCAACAAACCAACAAACCAACATACCAACAAGCCAACAAACCAACAAACCAACAAACCAACAAAACAACAAACCAACAAACCAACAAGCCAGAAAACCAACAAATCAACAAGCCAGCAAGCCAACAAGCCAACAAGCCAACCAACCAACAAACCAACAAATCAACAAACAAACAAATCAACAAACGAACAAACCAACAAACCAACAAACCAACAAACCAACAAACCAACAAACCAACAAACCAACAAACCAACAAACCAACAAACAAACAAATCAACAACAAAACAAAACAACAAACCAACAAACCAACAAATCAACAAGCCAACAAGCCAACAAACCAACAAACCAACAAACCAACAAACGGACAAACCAACAATCCACCAAACCAACAAACCAACAAACGAACACACCAACAAACCTATAAACGAACAAACCAACAAACCAACAAACCAACAAACCAACAAACCAACAAACCAACAAACCAAAAAAGCAACAAACCAACAAGCCAACAAGCCAACAAACGAACAAACCAACAAACGAACAAACCAACAAACCAACAAACCAACAAACCAACAAACCAACAAACCAACAAACCAACAAACCAACAAACTAACAAGGCAACAAGCCAACAAGCCAACAAACAAACAAACCACCAAACGAACAAACGAACAAAGCAACAAACCAACAAACCAACAAGCCAACAAACCAACAAACCAACAACCCAACAAACCAACAAGCCAACAAACCAACAAACCAACAATCCAACAAACCAACAAACTAGCAAGCCAACAAACCGACAAACCAACAAACCAACAAACCAACAAACGAACACACCAACAAACTAATAAACGAACAAACCAACAAACCAACAAGCCAACAAACGAACAAACCCACAAAGCAACAAACCAACTAACAAAATACTAACAAACCAACAAACCAACAAACCAACAAACGAACAAACGAACAAACCAACAAACTAACAAGCCAACAAACCAACAAACCAACAAACCAGCAAACGAACAAACCAATAAACCAACAAACCAACAAACCAACAAACCAACAAACCAACAAACCAACAAACCAACAAGCCAACAAACCAACAAACCAACAAACCAACAAACCAACAAGCCAACAAACCAACAACCCAACAAGCCAACAAACCAACAAACCAACAACCGAACAAACCAACAAACAAACAAACTAACAAACCAACAAACCAACAAACCAACAAGCCAACAAACCAACAAACCAACAAACCAACAAGTCAACAAACCAACAAACCAACAAACGAACAAACCAACAAACAAACAAACCAACAAACCAACAAACCAACAAACCAATAAACCAACAAGCCAACTAACCAACAAACCAACAAACCATCAAACCAACGCACCAGCAAACCAACAAGCCAACAAGCCAACAAGCCAACAAGCCAATAAACCAAAAAACCAACAAGCCAACAAATCAACATACCAACAACCCAACAAACCAACAAACCAACAAACCAACAAGCCAAAAAACCAACAAACCTACAAGCCAACAAGCCAACAAACCAACAAACCAACAAACCAACAAACCAACAAACCAATTAGCCAACAAGCCAACAAACCAACAAACCAACAAACCAACAAAGCAACAAACCAACAAGCCAACAAGCCAACAAACAAACAAACAAACAAACGAACAAACCAACAAACCAACAAACCAACAAACCAACAAACCAACAAACCAACAAACGAACAAACCAACAAGACAACAAGCCAACAAGCCAACAAACCAACAAGCCAACAAACCAACAAGCCAACAAACCAACAAACCGACAAACCAACAAACGAACAAATTAACAAACCAACAAACCAACAAGCCAACAAACCAACAAGCCAACAAACGAAGAAACCAACAAACCATCAAACCAACAAGTGAGCAAACCAACAAACCAACAAACCAACAAACCAACAAACGAACACACCAACAAACCTATAAACGAACAAACCAACAAACCAACAAACCAACAAGCCAACACACGAACAAACCTACAAAGCAACAAACCAACTAAAAAAATACCAAAAACCAACAAACCAACAAACCAACAAACGAACAAACGAACAAACCAACAAACCAACAACCCAACAAACCAACAAACCAACTAACCAGCAAACGAGCAAACCAACAAACCAACAAACCAACAAACCAACAAACCAACAAACCAACAAACCAACAAGCCAACAAACCAACAAACCAACAAACCAACAAGCCAACAAACCAACAAGCCAACAAGCCAACAAACCAACCAAACAATAAGCCAACAAGCCAACAAACCAACTAACCAACAAACCAACAAACGAACAAACCAACAAACCAACAAACCAACAAACCAACAAACCAACAAACCAACAAACCAACAAACCAACAAACCAACAAACCAACAAACCAACAAACCAACAAACCAACAAACCAACAAACGAACAAACCAACAAACCAAAAAACAAACATACCAACAAGCCAACAAACCAACAAACCAACAAACCAACAAACCAACAAACCAACAAAGCAACAAACCAACAAAACAACAAACCAACAAACCGACAAACCAACAAACCAACAAACAAACAAACAAACAAACCAATAAACGAACAAACCAACAAACCAACAAACCAACAAACGAACAAACCAACAAACCAACAAACCAACAAACCAACATACCAACAAGCCAACCAACCAACAAACCAACAAACCAACAAACCAACAATCCAGAAAACCAACAAACCAACAAGCCAACAAGCCAACAAGCCAACAAGCCAACAAGCCAACAAACCAACAAACCAACAAACCAACAAACCAACAAACCAACAAACCAACAAACCAACAAACCAACAAACGAACAAATCAACAACAAAACAAACCAATAAACCAACAAACAAACAAACCAACAAGCCAACAAGCCAACAAACCAACAAACCAACAAACCAACAAACCAACAAACCAACAAGCCTACAAGCCTACAAGCCAACAAACCAACAAGCCAACAAACCAACAAACCAACAACCGAACAAACCAACAAACAAACAAACTAACAAACCAACAAACCAACAAACCAACAAGCCAACAAACCAACAAACCAACAAACCAACAAGCCAACAAACCAACAAACCAACAAACGAACAAACCAACAAACAAACAAAACAACAAGCCAACTAACCAACAAACCAACAAACCAACAAACCAACGCAACAAAAAACCAACAAGCCAACAAGCCAACAAGCCACAAGCCAATAAACCAAAAAACCAACAAGCCAACAAATCAACATACCAACAAGCCAACAAGCCAACAAACCAACAAACCAACAAACCAACAAACCAACAAGCCAACAAACCAACAAACCTACAAACCAACAAGCCAACAAACCAACAAACCAACAAACCAACAAACCAACAAACCAATAAGCCAACAAGCCAACAAACCAACAAACCAACAAACCAACAAACCAACAAACCAACAAGCCAACAAACCAACAAAGCAACAAACCAACATGCCAACAAGCCAACAAACGAACAAACCAACAAACGAACAAACCAACAAACCAACAAACCAACAAACCAACAAACGAACACACCAACAAACCTATAAACGAACAAACCAACAAACCAACAAACCAACAAACCAACAAACCAACAAACCAACAAACCAAAAAAGCAACAAACCAACAAGCCAACAAGCCAACAAACGAACAAACCAACAAACGAACAAACCAACAAACCAACAAACCAACAAACCAACAAACCAACAAACTAACAAGGCAACAAGCCAACAAGCCAACAAACCAACAAACCACCAAACGAACAAACGAACAAAGCAACAAACCAACAAACCAACAAGCCAACAAACCAACAAACCAACAACCCAACAAACCAACAAGCCAACAAACCAACAAACCAACAATCCAACAAACCAACAAACTAGCAAGCCAACAAACCGACAAACCAACAAACCAACAAACCAACAAACGAACACACCAACAAACTAATAAACGAACAAACCAACAAACCAACAAACCAACAAGCCAACAAACGAACAAACCCACAAAGCAACAAACCAACTAACAAAATACTAACAAACCAACAAACCAACAAACCAACAAACGAACAAACGAACAAACCAACAAACTAACAAGCCAACAAACCAACAAACCAACAAACCAGCAAACGAACAAACCAACAAACCAACAAACCAACAAACCAACAAACCAACAAACCAACAAACCAACAAACCAACAAGCCAACAAACCAACAAACCAACAAACCAACAAACCAACAAGCCAACAAACCAACAACCCAACAAGCCAACAAACCAACAAACCAACAACCGAACAAACCAACAAACAAACAAACTAACAAACCAACAAACCAACAAACCAACAAGCCAACAAACCAACAAACCAACAAACCAACAAGTCAACAAACCAACAAACCAACAAACGAACAAACCAACAAACAAACAAACCAACAAACCAACAAACCAACAAACCAATAAACCAACAAGCCAACTAACCAACAAACCAACAAACCATCAAACCAACGCACCAGCAAACCAACAAGCCAACAAGCCAACAAGCCAACAAGCCAATAAACCAAAAAACCAACAAGCCAACAAATCAACATACCAACAACCCAACAAACCAACAAACCAACAAACCAACAAGCCAAAAAACCAACAAACCTACAAGCCAACAAGCCAACAAACCAACAAACCAACAAACCAACAAACCAACAAACCAATTAGCCAACAAGCCAACAAACCAACAAACCAACAAACCAACAAAGCAACAAACCAACAAGCCAACAAGCCAACAAACAAACAAACAAACAAACGAACAAACCAACAAACCAACAAACCAACAAACCAACAAGCCAACAAACCAACAAACGAACAAACCAACAAGACAACAAGCCAACAAGCCAACAAACCAACAAGCCAACAAACCAACAAGCCAACAAACCAACAAACCGACAAACCAACAAACGAACAAATTAACAAACCAACAAACCAACAAGCCAACAAACCAACAAGCCAACAAACGAAGAAACCAACAAACCAACAAACCAACAAGTGAGCAAACCAACAAACCAACAAACCAACAAACCAACAAACGAACACACCAACAAACCTATAAACGAACAAACCAACAAACCAACAAACCAACAAGCCAACACACGAACAAACCTACAAAGCAACAAACCAACTAAAAAAATACCAAAAACCAACAAACCAACAAACCAACAAACGAACAAACGAACAAACCAACAAACCAACAACCCAACAAACCAACAAACCAACTAACCAGCAAACGAGCAAACCAACAAACCAACAAACCAACAAACCAACAAACCAACAAACCAACAAACCAACAAGCCAACAAACCAACAAACCAACAAACCAACAAGCCAACAAACCAACAAGCCAACAAGCCAACAAACCAACCAACCAATAAGCCAACAAGCCAACAAACCAACTAACCAACAAACCAACAAACGAACAAACCAACAAACCAACAAACCAACAAACCAACAAACCAACAAACCAACAAACCAACAAACCAACAAACCAACAAACCAACAAACCAACAAACCAACAAACCAACAAACCAACAAACGAACAAACCAACAAACCAACAAACAAACATACCAACAAGCCAACAAACCAACAAACCAACAAACCAACAAGCCAACAAGCCAACAAACCAACAAACCAATAAGCCAACAAGCCAACAAACCAACAAACCAACAAACCAACAAACGAACAAACCAACAAACCAACAAACCAACAAACCAACAAACCAACAAACCAACAAAGCAACAAACCAACAAAACAACAAACCAACAAACCAACAAACCAACAAACCAACAAACAAACAAACAAACAAACCAATAAACGAACAAACCAACAAACCAACAAACCAACAAACGAACAAACCAACAAACCAACAAACCAACAAACCAACATACCAACAAGCCAACCAACCAACAAACCAACAAACCAACAAACCAACAAGCCAGAAAACCAACAAACCAACAAGCCAACAAGCCAACAAGCCAACAAGCCAACAAACCAACAAACCAACAAACCAACAAACCAACAAACCAACAAACCAACAAACCAACAAACCAACAAACCAACAAACGAACAAATCAACAACAAAACAAACCAATAAACCAACAAACAAACAAACCAACAAGCCAACAAGCCAACAAACCAACAAACCAACAAACCAACAAACCAACAAACCAACAAGCCTACAAGCCTACAAGCCAACAAACCAACAAGCCAACAAACCAACAAACCAACAACCGAACAAACCAACAAACAAACAAACTAACAAACCAACAAACCAACAAACCAACAAGCCAACAAACCAACAAACCAACAAACCAACAAGCCAACAAACCAACAAACCAACAAACGAACAAACCAACAAACAAACAAAACAACAAGCCAACTAACCAACAAACCAACAAACCAACAAACCAACGCAACAAAAAACCAACAAGCCAACAAGCCAACAAGCCACAAGCCAATAAACCAAAAAACCAACAAGCCAACAAATCAACATACCAACAAGCCAACAAGCCAACAAACCAACAAACCAACAAACCAACAAACCAACAAGCCAACAAACCAACAAACCTACAAACCAACAAGCCAACAAACCAACAAACCAACAAACCAACAAACCAACAAACCAATAAGCCAACAAGCCAACAAACCAACAAACCAACAAACCAACAAACCAACAAACCAACAAGCCAACAAACCAACAAAGCAACAAACCAACATGCCAACAAGCCAACAAACGAACAAACCAACAAACGAACAAACCAACAAACCAACAAACCAACAAACCAACAAACCAACAAACCAACAAACCAACAAACCAACAAACCAACAAACCAACAAACCAACAAACCAACAAACCAACAAACCAACGAACCAACAAACCAACAAACCAACAAACCAACAAACAAAACAAACCAACAAACGAACAAATCAACAACAAAACAAACCAACAAACCAACAAGCCAACAAGCCAACAAACCAACGAACCAACAAACCAACAAGCCAACAAGCCAACAAGCCAACAAACCAACAAACCAACAAATAAACAAACCAACAAACCAACAAACTAACAAATATAACAAACCAACAAACGAACAAATCAACAACAAAACAAACCAACAAACCAACAAACCAACAAACCAACAAGCCAACCAGCCAACAAACCAACAAACCAACAAACCATCAAACGGACAAATCAACAAACCAACAAACCAACAAACCAACAAACGAATACACCAACAAACCTATAAACGAACAAACCAACAAACCAACAAACCAACAAACCAACAAACCAACAAACCAACAAACCAACAAAGCAACAAACCAACAAGCCCACAAGCCAGCAAACGAACAAACCAACAAACGAACAAACCAACAAACCAACAAACCAACAAACCAACAAACCAACAAACCAATAAACCAACAAGGCAACAAGCCAACAAGCCAACAAACCAACAAACCAACAAACCAACAAACGAACAAACGAACAAAGCAACAAACCAACAAACCAACAAGCCAACAAACCAACAAACCAACAAACCAACAAACCAACAAGCCAACAAACCAACAAACCAAAAATCCAACAAACCAACAAACTAACAAGCCAACAAGCCGACAAACCAACAAACCAACAAACCAACAAACGAACACACCAACAAACCAATAAACGAACAAACCAACAAACCAACAAACCAACAAGCCAACAAACCAACAAACAAACAAACCAACAAACCAACAAACCAACAAACGAACAAACCAACAAACCAACAAACCAACAAACCAACAAACCAACAAACCAACAAACCAACAAAGCAACAAACCAACAAACCAACAAACCAACAAACCAACAAACCAACAAACCAACAAACCAACAAACAAACAAACAAACAAACCAATAAACCAACAAACCAACAAACCAACAAACCAACAAACCAACTAGCCAGAAAACCAACAAACCAACAAGCCAACAAGCCAACAAGCCAACAAGCCAACAAACCAACAAACCAACAAATCAACAAACCAACAAACCAACAAACCAACAAACCAACAAACCAACAAACCAACAAACCAACAAACCAACAAACCAACAAACGAACAAATCAACAACAAAACAAACCAATAAACCAACAAACCAACAAACCAACAAGCCAACAAGCCAACAAACCAACAAACCAACAAACCAACAAACCAACAAACCAACAAACCAACAAACCAACAAGCCTACAAGCCTACAAGCCAACAAACCAACAAGCCAACAAACCAACAAACCAACAACCGAACAAACCAACAAGCAAACAAACTAACAAACCAACAAACCAACAAACCAACAAGCCAACAAACCAACAAACCAACAAACCAACAAGCCAACAAACCAACAAACCAACAAACCAACAAACGAACAAACCAACAAACAAACAAAACAACAAGCCAACTAACCAACAAACCAACAAACCAACAAACCAACGCACCAAAAAACCAACACGCCAACAAGCCAACAAGCCACAAGCCAATAAACCAAAAAACCAACAAGCCAATAAATCAACATACCAACAAGCCAACAAACCAACAAACCAACAAACCAAAAAGCCAACAAACCAACAAACCTACAAACCAACAAGCCCACAAACCAACAAACCAACAAACCAACAAACCAACAAACCAATAAGCCAACAAGCCAACAAAACCAACAAACCAACAAACCAACAAACCAACAAATCAACAAGCCAACAAACCAACAAAGCAACAAACCAACAAGCCAACAAGCCAACAAACGAACAAACCAACAAACGAACAAACCAACAAACCAACAAACCAACAAACCAACAAACCAACAAACCAACAAACCAACAAACCAACAAACCAACGAACCAACAAACCAACAAACCAACAAACCAACAAACAAAACAAACCAACAAACGAACAAATCAACAACAAAACAAACCAACAAACCAACAACCCAACAAACCAACAAACCAACAAACCAACAAACCAACAAGCCAACAAGCCAACAAGCCAACAAGCCAACAAGCCAACAAACCAACAAACCAACAAATCAACAAACCAACAAACCAACAAACAAACAAAACAACAAATAAAACAAACCAACAAACGAACAAATCAACAACAAAACAAACCAACAAACCAACAAACCAACAAACCAAGAAGCCAACCAGCCAACAAACCAACAAACCAACAAACCAACAAACGGACAAACCCACAAACCAACAAACCAACAAACCAACAAACGAATACACCAACAAACCTATAAACGAACAAACCAACAAACCAACAAACCAACAAACCAACAAACCAACAAACCAACAAACCAACAAAGCAACAAACCAACAAGCCAACAAGCCAGCAAACGAACAAACCAACAAACGAACAAACCAACAAACCAACAAACCAACAAACCAACAAACCAACAAACCAACAAACCAATAAACCAACAAGGCAACAAGCCAACAAGCCAACAAACCAACAAACCAACAAACGAACAAACGAACAAAGCAATAAACCAACAAACCAACAAGCCAACAAACCAACAAACCAACAAACCAACAAACCAACAAGCCAACAAACCAACAAACTAACAAATATAACAAACCAACAAACGAACAAATCAACAACAAAACAAACCAACAAACCAACAAACCAACAAACCAACAAGCCAACCAGCCAACAAACCAACAAACCAACAAACCATCAAACGGACAAATCAACAAACCAACAAACCAACAAACCAACAAACGAATACACCAACAAACCTATAAACGAACAAACCAACAAACCAACAAACCAACAAACCAACAAACCAACAAACCAACAAACCAACAAAGCAACAAACCAACAAGCCCACAAGCCAGCAAACGAACAAACCAACAAACCAACAAACCAACAAGCCAACAAACCAACAAACCAACAAACCAACAAGCCAACAAACCAACAAACCAACAAACCAACAAACGAACAAACCAACAAACAAACAAAACAACAAGCCAACTAACCAACAAACCAACAAACCAACAAACCAACGCACCAAAAAACCAACACGCCAACAAGCCAACAAGCCACAAGCCAATAAACCAAAAAACCAACAAGCCAATAAATCAACATACCAACAAGCCAACAAACCAACAAACCAACAAACCAAAAAGCCAACAAACCAACAAACCTACAAACCAACAAGCCCACAAACCAACAAACCAACAAACCAACAAACCAACAAACCAATAAGCCAACAAGCCAACAAAACCAACAAACCAACAAACCAACAAACCAACAAATCAACAAGCCAACAAACCAACAAAGCAACAAACCAACAAGCCAACAAGCCAACAAACGAACAAACCAACAAACG
Source organism: Atherix ibis (assembly GCA_958298945.1). NCBI lineage: Eukaryota > Metazoa > Arthropoda > Insecta > Diptera > Athericidae > Atherix > Atherix ibis. The sequence continues at coordinate 84,090,929 of OY282608.1, read as the reverse complement.
AACAAACCAACAAACCAACAAACCAACAAACCAACAAACCAACAAACCAACAAACCAACAAACCAACAAACCAACGAACCAACAAACCAACAAACCAACAAACCAACAAACAAAACAAACCAACAAACGAACAAATCAACAACAAAACAAACCAACAAACCAACAACCCAACAAACCAACAAACCAACAAACCAACAAACCAACAAGCCAACAAGCCAACAAGCCAACAAGCCAACAAGCCAACAAACCAACAAACCAACAAATCAACAAACCAACAAACCAACAAACAAACAAAACAACAAATAAAACAAACCAACAAACGAACAAATCAACAACAAAACAAACCAACAAACCAACAAACCAACAAACCAACAAGCCTACAAGCCTACAAGCCAACAAACCAACAAGCCAACAAACCAACAAACCAACAACCGAACAAACCAACAAGCAAACAAACTAACAAACCAACAAACCAACAAACCAACAAGCCAACAAACCAACAAACCAACAAACCAACAAGCCAACAAACCAACAAACCAACAAACCAACAAACGAACAAACCAACAAACAAACAAAACAACAAGCCAACTAACCAACAAACCAACAAACCAACAAACCAACGCACCAAAAAACCAACACGCCAACAAGCCAACAAGCCACAAGCCAATAAACCAAAAAACCAACAAGCCAATAAATCAACATACCAACAAGCCAACAAACCAACAAACCAACAAACCAAAAAGCCAACAAACCAACAAACCTACAAACCAACAAGCCCACAAACCACCAAACCAACAAACCAACAAACCAACAAACCAATAAGCCAACAAGCCAACAAAACCAACAAACCAACAAACCAACAAACCAACAAATCAACAAGCCAACAAACCAACAAAGCAACAAACCAACAAGCCAACAAGCCAACAAACGAACAAACCAACAAACGAACAAACCAACAAACCAACAAACCAACAAACCAACAAACCAACAAACCAACAAACCAACAAACCAACAAACCAACGAACCAACAAACCAACAAACCAACAAACCAACAAACAAAACAAACCAACAAACGAACAAATCAACAACAAAACAAACCAACAAACCAACAACCCAACAAACCAACAAACCAACAAACCAACAAACCAACAAGCCAACAAGCCAACAAGCCAACAAGCCAACAAGCCAACAAACCAACAAACCAACAAATCAACAAACCAACTAACCAACAAACAAACAAAACAACAAATAAAACAAACCAACAAACGAACAAATCAACAACAAAACAAACCAACAAACCAACAAACCAACAAACCAAGAAGCCAACCAGCCAACAAACCAACAAACCAACAAACCAACAAACGGACAAACCCACAAACCAACAAACCAACAAACCAACAAACGAATACACCAACAAACCTATAAACGAACAAACCAACAAACCAACAAACCAACAAACCAACAAACCAACAAACCAACAAACCAACAAAGCAACAAACCAACAAGCCAACAAGCCAGCAAACGAACAAACCAACAAACGAACAAACCAACAAACCAACAAACCAACAAACCAACAAACCAACAAACCAACAAACCAATAAACCAACAAGGCAACAAGCCAACAAGCCAACAAACCAACAAACCAACAAACGAACAAACGAACAAAGCAATAAACCAACAAACCAACAAGCCAACAAACCAACAAACCAACAAACCAACAAACCAACAAGCCAACAAACCAACAAACTAACAAATATAACAAACCAACAAACGAACAAATCAACAACAAAACAAACCAACAAACCAACAAACCAACAAACCAACAAGCCAACCAGCCAACAAACCAACAAACCAACAAACCATCAAACGGACAAATCAACAAACCAACAAACCAACAAACCAACAAACGAATACACCAACAAACCTATAAACGAACAAACCAACAAACCAACAAACCAACAAACCAACAAACCAACAAACCAACAAACCAACAAAGCAACAAACCAACAAGCCCACAAGCCAGCAAACGAACAAACCAACAAACGAACAAACCAACAAACCAACAAACCAACAAACCAACAAACCAACAAACCAATAAACCAACAAGGCAACAAGCCAACAAGCCAACAAACCAACAAACCAACAAACCAACAAACGAACAAACGAACAAAGCAACAAACCAACAAACCAACAAGCCAACAAACCAACAAACCAACAAACCAACAAACCAACAAGCCAACAAACCAACAAACCAAAAATCCAACAAACCAACAAACTAACAAGCCAACAAGCCGACAAACCAACAAACCAACAAACCAACAAACGAACACACCAACAAACCAATAAACGAACAAACCAACAAACCAACAAACCAACAAGCCAACAAACCAACAAACAAACAAACCAACAAACCAACAAACCAACAAACGAACAAACCAACAAACCAACAAACCAACAAACCAACAAACCAACAAACCAACAAACCAACAAAGCAACAAACCAACAAACCAACAAACCAACAAACCAACAAACCAACAAACCAACAAACCAACAAACAAACAAACAAACAAACCAATAAACCAACAAACCAACAAACCAACAAACCAACAAACCAACAAGCCAGAAAACCAACAAACCAACAAGCCAACAAGCCAACAAGCCAACAAGCCAACAAACCAACAAACCAACAAATCAACAAACCAACAAGCCAACAAACCAACAAACCAACAAACCAACAAACCAACAAACCAACAAACCAACAAACCAACAAACGAACAAATCAACAACAAAACAAACCAATAAACCAACAAACCAACAAACCAACAAGCCAACAAGCCAACAAACCAACAAACCAACAAACCAACAAACCAACAAACCAACAAACCAACAAACCAACAAACCAACAAGCCTACAAGCCTACAAGCCAACAAACCAACAAGCCAACAAACCAACAAACCAACAACCGAACAAACCAACAAGCAAACAAACTAACAAACCAACAAACCAACAAACCAACAAGCCAACAAACCAACAAACCAACAAACCAACAAGCCAACAAACCAACAAACCAACAAACCAACAAACGAACAAACCAACAAACAAACAAAACAACAAGCCAACTAACCAACAAACCAACAAACCAACAAACCAACGCACCAAAAAACCAACAAGCCAACAAGCCAACAAGCCACAAGCCAATAAACCAAAAAACCAACAAGCCAATAAATCAACATACCAACAAGCCAACAAACCAACAAACCAACAAACCAAAAAGCCAACAAACCAACAAACCTACAAACCAACAAGCCCACAAACCAACAAACCAACAAACCAACAAACCAACAAACCAATAAGCCAACAAGCCAACAAAACCAACAAACCAACAAACCAACAAACCAACAAATCAACAAGCCAACAAACCAACAAAGCAACAAACCAACAAGCCAACAAGCCAACAAGCCAACAAACGAACAAACCAACAAACGAACAAACCAACAAACCAACAAACCAACAAACCAACAAACCAACAAACCAACAAACCAACAAACCAACGAACCAACAAACCAACAAACCAACAAACCAACAAACAAAACAAACCAACAAACGAACAAATCAACAACAAAACAAACCAACAAACCAACAACCCAACAAACCAACAAACCAACAAACCAACAAACCAACAAGCCAACAAGCCAACAAGCCAACAAGCCAACAAGCCAACAAACCAACAAACCAACAAATCAACAAACCAACAAACCAACAAACAAACAAAACAACAAATAAAACAAACCAACAAACGAACAAATCAACAACAAAACAAACCAACAAACCAACAAACCAACAAACCAAGAAGCCAACCAGCCAACAAACCAACAAACCAACAAACCAACAAACGGACAAACCCACAAACCAACAAACCAACAAACCAACAAACGAATACACCAACAAACCTATAAACGAACAAACCAACAAACCAACAAACCAACAAACCAACAAACCAACAAACCAACAAACCAACAAAGCAACAAACCAACAAGCCAACAACCAGCAAACGAACAAACCAACAAACGAACAAACCAACAAACCAACAAACCAACAAACCAACAAACCAACAAACCAACAAACCAATAAACCAACAAGGCAACAAGCCAACAAGCCAACAAACCAACAAACCAACAAACGAACAAACGAACAAAGCAATAAACCAACAAACCAACAAGCCAACAAACCAACAAACCAACAAACCAACAAACCAACAAGCCAACAAACCAACAAACCAACAATCCAACAAACCAACAAACTAACAAGCCAACAAGCCGACAAACCAACAAACCAACAAACCAACAAACGAACACACCAACAAACCAATAAACGAACAAACCAAGAAACCAACAAACCAACAAGCCAACAAACGAACAAACCTACAAAGCAACAAACCAACTAACAAAATACCAACAAACCAACAAACCAACAAACCAAGAAACGAACAAACGAACAAACCAACAAACCAACAAGCCAACAAACCAACAAACCAACAAACCAACAAACCAACAAACCAACAAACCAACAAACGAACACACCAACAAACCAATAAACAAACAAACCAACAAACCAACAAAACAAAAAACCAACAAAAGAACAAACCAACAAACCAACAAACCAACAAGCCTACAAGCCAACAAACCAACAAGCCAACAAACTAACAAACGAACAAACCAACAAACCAACAAACCAACAAGCCTACAAGCCAACAAACCAACAAGCCAACAAACGAAAAAACCAACAAACCAACAAAGCAACAAACCAACAAGCCCACAAACCAACAAGTCAACAAACCAACAAACCAACAAACCAACAAACCAACGAACCAACAAACAAACAAGCCAACAAACCAACAAGCCAACAAACCAACAAACCAACAAACCAACAACCGAACAAACCAACAAACAAACAAACGAACAAACCAACAAACAAACAAACCAACAAACCAACAAACCAATAAACCAACAAGCCAACTAACCAACCAACCAACAAACCAACAAACCAATGCACCAACAAACCAACAAGCCAACAAGCCAACAAGCCAATAAACCAAAAAACCAACAAGCCAACAAATCAACATACCAACAAGCCAACAAAACAACAAACCAACAAACCAACAAGCCAACAAACCAACAAATCTACAAGCCAACAAGCCAACAAACCAACAAACCAACAAACCAACAAACCAACAAACCAATAAGCCAACAAGCCAACAAACCAACAAACCAACAAACCAACAAACCAACAAACCAACAAAGCAAAAACCCAACAAGCCAACAAGCCAACAAACGAACAAACCAACAAACGAACAAACCAACAAACCAACAAACCAACAAACCAACAAACCAACAAACCAACAAACCAACAAGCCAACAAGCCAACAAGCCAACAAACCAACAAACCGACAAACCAACAAACGAACAAATTAACAAACCAACAAACCAACAAGCCAACAAACCAACAAGCCAACAAACGAACAAACCAACAAACCAACAAACCAACAAGCCAGCAAACCAACAAACCAACAAACCAACAAACCAACAAACGAACACACCAGCAAACCTATAAACGAACAAACCAACAAACCAACAAACCAACAAGCCAACAAACGAACAAACCTACAAAGCAACAAACCAACTAAAAAAATACCAACAAACCAACAAACCAACAAACCAACAAACGAACAAACGAACAAACCAACAAACCAACAAGCCAACAAACCAACAAACCAACAAACCAGCAAACGAACAAACCAACAAACCAACAAACCAACAAACCAACAAACCAACAAACCAACAAGCCAACAAGCCAACAAACCAACAAACCAACATACCAACAAGCCAACAAACCAACAAGCCAACAAGCCAACAAACCAACAAACCAATAAGCCAACAAGTCAACAAACCAACAAACCAACAAACGAACAAACCAAGAAACCAACAAACCAATAAACCAACAAACGAACAAACCAACAAACAAACAAACCAACAAACCAACAAACCAATAAACCAACAAGCCAACTAACCAACAACCCAACAAACCAACAAACCAACAAACCAACGCACCAACAAACCAACAAGCCAACAAGCCAACAAGCCAATAAACCAAAAAACCAACAAGCCAACAAATCAACATACCAACAAGCCAACAAAACAACAAACCAACAAACCAACAAGCCAACAAACCAACAAACCTACAAGCCAACAAGCCAACAAACCAACAAATTAACAAACCAACAAACCAACAAACCAATAAGCCAATAAGCCAACAAACCAACAAACCAACAAACCAACAAACCAACAAGACAACAAAGCAAAAAACCAACAAGCCAACAAGCCAACAAACGAACAAACCAACAAACGAACAAACCAACAAACCAACAAACCAACAAACAAACAAACCAACAAACCAACAAACCAACAAGCCAACAAGCCAACAAGCCAACAAGCCAACAAGCCAACAAACCAACAAACCGACAAACCAACAAACGAACAAATTAACAAACCAACAAACCAACAAGCCAACAAACCAACAAGCCAACAAACGAACAAACCAACAAACCAACAAACCAACAAGCCAGCAAACCAACAAACCAACAAACCAAAAAACCAACAAAACACAAACGAACACACCAGCAAACCTCTAAACGAACAAACCAACAAACCAACAAACCAACAAGCCAACAACGAACAAACCTACAAAGCAACAAACCAACTAAAAAAATACCAACAAACCAACAAACCAACAAACCAACAAACCAACAAACCAACAAACCAACAAACGAACAAATCAACAACAAAACAAACCAACAAACCAACAAACCACCAAACCAACAAGCCAACAAGCCAACAAACCAACAAACCAACAAACCAACAAACGGACAAACCAACAAACCAACAAACCAACAAGCCTACAAGCCTACAAGCCAACAAACCAACAAGCCAACAAACCAAAAAACCAACAAACCAACAAACCAACAACCCAACAAGCCAACAAACCAACAAGTCAACAAACCAACAAACCAACAAACCAACAAACCAACAAACCAACAAGTCAACAAACCAACAAACCAACAAACCAACAAGCCAACAAGCCAACAAGCCAACAAACCAGCAAGCCAACAAACGAACAAACCAACAAACCAATAAATCAACAAGCCAACAAACCAACAAACCAACAAACCAGCAAACGAACAAACCAACAAACCAACAAACCAACAAACCAACAAACCAACAAGCCAACAAGCCAACAAACCAACAAACCAACATACCAACAAGCCAACAAACCAACAAGCCAACAAGCCAACAAACCAACAAACCAATAAGCCAACAAGTCAACAAACCAACAAACCAACAAACCAACAAACGAACAAACCAAGAAACCAACAAACCAATAATCCAACAAACGAACAAACCAACAAACAAACAAACCAACAAACCAACAAACCAATAAACCAACAAGCCAACTAACCAACAACCCAACAAACCAACAAACCAACGCACCAACAAACCAACAAGCCAACAAGCCAACATGCCAATAAACCAAAAAACCAACAAGCCAACAAATCAACATACCAACAAGCCAACAAAACAACAAACCAACAAACCAACAAGCCAACAAACCAACAAACCTACAAGCCAACAAGCCAACAAACCAACAAACAAACAAACCAACAAACCAACAAACCAATAAGCCAATAAGCCAACAAACCGACAAACCAACAAACCAACAAACCAACAAAGCAACAAAGCAAAAAACCAACAAGCCAACAAGCCAACAAACGAACAAACCAACAAACGAACAAACGAACAAACCAACAAACCAACAAACCAACAAACAAACAAACCAACAAACCAACAAACCAACAAGCCAACAAGCCAACAAGCCAACAAGCCAACAAGCCAACAAGCCAACAAACCAACAAACCGACAAACCAACAAACGAACAAATTAACAAACCAACAAACCAACAAGCCAACAAACCAACAAGCCAACAAACGAACAAACCAACAAACCAACAAACCAACAAGCCAGCAAACCAACAAACCAACAAACCAACAAACCAACAAACCAACAAACGAACACACCAGCAAACCTATAAACGAACAAACCAACAAACCAACAAACCAACAAGCCAACAACGAACAAACCTACAAAGCAACAAACCAACTAAAAAAATACCAACAAACCAACAAACCAACAAACCAACAAACGAACAAACGAACAAACCAACAAACCAACAAACCAACAAACCAGCAAACGAACAAACCAACAAACCAACAAACCAACAAACCAACAAACCAACAAACCAACAAGCCAATTAACCAACAAACCAACATACCAACAAGCCAACAAACCAACAAGCCAACAAGCCAACAAACCAACAAACCAATAAGCCAACAGGTCAACAAACCAACAAACCAACAAACCAACAGACCAACAAACCAACAAACCAACAAACCAACAAACCAACAAACTAACAAACCAATAAACGAACAAACCAACAAACCAACAAACCAACAAACGAACAAACCAACAAACCAACAAACCAACAAACCAACATACCAACAAGCCAACAAACCAACAAACCAACAAACCAACAAGCCAGAAAACCAACAAACCAATAAGATAACAAGCCAACAAACCAACAAGCCAACAAACCAATAAACCAACAAATCAATAAACCAACAAACCAACAAACCAACAAACCAACAAACCAACAAACCAACAAACGAACAAATCAACAACAAAACAAACCAACAAACCAACAAACCAACAAACCAACAAACCAACAAACCAATAAACCAACAAACGAACAAATCAACAACAAAACAAACCAACAAACCAACAAACCACCAAACCAACAAGCCAACAAGCCAACAAACCAACAAACCAACAAACCAACAAACGGACAAACCAACAAACCAACAAACCAACAAGCCTACAAGCCTACAAGCCAACAAACCAACAAGCCAACAAACCAAAAAACCAACAAACCAACAAACCAACAACCCAACAAGCCAACAAACCAACAAGTCAACAAACCAACAAACCAACAAACCAACAAACCAACAAACCAACAAGCCAACAAACCAACAAACCAACAAACCAACAAGCCAACAAGCCAACAAGCCAACAAACCAGCAAGCCAACAAATGAACAAACCAACAAACCAATAAATCAACAAGCCAACAAACCAACAAACCAACAAACCAGCAAACGAACAAACCAACAAACCAACAAACCAACAAACCAACAAACCAACAAACCAACAAGCCAACAAGCCAACAAACCAACAAACCAACATACCAACAAGCCAACAAACCAACAAGCCAACAAGCCAACAAACCAACAAACCAATAAGCCAACAAACCAACAAACCAACATACCAACAAGCCAACAAACCAACAAGCCAACAAGCCAACAAACCAACAAACCAACAAACGAACAAACCAAGAAACCAACAAACCAATAAACCAACAAACGAACAAACCAACAAACAAACAAACCAACAAACCAACAAACCAATAAACCAACAAGCCAACTAACCAACAACCCAACAAACCAACAAACCAACGCACCAACAAACCAACAAGCCAACAAGCCAACATGCCAATAAACCAAAAAACCAACAAGCCAACAAATCAACATACCAACAAGCCAACAAAACAACAAACCAACAAACCAACAAGCCAACAAACCAACAAACCTACAAGCCAACAAGCCAACAAACCAACAAACAAACAAACCAACAAACCAACAAACCAATAAGCCAATAAGCCAACAAACCATCAAACCAACAAACCAACAAACCAACAAAGCAACAAAGCAAAAAACCAACAAGCCAACAAGCCAACAAACCAACAAACCAACAAACCAACAAACCAACAAACAAACAAACCAACAAACCAACAAACCAACAAGCCAACAAGCCAACAAGCCAACAAGCCAACAAACCAACAAACCGACAAACCAACAAACGAACAAATTAACAAACCAACAAACCAACAAGCCAACAAACCAACAAGCCAACAAACGAACAAACCAACAAACCAACAAACCAACAAGCCAGCAAACCAACAAACCAACAAACCAACAAACCAACAAACCAACAAACGAACACACCAGCAAACCTATAAACGAACAAACCAACAAACCAACAAACCAACAAGCCAACAACGAACAAACCTACAAAGCAACAAACCAACTAAAAAAATACCAACAAACCAACAAACCAACAAACCAACAAACGAACAAACGAACAAACCAACAAACCAACAAACCAACAAACCAACAAACCAGCAAACGAACAAACCAACAAACCAACAAACCAACAAACCAACAAACCAACAAACCAACAAACCAACAAGCCAATAAACCAACAAACCAACATACCAACAAGCCAACAAACCAATAAGCCAACAAGCCAACAAACCAACAAACCAATAAGCCAACAAGTCAACAAACCAACAAACCAACAAACCGACAAACCAACAGACCAACAAACCAACAAACCAACAAACCAACAAACCAACAAACTAACAAACCAATAAACGAACAAACCAACAAACCAACAAACCAACAAACGAACAAACCAACAAACCAACAAACCAACAAACCAACATACCAACAAGCCAACAAACCAACAAACCAACAAACCAACAAGCCAGAAAACCAACAAACCAATAAGATAACAAGCCAACAAACCAATAAGCCAACAAACCAATAAACCAACAAATCAACAAACCAACAAACCAACAAACCAACAAAACAACAAACCAACAAACCAACAAACCAACAAACCAACAAACGAACAAATCAACAACAAAACAAACCAACAAACCAACAAACCAACAAACCAACAAGCCAACAAGCCAACAAGCCAACAAACCAACAAACCAACAAACCAACAAACGGACAAACCAACAAACCAACAAACCAACAAGCCTACAAGCATACAAGCCAACAAACCAACAAGCCAACAAACCAAAAAACCAACAAACCAACAAACCAACAACCCAACAAGCCAACAAACCAACAAGTCAACAAACCAACAAACCAACAAACCAACAAACCAATAAACCAACAAGCCAACAAACCAACAAACCAACAAACCAACAAGCCAACAAGCCAACAAGCCAACAAACCAACAAACCAACAAACGAACAAACCAACAAACCAATAAATCAACAAGCCAACAAACCAACAAACCAACAAACCAACAAACCAACAAACTAACAAACCAACAAACCAACAAACCAACAAACGAACAAATCAACAACAAAACAAACCAACAAACCAACAAACCAATAAACCAACAAGCCTACAAACCAACAATCCAACAAACCAACAAACCAACAAACCAACAAGCCAACAAACCAACAAACCAACAAACCAACAAGCGAACAAACTAAAAAACGAACAAACCAACAAACCAACAAACCAACAAACCAACAAACCAACAAACCAACAAACCAACTAACCAACAAGCCAACAAACCAACAAACCAACAAACCAACAAACCAAAAGCCAACAAACCAACAAGCCAACAAGCCAACAAACCAACAAACCAATAAGCCAACAAACCAACAAACCAACAAACCAACAAACCAACAAACCAACAAACCAACAAACGAACAAATCAACAACAAAACAAACCAACAAACCAACAAACCAATAAACCAACAAGCCAACAAACCAACAAGCCAACAAACGAACAAACCAGCAAACGAACAAACCAACAAACCAACAAACCAACAAACCAACAAACCAACAAACCAACAAGCCAATAAACCAACAAACCAACATACCAACAAGCCAACAAACCAATAAGCCAACAAGCCAACAAACCAACAAACCAATAAGCCAATAAGTCAACAAACCAACAAACCAACAAACCGACAAACCAACAGACCAACAAACCAACAAACCAACAAACCAACAAACCAACAAACTAACAAACCAATAAACGAACAAACCAACAAACCAACAAACCAACAAACGAACAAACCAACAAACCAACAAACCAACAAACCAACATACCAACAAGCCAACAAACCAACAAACCAACAAACCAACAAGCCAGAAAACCAACAAACCAATAAGATAACAAGCCAACAAACCAATAAGCCAACAAACCAATAAACCAACAAATCAACAAACCAACAAACCAACAAACCAACAAACCAACAAACCAACAAACCAACAAACCAACAAACCAACAAACGAACAAATCAACAACAAAACAAACCAACAAACCAACAAACCAACAAACCAACAAGCCAACAAGCCAACAAGCCAACAAACCAACAAACCAACAAACCAACAAACGGACAAACGGACAAACCAACAAACCAACAAACCAACAAGCCTACAAGCATACAAGCCAACAAACCAACAAGCCAACAAACCAAAAAACCAACAAACCAACAAACCAACAACCCAACAAGCCAACAAACCAACAAGTCAACAAACCAACAAACCAACAAACCAACAAACCAATAAACCAACAAGCCAACAAACCAACAAACCAACAAACCAACAAGCCAACAAGCCAACAAGCCAACAAACCAACAAACCAACAAACGAACAAACCAACAAACCAATAAATCAACAAGCCAACAAACCAACAAACCAACAAACCAACAAACCAACAAACCAACAAACCAACAAACCAACAAACCAACAAACGAACAAATCAACAACAAAACAAACCAACAAACCAACAAACCAATAAACCAACAAGCCTACAAACCAACAATCCAACAATCCAACAAACCAACAAACCAACAAACCAACAAGCCAACAAACCAACAAACCAACAAACCAACAAGCGAACAAACTAAAAAACGAACAAACCAACAAACCAACAAACCAACAAACCAACAAACCAACAAACCAACAAACCAACTAACCAACAAGCCAACAAACCAACAAACCAACAAACCAACAAACCAAAAGCCAACAAACCAACAAGCCAACAAGCCAACAAACCAACAAACCAATAAGCCAACAAACCAACAAACCAACAAACCAACAAACCAACAAACCAACAAACCAACAAACGAACAAATCAACAACAAAACAAACCAACAAACCAACAAACCAATAAACCAACAAGCCAACAAACCAACAAGCCAACAAACGAACAAACCAACAAACCAATAAATCAACAAGCCAACAAACCAACAAACCAACAAACCAACAAACCAACAAACCAACAAACCAACAAACCAACAAACCAACAAGCCAACAAACCAACAAACGAACAAATCAACCACAAAACAAACCAACAAACCAACAAACCAATAAACCAACAAGCCAACAAACCAACAATCCAACAAACCAACAAACCAACAAACCAACAAACCAACAAGCCAACAAACCAACAAACCAACAAGCGAACAAACCAAAAAACGAACAAACCAACAAACCAACAAACCAACAAACCAACAAACCAACAAACCAACAAACCAACAAGCCTACAAACCAACAAGCCAAAAGCCAACAAACCAACAAGCCAACAAGCCAACAAACCAACAAACCAATAAGCCAACAAGCCAACAAACCAACAAACCAACAAACCAACGAACGAACACACCAACAAACCAACAAGCCAACAAGCCAACAAGCCAACAAGCCAACAAGCCAACAAGCCAACAAGCCAATAAACCAAAAAACCAACAAGCCAACAAACCAACATACCAACAAGCCAACAAACCAACAAACCAACAAACCAACAAGCCCACAAACCAACAAACCAACAATTTAACAAGCCAACAAACCAACAAACCAACAAATCAACAAACCAACAAACCAATAAGCCAACAAGCCAACAAACCAACAAACAAACAAACCAACAAACCAACAAACCAACAAAGCAACAAACCAACAAGCCAACAAGCCAACAAACGAACAAACCAACAAACCAACAAACCAACAAACCAACAAACCAATAAGCCAACAAGCCAATAAGCCAACAAACCAACAAACCAACAAACCAACAAACCAACAAACCAACAAACCAACAAACCAACAAACGAACAAATCAACAACAAAATAAACCAACAAACCAACAAACCAATAAACCAACAAGCCAACAAACCAACAAGCCAACAAACGAACAAACCAACAAACCAATAAATCAACAAGCCAACAAACCAACAAACCAACAAACCAACAAACCAACAAACCAACAAACCAACAAACCAACAAGCCAACAAACCAACAAACGAACAAATCAACAACAAAACAAACCAACAAACCAACAAACCAATAAACCAACAAGCCAACAAACCAACAATCCAACAAACCAACAAACTAACAAACCAACAAACCAACAAGCCAACAAACCAACAAACCAACAAGCGAACAAACCAAAAAACGAACAAACCAACAAACCAACAAACCAACAAACCAACAAACCAACAAACCAACAAGCCAACAAACCAAAAAACCAACAAACCAAAAGCCAACAAACCAACAAGCCAACAAGCCAACAAACCAACAAACCAATAAGCCAACAAGCCAACAAACCAACAAACCAACAAACCAACGAACGAACACACCAACAAACCAACAAACCAACAAACCAACAAACGAACAAACCAACAAACAAACAAACCAATAAACCAACAAACCAATAAACCAACAAGCCAACTAACCAACAAACCAACAAACCAACAAACCAACACACCAACAAACCAACAAGCCAACAAGCCAACAAGCCAACAAGCCAACAAGCCAACAAGCCAATAAACCAAAAAACCAACAAACCAACATACCAACAAGCCAACAAACCAACAAACCAACAAACCAACAAGCCAACAAACCAACAAACCAACAAGCCAACAAGCCAACAAACTAACAAACCAATAAATCAACAAACCAACAAACCAATAAGCCAACAAGCCAACAAACCAACAAACAAGCAAACCAACAAACCAACAAACCAGCAAACCAACAAAGTAACAAACTAACAAGCCAACAAGCCAACAAACGAACAAACCAACAAACCAACAAAGCAAAAAACCAACAAGCCAACAAGCCAACAAACGAACAAACCAACAAACGAACAAACCAACAAACCAACAAACCAACAAACCAACAAACCAACAAACCAACAAACCAACAAGCCAACAAGCCAACAAGCCAACAAACCAACAAGCCAACAAACGAACAAACCAACAAACCAATAAATCAACAAGCCAACAAACCAACAAACCAACAAACCAACAAACCAACAAACCAACAAACCAACAAACCAACTAACCAACAAGCCAACAAACCAACAAACCAACAAACCAACAAACCAACAAACCAACAAACCAACAAACCAAAAGCCAACAAACCAACAAGCCAACAAGCCAACAAACCAACAAACCAATAAGCCAACAAACCAACAAACCAACAAACCAACAAACCAACAAACCAACAAACCAACAAACGAACAAATCAACAACAAAACAAACCAACAAACCAACAAACCAATAAACCAACAAGCCAACAAACCAACAAGCCAACAAACGAACAAACCAACAAACCAATAAATCAACAAGCCAACAAACCAACAAACCAACAAACCAACAAACCAACAAACCAACAAACCAACAAACCAACAAACCAACAAACCAACAAACCAACAAGCCAACAAACCAACAAACGAACAAATCAACCACAAAACAAACCAACAAACCAACAAACCAATAAACCAACAAGCCAACAAACCAACAATCCAACAAACCAACAAACCAACAAACCAACAAACCAACAAGCCAACAAACCAACAAACCAACAAGCGAACAAACCAAAAAACGAACAAACCAACAAACCAACAAACCAACAAACCAACAAACCAACAAACCAACAAACCAACAAGCCTACAAACCAACAAACCAACAAACCAAAAGCCAACAAACCAACAAGCCAACAAGCCAACAAACCAACAAACCAATAAGCCAACAAGCCAACAAACCAACAAACCAACGAACGAACACACCAACAAACCAACAAGCCAACAAGCCAACAAGCCAACAAGCCAACAAGCCAACAAGCCAATAAACCAAAAAACCAACAAGCCAACAAACCAACATACCAACAAGCCAACAAACCAACAAACCAACAAACCAACAAGCCCACAAACCAACAAACCAACAAGTTAACAAGCCAACAAACCAACAAACCAACAAATCAAAAAACCAACAAACCAATAAGCCAACAAGCCAACAAACCAACAAACAAACAAACCAACAAACCAACAAACCAACAAAGCAACAAACCAACAAGCCAACAAGCCAACAAACGAACAACCCAACAAACCAACAAACCAACAAACCAATAAGCCAACAAGCCAATAAGCCAACAAACCAACAAACCAACAAACCAACAAACCAACAAACCAACAAACCAACAAACCAACAAACGAACAAATCAACAACAAAATAAACCAACAAACCAACAAACCAATAAACTAACAAGCCAACAAACCAACAAGCCAACAAACGAACAAACCAACAAACCAATAAATCAACAAGCCAACAAACCAACAAACCAACAAACCAACAAACCAACAAACCAACAAACCAACAAACCAACAAACCAACAAGCCAACAAACCAACAAATGAACAAATCAACAACAAAACAAACCAACAAACCAACAAACCAATAAACCAACAAGCCAACAAACCAACAATCCAACAAACCAACAAACTAACAAACCAACAAACCAACAAGCCAACAAACCAACAAACCAACAAGCGAACAAACCAAAAAACGAACAAACCAAGAAACCAACAAACCAACAAACCAACAAACCAACAAACCAACAAGCCAACAAACCAAAAAACCAACAAACCAAAAGCCAACAAACCAACAAGCCAACAAGCTAACAAACCAACAAACCAATAAGCCAACAAGCCAACAAACCAACAAACCAACAAACCAACGAACGAACACACCAACAAACCAACAAATCAACAAACCAACAAACCAACAAACCAACACACCAACAAACCAAAAAACCAACAAACCAAAAGCCAACAAACCAACAAGCCAACAAGCCAACAAACCAACAAACCAATAAGCCAACAAGCCAACAAACCAACAAACCAATAAACCAACAAGCCAACAAACCAACAATCCAACAAACCAACAAACTAACAAACCAACAAACCAACAAGCCAACAAACCAACAAACCAACAAGCGAACAAACCAAAAAACGAACAAACCAACAAACCAACAAACCAACAAACCAACAAGCCAACAAACCAACAAACCAACAAGCCAACAAGCCAACAAACTAACAAACCAATAAATCAACAAACCAACAAACCAATAAGCCAACAAGCCAACAAACCAACAAACAAGCAAACCAACAAACCAACAAACCAACAAACCAACAAAGCAACAAACTAACAAGCCAACAAGCCAACAAACGAACAAACCAACAAACCAACAAAGCAAAAAACCAACAAGCCAACAAGCCAACAAACGAACAAACCAACAAACGAACAAACCAACAAACCAACAAACCAACAAACCAACAAACCAACAAACCAACAAACCAACAAGCCAACAAGCCAACAAGCCAACAAACCAACAAGCCAACAAACGAACAAACCAACAAACCAATAAATCAACAAGCCAACAAACCAACAAACCAACAAACCAACAAACCAACAAACCAACAAACCAACAAACCAACAAACCAACAAACCAACAAACGAACAAATCAACAACAAAACAAATTAACAAACCAACAAACCAATAAACCAACAAGCCTACAAACCAACAATCCAACAAACCAACAAACCAACAAACCAACAAGCCAACAAACCAACAAACCAACAAACCAACAATCGAACAAACTAAAAAACGAACAAACCAACAAACCAACAAACCAACAAACCAACAAACCAACAAACCAACTAACCAACAAGCCAACAAACCAACAAACCAACAAACCAACAAACCAACAAACCAACAAACCAAAAGCCAACAAACCAACAAGCCAACAAGCCAACAAACCAACAAACCAATAAGCCAACAAACCAACAAACCAACAAACCAACAAACCAACAAACCAACAAACCAACAAACGAACAAATCAACAACAAAACAAACCAACAAACCAACAAACCAATAAACCAACAAGCCAACAAACCAACAAGCCAACAAACGAACAAACCAACAAACCAATAAATCAACAAGCCAACAAACCAACAAACCAACAAACCAACAAACCAACAAACCAACAAACCAACAAACCAACAAACCAACAAACCAACAAACCAACAAGCCAACAAACCAACAAACGAACAAATCAACCACAAAACAAACCAACAAACCAACAAACCAATAAACCAACAAGCCAACAAACCAACAATCCAACAAACCAACAAACCAACAAACCAACAAACCAACAAGCCAACAAACCAACAAACCAACAAGCGAACAAACCAAAAAACGAACAAACCAACAAACCAACAAACCAACAAACCAACAAACCAACAAACCAACAAGCCTACAAACCAACAAACCAACAAATCAAAAGCCAACAAACCAACAAGCCAACAAGCCAACAAACCAACAAACCAATAAGCCAACAAGCCAACAAACCAACAAACCAACGAACGAACACACCAACAAACCAACAAGCCAACAAGCCAACAAGCCAACAAGCCAACAAGCCAACAAGCCAACAAGCCAATAAACCAAAAAACCAACAAGCCAACAAACCAACATACCAACAAGCCAACAAACCAACAAACCAACAAACCAACAAGCCCACAAACCAACAAACCAACAATTTAACAAGCCAACAAACCAACAAACCAACAAATCAAAAAACCAACAAACCAATAAGCCAACAAGCCAACAAACCAACAAACAAACAAACCAACAAACCAACAAACCAACAAAGCAACAAACCAACAAGCCAACAAGCCAACAAACGAACAAACCAACAAACCAACAAACCAACAAACCAATAAGCCAACAAGCCAATAAGCCAACAAACCAACAAACCAACAAACCAACAAACCAACAAACCAACAAACCAACAAACCAACAAACGAACAAATCAACAACAAAATAAACCAACAAACCAACAAACCAATAAACCAACAAGCCAACAAACCAACAAGCCAACAAACGAACAAACCAACAAACCAATAAATCAACAAGCCAACAAACCAACAAACCAACAAACCAACAAACCAACAAACCAACAAACCAACAAACCAACAAACCAACAAGCCAACAAACCAACAAACGAACAAATCAACAACAAAACAAACCAACAAACCAACAAACCAATAAACCAACAAGCCAACAAACCAACAATCCAACAAACCAACAAACTAACAAACCAACAAACCAACAAGCCAACAAACCAACAAACCAACAAGCGAACAAACCAAAAAACGAACAAACCAACAAACCAACAAACCAACAAACCAACAAACCAACAAACCAACAAGCCAACAAACCAAAAAACCAACAAACCAAAAGCCAACAAACCAACAAGCCAACAAGCCAACAAACCAACAAACCAATAAGCCAACAAGCCAACAAACCAACAAACCAACAAACCAACGAACAAACACACCAACAAACCAACAAATCAACAAACCAACAAACGAACAAATCAACAAACAAACAAACCAATAATCCAACAAACCAATAAACCAACAAGCCAACTAACCAACAAACCAACAAACCAACAAACCAACACACCAACAAACCAACAAGCCAACAAGCCAACAAGCCAACAAGCCAACAAGCCAACAAGCCAATAAACCAAAAAACCAACAAGCCAACAAACCAACATACCAACAAGCCAACAAACCAACAAACCAACAAACCAACAAGCCAACAAACCAACAAACCAACAAACCAACAAGCCAACAAGCCAACAAACTAACAAAAAAATAAATCAACAAACCAACAAACCAATAAGCCAACAAGCCAACAAACAAACAAACAAACAAACCAACAAACCAACAAACCAACAAACCAACAAAGCAACAAACCAACAAGCCAACAAGCCAACAAACGAACAAACCAACAAACCAACAAAGCAAAAAACCAAGAAGCCAACAAGCCAACAAACGAACAAACCAACAAACGAACAAACCAACAAACCAACAAACCAACAAACCAACAAACCAACAAACGAACAAACCAACAAACCAACAAGCCAACAAACCAGCAAATGAACAAACCAACAAACCAACAAACCAACAAACCAACAAACCAACAAACCAACAAGCCAATAAACCAACAAACCAACATACCAACAAGCCAACAAACCAACAAGCCAACAAGCCAACAAACCAACAAACCAATAAGCCAACAAGTCAACAAACCAACAAATCAACAAACCAACAAACGAACAAACCAAGAAACCAACAAACCAACAAACCAACAAACCAACAAACCAACAAACCAACAAACCAACAAACCAAAAAACCAACAAACCAACAAAACAACAAACCAACAAACCAACAAACCAACAAACTAACAAACCAATAAACGAACAAACCAACAAACTAACAAACCAACAAACGAACAAACCAACAAACCAACAAACCAACAAAAAAACATACCAACAAGCCAACAAACCAACAAACCAACAAACGAACAAACCAACAAGCCAGAAAACCAACAAACCAACAAGCCAACAAGCCAACAAACCAACAAGCCAACAAACCAACAAACCGACAAATCAACAAACCAACAAACCAACAAACCAACAAACCAACAAACCAACAAACCAACAAACCAACAAACCAACAAACAAACAAACGAACAAATCAACAACAAAACAAACCAACAAACCAACAAACCAACAAACCAACAAGCCAACAAGCCAACAAACCAACAAACCAACAAACCAACAAACGGACAAACCAACAAACCAACAAACCAACAAGCCTACAAGCCTACAAGCCAAAAAACCAACAAGCCAACAAACCAACAAAACAACAAACCAACAAACTAACGAACGAACACTCCAACAAACCAACAAACCAACAAACCAACAAACGAACAAACCAACAAACAAACAAACCAACAAACCAACAAACCAACAAACCAACAAACGAACAAACCAAGAAACCAACAAACCAACAAACCAACAAACCAACAAACCAACAAACCAACAAACCAACAAACCAACAAACCAACAAACCAACAAACCAACAAACCAACAAACTAACAAACCAATAAACGAACAAACCAACAAACCAACAAACCAACAAACGAACAAACCAACAAACCAACAAATCAACAAACCAACATACCAACAAGCCAACAAACCAACAAACCAACAAACGAACAAACCAACAAGCCAGAAAACCAACAAACCAACAAGCCAACAAGCCAACAAACCAACAAGCCAACAAACCAACAAACCAACAAATCAACAAACCAACAAACCAACAAACCAACAAACCAACAAACCAACAAACCAACAAACCAACAAATCAACAACAAAACAAACCAACAAACCAACAAACCAACAAACCAACAAGCCAACAAGCCAACAAACCAACAAACCAACAAACCAACAAACGGACAAACCAACAAACCAACAAACCAACAAGCCTACAAGCCTACAAGCCAACAAACCAACAAGCCAACAAACTAAAAAACCAACAAACCAACAAACCAACAAACCAACAAGCCAACAAACCAACAAGTCAACAAACCAACAAACCAACAAACCAACAAACCAACAAACCAACAAGCCAACAAACCAACAAACCAACAAACCAACAAACCAACAAGCCAACAAGCCAACAAACCAACAAGCCAACAAACGAACAAACCAACAAACCAATAAATCAACAAGCCAAAAAAACCAACAAACCAACAAACCAACAAACCAACAAACCAACAAACCAACAAACCAACAAACCAACAAACGAACAAATCAACAACAAAACAAACCAACAAACCAACAAACCAATAAACCAACAAGCCAACAAACCAACAATCCAACAAACCAACAAACCAACAAACCAACAAACCAACAAGCCAACAAACCAACAAACCAACAAGCGAACAAACCAAAAAACGAACAAACCAACAAACCAACAAACCAACAAACCAACAAACCAACAAACCAACAAACCAACAAACCAACAAACCAACAAACCAACAAACCAAAAAGCCAACAAACCAACAAACCAAAAGCCAACAAACCAACAAGCCAACAAGCCAACAAACCAACAAACCAACAAGCCAACAAGCCAACAAACCAACAAGCCAACAAACGAACAAACCAACAAACCAATAAATCAACAAGCCAAAAAAACCAACAAACCAACAAACCAACAAACCAACAAACCAACAAACCAACAAACCAACAAACCAACAAACGAACAAATCAACAACAAAACAAACCAACAAACCAACAAACCAACAAACCAACAAGCCAACAAACCAACAATCCAACAAACCAACAAACCAACAAACCAACAAACCAACAAGCCAACAAACCAACAAACCAACAAGCGAACAAACCAAAAAACGAACAAACCAACAAACCAACAAACCAACAAACCAACAAACCAACAAACCAACAAACCAACAAACCAACAAACCAAAAAGCCAACAAACCAACAAACCAACAAACCAACAAACCAAAAGCCAACAAACCAACAAGCCAACAAGCCAACAAACCAACAAACCAATAAGCCAACAAGCCAACAAACCAACAAACCAACAAACCAACAAACGAACAAATCAACAACAAAACAAACCAACAAACCAACAAACCAATAAACCAACAAGCCAACAAACCAACAATCCAACAAACCAACAAACCAACAAACCAACAAACCAACAAGCCAACAAACCAACAAACCAACAAGCGAACAAACCAAAAAACGAACAAACCAAAAAACCAACAAACCAACAAACCAACAAACCAACAAACCAACAAACCAACAAACCAAAAAGCCAACAAACCAACAAACCAACAAACCAACAAACCAAAAGCCAACAAACCAACAAGCCAACAAGCCAACAAACCAACAAACCAATAAGCCAACAAGCCAACAAACCAACAAACCAACAAACCAACGAACGAACACATCAACAAACCAACAAACCAACAAACCAACAAACCAACCAACGAACAAACCAACAAACAAACAAACCAACAAACCAACAAACCAACAAACAAATAAACCAACAACAAAACAAACCAACAAACCAACAAACCAACAAACCAACAAGCCAACAAACCAACAATCCAACAAACCAACAAACCAACAAACCAACAAACCAACAAACCAACAAACCAACAAGCCAACAAACCAACAATCCAACAAACCAACAAACCAACAAACCAACAAACCAACAAGCCAACAAACCAACAAACCAACAAGCGAACAAACCAAAAAACGAACAAACCAACAAACCAACAAACCAACAAACCAACAAACCAACAAACCAACAAACCAACAAACCAACAAACCAAAAAGCCAACAAACCAACAAACCAACAAACCAACAAACCAAAAGCCAACAAACCAACAAGCCAACAAGCCAACAAACCAACAAACCAATAAGCCAACAAGCCAACAAACCAACAAACCAACAAACCAACAAACGAACAAATCAACAACAAAACAAACCAACAAACCAACAAACCAATAAACCAACAAGCCAACAAACCAACAATCCAACAAACCAACAAACCAACAAACCAACAAACCAACAAGCCAACAAACCAACAAACCAACAAGCGAACAAACCAAAAAACGAACAAACCAAAAAACCAACAAACCAACAAACCAACAAACCAACAAACCAACAAACCAACAAACCAAAAAGCCAACAAACCAACAAACCAACAAACCAACAAACCAAAAGCCAACAAACCAACAAGCCAACAAGCCAACAAACCAACAAACCAATAAGCCAACAAGCCAACAAACCAACAAACCAACAAACCAACGAACGAACACATCAACAAACCAACAAACCAACAAACCAACAAACCAACCAACGAACAAACCAACAAACAAACAAACCAACAAACCAACAAACCAACAAACAAATAAACCAACAAGTCAACAAACCAACAAACCAACAGACCAACAAACGAACAAACCAAGAAACCAACAAACCAACAAACCAACAAACCAACAAACCAACAAACCAACAAACCGACAAACCAACAAACCAACAAACTAACAAACCAATAAACGAACAAACCAACAAACCAACAAACCAACAAACGAACAAACCAACAAACCAACAAACCAACAAACCAACAAACCAACATACCAACAAGCCAACAAACCAACAAACCAACAAACGAACAAACCAACAAGCCAGAAAACCAACAAACCAACAAGCCAACAAGCCAACAAACCAACAAGCCAACAAACCAACAAACCAATAAACGAACAAACCAAGAAACCAACAAACCAACAAACCAACAAACCAACAAACCAACAAACCAACAAACCAACAAACCAACAAACCAACAAACCAACAAACCAACAAACCAACAAACCAACAAACCAACAAACTAACAAACCAATAAACGAACAAACCAACAAACCAACAAACCTACAAACGAACAAACCAACAAACCAACAAACGAACAAATCAACAACAAAACAAACCAACAAACCAACAAACCAACAAACCAACAAGCCAACAAGCCAACAAACCAACAAACCAACAAACCAACAAACGGACAAACCAACAAACCAACAAACCAAAAAGCTACAAGCCTACAAGCCAACAAACCAACAAGCCAACAAACTAAAAAACCAACAAACCAACAAACCAACAAACCAACAAGCCAACAAACCAACAAGTCAACAAACCAACAAACCAACAAACCAACAAACCAACAAACCAACAAGCCAACAAACCAACAAACCAACAAACCAACAAACCAACAAGCCAACAAGCCAACAAACCAACAAGCCAACAAACGAACAAACCAACAAACCAATAAATCAACAAGCCAAAAAAACCAACAAACCAACAAACCAACAAACCAACAAACCAACAAACCAACAAACCAACAAACCAACAAACGAACAAATCAACAACAAAACAAACCAACAAACCAACAAACCAATAAACCAACAAGCCAACAAACCAACAATCCAACAAACCAACAAACCAACAAACCAACAAACCAACAAGCCAACAAACCAACAAACCAACAAGCGAACAAACCAAAAAACGAACAAACCAACAAACCAACAAACCAACAAACCAACAAACCAACAAACCAACAAACCAACAAACCAACAAACCAACAAACCAAAAAGCCAACAAACCAACAAACCAACAAACCAACAAACCAAAAGCCAACAAACCAACAAGCCAACAAGCCAACAAACCAACAAACCAACAAGCCAACAAGCCAACAAACCAACAAGCCAACAAACGAACAAACCAACAAACCAATAAATCAACAAGCCAAAAAAACCAACAAACCAACAAACCAACAAACCAACAAACCAACAAACCAACAAACCAACAAACCAACAAACGAACAAATCAACAACAAAACAAACCAACAAACCAACAAACCAACAAACCAACAAGCCAACAAACCAACAATCCAACAAACCAACAAACCAACAAACCAACAAACCAACAAGCCAACAAACCAACAAACCAACAAGCGAACAAACCAAAAAACGAACAAACCAACAAACCAACAAACCAACAAACCAACAAACCAACAAACCAACAAACCAACAAACCAACAAACCAACAAACCAAAAAGCCAACAAACCAACAAACCAACAAACCAAAAGCCAACAAACCAACAAGCCAACAAGCCAACAAACCAACAAACCAATAAGCCAACAAGCCAACAAACCAACAAACCAACAAACCAACAAACCAACAAACGAACAAATCAACAACAAAACAAACCAACAAACCAACAAACCAATAAACCAACAAGCCAACAAACCAACAATCCAACAAACCAACAAACCAACAAACCAACAAACCAACAAGCCAACAAACCAACAAACCAACAAGCGAACAAACCAAAAAACGAACAAACCAAAAAACCAACAAACCAACAAACCAACAAACCAACAAACCAACAAACCAACAAACCAAAAAGCCAACAAACCAACAAACCAACAAACCAACAAACCAAAAGCCAACAAACCAACAAGCCAACAAGCCAACAAACCAACAAACCAATAAGCCAACAAGCCAACAAACCAACAAACCAACAAACCAACGAACGAACACATCAACAAACCAACAAACCAACAAACCAACAAACCAACCAACGAACAAACCAACAAACAAACAAACCAACAAACCAACAAACCAACAAACAAATAAACCAACAAGTCAACAAACCAAAAAACCAACAGACCAACAAACGAACAAACCAAGAAACCAACAAACCAACAAACCAACAAACCAACAAACCAACAAACCAACAAACCGACAAACCAACAAACCAACAAACTAACAAACCAATAAACGAACAAACCAACAAACCAACAAACCAACAAACGAACAAACCAACAAACCAACAAACCAACAAACCAACAAACCAACATACCAACAAGCCAACAAACCAACAAACCAACAAACGAACAAACCAACAAGCCAGAAAACCAACAAACCAACAAGCCAACAAGCCAACAAACCAACAAGCCAACAAACCAACAAACCAATAAACGAACAAACCAAGAAACCAACAAACCAACAAACCAACAAACCAACAAACCAACAAACCAACAAACCAACAAACCAACAAACCAACAAACCAACAAACCAACAAACCAACAAACCAACAAACTAACAAACCAATAAACGAACAAACCAACAAACCAACAAACCTACAAACGAACAAACCAACAAACCAACAAACCAACAAACCAACAAACGAACAAGCCAACAAACCAACAAACCAACAAACGAACAAACCAACAAGCCAGAAAACCAACAAACCAACAAGCCAACAAGCCAACAAACCAACAAGCCAACAAACCAACAAACCAACAAACCAACAAACCAACAAACAAACAAATCAACAACAAAACAAACCAACAAACCAACAAACCAATAAACCAACAAGCCAACAAACCAACAATCCAACAAACCAACAAACCAACAAACCAACAAACCAACAAGCCAACAAACCAACAAACCAACAAGCGAACAAACCAAAAAACGAACAAACCAACAAACCAACAAACCAACAAACCAACAAACCAACAAGCCAACAAACCAACAAACCAACAAACCAACAAACCAAAAGCCAACAAACCAACAAGCCAACAAGCCAACAAACCAACAAACCAATAAGCCAACAAACCAACAAACCAACAAACCAACAAACGAACAAATCAACAACAAAACAAACCAACAAACCAACAAACCAATAAACCAACAAGCCAACAAACCAACAAGCCAACAAACGAACAAACCAACAAACCAATAAATCAACAAGCCAACAAACCAACAAACAACAAACCAACAAACCAACAAACCAACAAACCAACAAACCAACAAACCAACAAACCAACAAACCAACAAACGAACAAATCAACAACAAAACAAACCAACAAACCAACAAACCAATGAACAAACAAGCCAACAAACCAACAATCCAACAAACCAACAAACCAACAAACCAACAAACCAACAAGCCAACAAACCAACAAACCAACAAACCAACAAACCAAAAGCCAACAAACCAGCAAGCCAAAAAGCCAACAAACCAACAAACCAATAAGCCAACAAGCCAACAAACCAACAAACCAACAAACCAACGAACGAACACACCAACAAATCAACAAACCAACAAACCAACAAACGAACAAACCAACAAACAAACAAACCAACAAACCAACAAACCAATAAACCAACAAGCCAACAAGCCAACTAACCAACAAACCAACAAACCAACAAACCAACAAACCAACACACCAACAAACCAACAAGCCAACAAGCCAACAAGCCAACCAGCCAACAAGCCAACAAGCCAATAAACCAAAAAACCAACAAGCCAACAAACCAACATACCAACAAGCCAACAAACCAACAAACCAACAAACCAACAAACCAACAAGCCAACAAACTAACAAACCAACAAGCCAACAAGCCAACAAACCAACAAACCAACAAACCAACAAACCAACAAACCAATAAGTCAACAAGCCAACAAACCAACAAACAAACAAACCAACAAACCAATAAACCAACAAAGCAACAAACCAACAAACCAAAAAGCCAACAAACGAACAAACCAACAAACCAACAAACCAACAAGCCAACAAGCCAATAAGCCAACAAACCAACAAACCAACAAACCAACAAACCAACAAACCAACAAACCAACAAACCAGCAAAGCAAAAAACCAACAAGCCAACAAGCCAACAAACGAACACACCAACAAACGAACAAACCAACAAACCAACAAACCAACAAACCAACAAACCAACAAACCAACAAACCAACAAACCAACAAGCCAACAAGCCAACAAACCTACAAGCCAACAAGCCAAGAAACCAACAAACCAACAAACCAACAAACCAACAAACCAACAAACCAACAAACCAACAAACCAACAAACGAACAAACCAACAAAGCAAAAAACCAACAAGCCAACAAGCCAACAAACGAACAAACCAACAAACGAACAAGCCAACAAATCAACATACCAACAAGCCAACAAAACAACAAACCAACAAACCAACAAGCCAACAAACCAACAAACCTACAAGCCAACAAGCCAACAAACCAACAAACCAACAAACCAACAAACCAACAAACCAACAAACCAAAAAACCAACAAGCCAACAAGCCAACAAACGAACAAACCAACAAACGAACAAACGAACAAACCAACTAACCAACAAACCAACAAACCAACAAACCAACAAACCAACAAACCAACAAACCAACAAACCAACAAGCCAACAAGCCAACAAGCCAACAAACCAACAAACCGACAAACCAACAAACGAACAAATTAACAAACCAACAAACCAACAAGCCAACAAACCAACAAACCAACAAATCAACAAACCAACAAACCAACAAACCAACAAACCAACAAACCAACAAACCAACAAACCAACAAACGAACAAATCAACATCAAAGCAAACCAACAAACCAACAAACCAACAAACCAACAAGCCAACAAACGAACAAACCAACAAACCAACAAACGGACAAACCAACAAACAAACAAACCAACAAGCCTACAAGCCTACAAGCCAACAAACCAACAAGCCAACAAACCAAAAAACCAACAAACCAACAAACCAACAAACCAACAAACCAACAAGCCAACAAACCAACAAACCAACAAACCAACAAACCAACAAGCCAACAAGCCAACAAGCCAACAAACCAACAAGCCAACAAACGAACAAACCAACAAACCAACAAACCAACAAACCAACAAACCAACAAACCAACAAACCAACAAACCAACAAACCAACAAACCAACAAACGAACAAATCAACAACAAAACAAACCAACAAACCAACAAACCAATAAACCAACAAGCCAACAAACCAACAAACCAACAAACCAACAAACCAACAAACCAACAAACCAACAAACCAACAAGCCAACAAACCAACAAACCAATAAGCCAACAAGCCAACAAACCAACAAACCAACAAACCAACGAACGAACACACCAACAAACCAACAAACCAACAAACCAACAAACGAACAAACCAACAAACAAACAAACCAACAAACCAACAAACCAACAAACCAACAAACCAATAAGCCAACAAGACAACAAACCAACAAACCAACAAACCAACAAACGAACAAACCAAGAAACCAAGAAACCAACAAACCAACAAACCAACAAACCAACAAAGCAACAAACCAACAAACCAACAAACCAACAAACCAACAAACCAACAAACTAACAAACCAATAAACGAACAAACCAACAAAACCAACAAACCAACAAACGAACAAACCAACAAACCAACAAACCAACAAACCAACATACCAACAAGCCAACAAACCAACAAACGAACAAACGAACAAACCAACAAGCCAGAAAACCGACAAACCAACAAGCCAACAAGCCAACAAACCAACAAGCCAACAAACCAACAAACCAACAAATCAACAAACCAACAAACCAACAAACCAACAAACCAACAAACCAACAAACCAAGAAACCAAGAAACCAACAAACGAACAAATCAACAACAAAACAAACCAACAAACCAACAAACCAACAAACCAATAAACCAACAAGCCAACAAGCCAACTAACCAACAAACCAACAAACCAACAAACCAACAAACCAACACACCAACAAACCAACAAGCCAACAAGCCAACAAGCCAACCAGCCAACAAGCCAACAAGCCAATAAACCAAAAAACCAACAAGCCAACAAACCAACATACCAACAAACCAACAAACCAACAAACCAACAAACCAACAAACCAACAAGCCAACAAACTAATTAACCAACAAGCCAACAAGCCAACAAACCAACAAACCAACAAACCAACAAACCAACAAACCAATAAGTCAACAAGCCAACAAACCAACAAACAAACAAACCAACAAACCAATAAACCAACAAAGCAACAAACCAACAAGCCAAAAAGCCAACAAACGAACAAACCAACAAACCAACAAACCAACAAGCCAACAAGCCAATAAGCCAACAAACCAACAAACCAACAAACCAACAAACCAACAAACCAACAAACCAACAAACCAGCAAAGCAAAAAACCAACAAGCCAACAAGCCAACAAACGAACACACCAACAAACGAACAAACCAACAAACCAACAAACCAACAAACCAACAAACCAACAAACCAACAAACCAACAAACCAACAAGCCAACAAGCCAACAAACCTACAAGCCAACAAGCCAAGAAACCAACAAACCAACAAACCAACAAACCAACAAACCAACAAACCAACAAACCAACAAACCAACAAACCAACAAACCAACAAAGCAAAAAACCAACAAGCCAACAAGCCAACAAACGAACAAACCAACAAACGAACAAGCCAACAAATCAACATACCAACAAGCCAACAAAACAACAAACCAACAAACCAACAAGCCAACAAACCAACAAACCTACAAGCCAACAAGCCAACAAACCAACAAACCAACAAACCAACAAACCAACAAACCAACAAACCAAAAAACCAACAAGCCAACAAGCCAACAAACGAACAAACCAACAAACGAACAAACGAACAAACCAACTAACCAACAAACCAACAAACCAACAAACCAACAAACCAACAAACCAACAAACCAACAAACCAACAAGCCAACAAGCCAACAAGCCAACAAACCAACAAACCGACAAACCAACAAACGAACAAATTAACAAACCAACAAACCAACAAGCCAACAAACCAACAAACCAACAAATCAACAAACCAACAAACCAACAAACCAACAAACCAACAAACCAACAAACCAACAAACAAACAAACGAACAAATCAACATCAAAGCAAACCAACAAACCAACAAACCAACAAACCAACAAGCCAACAAGCCAACAAACGAACAAACCAACAAACCAACAAACGGACAAACCAACAAACAAACAAACCGAAAGCCTACAAGCCTACAAGCCAACAAACCAACAAGCCAACAAACCAAAAAACCAACAAACCAACAAACCAACAAACCAACAAACCAACAAGCCAACAAACCAACAAACCAACAAACCAACAAACCAACAAGCCAACAAGCCAACAAGCCAACAAACCAACAAGCCAACAAACGAACAAACCAACAAACCAACAAACCAACAAACCAACAAACCAACAAACCAACAAACCAACAAACCAACAAACCAACAAACCAACAAACCAACAAACGAACAAATCAACAACAAAACAAACCAACAAACCAACAAACCAATAAACCAACAAGCCAACAAACCAACAAACCAACAAACCAACAAACCAACAAACCAACAAACCAACAAACCAACAAGCCAACAAACCAACAAACCAATAAGCAAACAAGCCAACAAACCAACAAACCAACAAACCAACGAACGAACACACCAACAAACCAACAAACCAACAAACCAACAAACGAACAAACCAACAAACAAACAAACCAACAAACCAACAAACCAACAAACCAACAAACCAATAAGCCAACAAGACAACAAACCAACAAACCAACAAACCAACAAACGAACAAACCAAGAAACCAAGAAACCAACAAACCAACAAACCAACAAACCAACAAACCAACAAACCAACAAACCAACAAACCAACAAACCAACAAACCAACAAACCAACAAACTAACAAAAAACGAACAAACCAACAAACCAACAAACCAACAAACGAACAAACCAACAAACCAACAAACCAACAAACCAACATACCAACAAGCCAACAAACCAACAAACGAACAAACGAACAAACCAACAAGCCAGAAGACCGACAAACCAACAAGCCAACAAGCCAACAAACCAACAAGCCAACAAACCAACAAACCAACAAACCAACAAATCAACAAACCAACAAACCAACAAACCAACAAACCAACAAACCAACAAACCAACAAACCAAGAAACCAACAAACGAACAAATCAACAACAAAACAAACCAACAAACCAACAAACCAACAAACCAACAAGCCAACAAACCAACAAACGAACAAACCAACAAACGGACAAACCAACAAACCAACAAACCAACAAGCCTACAAGCCTACAAGCCAACAAACCAACAAACCAAAAAACCAACAAACCAACAAACCAACAAACCAATAATTTAACAAACGAACTAATCAACAACAAAACAAACCAACAAACCAACAAACCAATAAACCAACAAGCCAACAAACCAACAAACCAACAAACCAACAAACCAACAAACCAACAAACCAACAAACCAACAAACCAACAAACCAACAAGCCAACAAACCAACAAACCAACAAACCAACAAACCAAAAGCCAACAAACCAACAAGCCAACAAGCCAACAAACCAACAAACCAATAAGCCAACAAGCCAACAAACCAACAAACCAACAAACCAACGAACGAACACACCAACAAACCAACAAACCAACAAACCAACAAACGAACAAACCAACAAACAAACAAACCAACAAACCAACAAACCAACAAACCAACAAACCAATAAGCCAACAAGACAACAAACCAACAAACCAACAAACCAACAAACGAACAAACCAAGAAACCAACAAACCAACAAACCAACAAACCAACAAACCAACAAACCAACAAACCAACAAACCAACAAACCAACAAACCAACAAACCAACAAACCAACAAACCAACAAACTAACAAACCAATAAGCGAACAAACCAACAAACCAACAAACCAACAAACGAACAAACCAACAAACCAACAAACCAACAAACCAACAAGCCAACAAACCAACAAACCAACAAACCAACAAGCCAACAAGCCAACAAACCAACAAGCCAACAAACGAACAAACCAACAAACCAATAAATCAACAAGCCAACAAACCAACAAACCAACAAACCAACAAACCAACAAACCAACAAACCAACAAACCAACAAACCAACAAACCAACAAACGAACAAATCAACAACAAAACAAACCAACAAACCAACAAACCAATAAACCAACAAGCCAACAAACCAACAAACCAACAAACCAACAAACCAACAAACCAACAAACCAACAAACCAACAAACCAACAAGCCAACAAACCAACAAACCAACAAACCAACAAACCAAAAGCCAACAAACCAACAAGCCAACAAGCCAACAAACCAACAAACCAATAAGCCAACAAGCCAACAAACCAACAAACCAACAAACCAACGAACGAACACACCAACAAACCAACAAACCAACAAACCAACAAACGAACAAACCAACAAACAAACAAACCAACAAACCAACAAACCAACAAACCAACAAACCAATAAGCCAACAAGACAACAAACCAACAAACCAACAAACCAACAAACGAACAAACCAAGAAACCAACAAACCAACAAACCAACAAACCAACAAACCAACAAACCAACAAACCAACAAACAAACAAACCAACAAACCAACAAACAAACAAACTAACAAACCAATAAACGAACAAACCAACAAACCAACAAACCAACAAACGAACAAACCAACAAACCAACAAACCAACAAAACAACATACCAACAAGCCAACAAACCAACAAACCAACAAACGAACAAACCAACAAGCCAGAAAACCGACAAACCAACAAGCCAACAAGCCAACAAACCAACAAGCCAACAAACCAACAAACCAACAAATCAACAAACCAACAAACCAACAAACCAACAAACCAACAAACCAACAAACCAAGAAACCAACAAACGAACAAATCAACAACAAAACAAACCAACAAACCAACAAACCAACAAACGGACAAACCAACAAACCAACAAACCAACAAGCCTACAAGCCTACAAGCCAACAAACCAACAAACCAAAAAACCAACAAACCAACAAACCAACAAACCAACAAGCCAACAAACCAACAAGTCAACAAACCAACAAAACCAACAAACCAACAAACCAACAAACCAACAAGCCAACAAACCAACAAACCAACAAACCAACAAGCCAACAAGCCAACAAGCCAACAAACCAACAAGCCAACAAACGAACAAACCAACAAACCAATAAATCAACAAGCCAACAAGCCAACAAACCAACAAACCAATAAGCCAACAAGTCAACAAACCAACAAACCAACAAACCAACAAACGAACAAACCAACAAACCAAAAGCCAACAAACCAACAAGCCAACAAGCCAACAAACCAACAAACCAATAAGCCAACAAGCCAACAAACCAACAAACCAACAAACTAACGAACGAACACACCAACAAACCAACAAACCAACAAACCAACAAACGAACAAACCAACAAACAAACAAACCAACAAACCAACAGACCAACAAACCAACAAACCAATAAGCCAACAAGTCAACAAACCAACAAACCAACAAACCAACAAACGAACAAACCAACAAACCAACAAACCAACAAACCAACAAACCAACAAACCAACAAACCAAAAGCCAACAAACCAACAAGCCAACAAACCAACAAACCAATAAGCCAACAAGCCAACAAACCAACAAACCAACAAACCAACGAACGAACAAACCAACAAGCCAACAAGCCAACAAACCAACAAACGAACAAACCAACAAACGGACAAACCAACAAACCAACAAACCAACAAGCCTACAAGCCTACAAGCCAAAAAACCAACAAACCAAAAAACCAACAAACCAACAAACCAACAAACCAACAAGCCAACAAACCAACAAGTCAACAAACCAACAAAACCAACAAACCAACAAACCAACAAACCAACAAGCCAACAAACCAACAAACCAACAAACCAACAAGCCAACAAGCCAACAAGCCAACAAACCAACAAGCCAACAAACGAACAAACCAACAAACCAATAAATCAACAAGCCAACAAGCCAACAAACCAACAAACCAACAAACCAATAAGCCAACAAGTCAACAAACCAACAAACCAACAAACGAACAAACCAACAAACCAAAAGCCAACAAACCAACAAGCCAACAAGCCAACAAACCAACAAACCAATAAGCCAACAAGCCAACAAACCAACAAACCAACAAACCAACGAACGAACACACCAACAAACCAACAAACCAACAAACCAACAAACGAACAAACCAACAAACAAACAAACCAACAAACCAACAAACCAACAAACCAACAAACCAATAAGCCAACAAGCCAACAAACGAACAAACCAACAAACCAATAAATCAACAAGCCAACAAACCAACAAACCAACAAACAAACAAACCAACAAACCAACAAACCAACAAACCAACAAACCAACAAACCAACAAACCAAAAGCCAACAAACCAACAAGCCAATAAGCCAACAAACCAACAAACCAATAAGCCAACAAGCCAACAAACCAACAAACCAACAAACCAACGAACGAACGCACCAACAAACCAACAAACCAACAAACCAACAAACCAACAAACGAACAAACCAACAAACAAACAAACCAACAAACCAACAAACCAACAAACCAACAAACCAATAAGCCAACAAGTCAACAAACCAACAAACCAACAAACCAACAAACGAACAAACCAACAAACCAACAAACCAACAAACCAACAATCCAACAAACCAACAAACCAACAAGCCAACAAACCAACAAACCAACAAACTAACAAACCAATAAACGAACAAACCAACAAACCAACAAACCAACAAACGAACAAACCAACAAACCAACAAACCAACATACCAGCAAGCCAACAAACCAACAAACCAACAAACGAACAAAACAACAAGCCAGAAAACCAACAAACCAACAAGCCAACAAGCAAACAAACCAACAAGCCAACAAACCAACAAACCAACAAACGAACAAACCAAGAAACCAACAAACCAACAAACCAACAAACCAACAAACCAACAAACCAACAAACCAACAAACCAACAAACCAACAAACCAACAAACCAACAAACCAACAAACCAACAAACCAACAAACTAACAAACAAATAAACGAACAAACCAACAAACCAACAAACCAACAAACGAACTAACCAACAAACCAACAAACCAACAAACCAACATACCAACAAGCCAACAAACCAACAAACCAACAAACGAACAAACCAACAAGCCAGAAAACCAACAAACCAACAAGCCAACAAGCCAACAAACCAACAAGCCAACAAACCAACAAATCAACAAACCAACAAACAAACAAACAAACAAACCAACAAACCAACAAACCAACAAACCAACAAACGAACAAATCAACATCAAAACAAACCAACAAACCAACAAACCAACAAACCAACAAGCCAACAAGCCAACAAACGAACAAACCAACAAACCAACAAACGGACAAACCAACAAACAAACAAACCAACAAGCCTACAAGCCTACAAGCCAACAAACCAATAAGCCAACAAACCAAAAAACCAACAAACCAACAAACCAACAAACCAACAAACTAACAAGCCAACAAACCAACAAGTCAACAAACCAACAAACCAACAAACCAACAAACCAACAAACCAACAAGCCAACAAACCAACAAACCAACAAACCAACAAGCCAACAACCCAACAAGCCAACAAACCAACAAGCCAACAAACGAACAAACCAACAAACCAATAAATCAACAAGCCAACAAACCAACAAACCAACAAACCAACAAACCAACAAACCAACAAACCAACAAACCAACAAACCAACAAACCAACAAACGAACAAATCAACAACAAAACAAACCAACAAACCAACAAACCAATAAACTAACAAGCCAACAAACCAACAAACCAACAAACCAACAAACCAACAAACCAACAAACCAACAAGCCAACAAACCAACAAACCAACAAACCAACAAACCAAAAGCCAACAAACCAACAAGCCAACAAGCCAACAAACCAACAAACCAATAAGCCAACAATCCAACAAACCAACAAACCAACAAACCAACGAACGAACACACCAACAAACCAACAAACCAACAAACCAACAAACGAACAAACCAACAAACAAACAAACCAACAAACCAACAAACCAATAAGCCAACAAGACAACAAACCAACAAACCAACAAACCAACAAACGAACAAACCAAGAAACCAACAAACCAACAAACCAACAAACCAACAAACCAACAAACCAACAAACCAACAAACCAACAAACCAACAAACCAACAAACCAACAAACTAACAAACCAATAAACGAACAAACCAACAAACCAACAAACCAACAAACGAACAAACCAACAAACGAACAAACCAACAAACCAACAAACCAACAAACCAACATACCAACAAGCCAACAAACCAACAAACCAACAAACGAACAAACCAACAAGCCAGAAAACCAACAAACCAATAAGCCAACAAGCCAACAAACCAACAAGTCAACAAACCAACAAAACCAACAAACCAACAAACCAACAAGCCAACAAACCAACAAACCAACAAACCAACAAGCCAACAAGCCAACAAGCCAACAAACCAACAAGCCAACAAACGAACAAACCAACAAACCAATAAATCAACAAGCCAACAAGCCAACAAACCAATAAACCAACAAACCAGTAAGCCAACAAGTCAACAAACCAACAAACCAACAAACGAACAAACCAACAAACCAAAAGCCAACAAACCAACAAGCCAACAAGCCAACAAACCAACAAACCAATAAGCCAACAAGCCAACAAACCAACAAACCAACAAACCAACGAACGAACACACCAACAAACCAACAAACCAACAAACCAACAAACGAACAAACCAACAAACAAACAAACCAACAAACCAACAAACCAACAAACCAACAAACCAACAAACCAATAAGCCAACAAGCCAACAAACGAACAAACCAACAAACCAATAATTCAACAAGCCAACAAACCAACAAACCAACAAACAAACAAACCAACAAACCAACAAACCAACAAACCAACAAACCAACAAACCAACAAACCAAAAGCCAACAAACCAACAAGCCAATAAGCCAACAAACCAACAAACCAATAAGCCAACAAGCCAACAAACCAACAAACCAACAAACCAACGAACGAACGCACCAACAAACCAACAAACCAACAAACCAACAAACCAACAAACGAACAAACCAACAAACAAACAAACCAACAAACCAACAAACCAACAAACCAACAAACCAATAAGCCAACAAGTCAACAAACCAACAAACCAACAAACCAACAAACCAACAAACCAACAAGCCAACAAACCAACAAACCAACAAACTAACAAACCAATAAACGAACAAACCAACAAACCAACAAACCAACAAACGAACAAACCAACAAACCAACAAACCAACATACCAGCAAGCCAACAAACCAACAAACCAACAAACGAACAAACCAACAAGCCAGAAAACCAACAAACCAACAAGCCAACAAGCAAACAAACCAACAAGCCAACAAACCAACAAACCAACAAACGAACAAACCAACAAACCAACAAACCAACAAACCAACAAACCAACAAACCAACAAACCAACAAACCAACAAACCAACAAACCAACAAACCAACAAACCAACAAACCAACAAACCAACAAACCAACAAACCAACAAACTAACAAACAAATAAACGAACAAACCAACAAACCAACAAACCAACAAACGAACAAACCAACAAACCAACAAACCAACAAACCAACATACCAACAAGCCAACAAACCAACAAACCAACAAACGAACAAACCAACAAGCCAGAAAACCAACAAACCAACAAGCTAACAAGCCAACAAACCAACAAGCCAACAAACCAACAAATCAACAAACCAACAAACAAACAAACAAACAAACCAACAAACCAACAAACCAACAAACCAACAAACGAACAAATCAACATCAAAACAAACCAACAAACCAACAAACCAACAAACCAACAAGCCAACAAGCCAACAAACGAACAAACCAACAAACCAACAAACGGACAAACCAACAAACAAACAAACCAACAAGCCTACAAGCCTACAAGCCAACAAACCAACAAGCCAACAAACCAAAAAACCAACAAACCAACAAACCAACAAACCAACAAACTAACAAGCCAACAAACCAACAAGTCAACAAACCAACAAACCAACAAACCAACAAACCAACAAACCAACAAGCCAACAAACCAACAAACCAACGAACCAACAAGCCAACAACCCAACAAGCCAACAAACCAACAAGCCAACAAACGAACAAACCAACAAACCAATAAATCAACAAGCCAACAAACCAACAAACCAACAAACCAACAAACCAACAAACCAACAAACCAACAAACCAACAAACCAACAAACCAACAAACGAACAAATCAACAACAAAACAAACCAACAAACCAACAAACCAATAAACCAACAAGCCAACAAACCAACAAACCAACAAACCAACAAACCAACAAACCAACAAACCAACAAGCCAACAAACCAACAAGCCAACAAACCAACAAACCAAAAGCCAACAAACCAACAAGCCAACAAGCCAACAAACCAACAAACCAATAAGCCAACAAGCCAACAAACCAACAAACCAACAAACCAACGAACGAACACACCAACAAACCAACAAACCAACAAACCAACAAACGAACAAACCAACAAACAAACAAACCAACAAACCAACAAACCAACAAACCAACAAACCAATAAGCCAACAAGACAACAAACCAACAAACCAACAAACCAACAAACGAACAAACCAAGAAACCAACAAACCAACAAACCAACAAACCAACAAACCAACAAACCAACAAACCAACAAACCAACAAACCAACAAACCAACAAACCAACAAACCAACAAACCAACAAACTAACAAACCAATAAACGAACAAACCAACAAACCAACAAACCAACAAACGAACAAACCAACAGACGAACAAACCAACAAACCAACAAACCAACAAACCAACATACCAACAAGCCAACAAACCAACAAACCAACAAACGAACGAACCAACAAGCCAGAAAACCAACAAACCAACAAGCCAACAAGCCAACAAACCAACAAACCAACAAGCCAACAAACCAACAAACCAACAAATCAACAAACCAACAAACCAACAAACCAACAAACCTACAAACCAACAAACCAACAAACCAACAAACCAACAAACGAACAAATCAACAACAAAACAAACCAACAAACCAACAAACCAACAAACCAACAAGCCAACAAGCCAACAAACCAACAAACGAACAAACCAATAAACGGACAAACCAACAAACCAACAAACCAACAAGCCTACACGCCTACAAGCCAACAAACCAACAAACCAAAAAACCAACAAACCAACAAACCAACAAACCAACAAGCCAACAAACCAACAAGTCAACAAACCAACAAAACCAACAAACCACCAAACCAACAAACCAACAAGCCAACAAACCAACAAACCAACAAACCAACAAGCCAACAAGCCAACAAGCCAACAAACCAACAAGCCAACAAACGAACAAACCAACAAACCAATAAATCAACAAGCCAACAAGCCAACAAACCAACAAACCAATAAGCCAACAAGTCAACAAACCAACAAACCAACAAACCAACAAACGAACAAACCAAGAAACCAACAAACCAACAAACCAACAAACCAACAAACCAACAAACCAACAAACCAACAAACCAACAAACCAACAAACCAACAAACTAACAAACCAATAAACGAACAAACCAACAAACCAACAAACCAACAAACCAACAAACGAACAAACCAACAAACCAACAAACCAACAAACCAACATACCAACAAGCCAACAAACCAACAAACCAACAAACGAACAAACCAACAAGCCAGAAAACCAACAACCCAACAAGCCAACAAGCCAACAAACCAACAAGCCAACAAACCAACAAACCAACAAATCAACAAACCAACAAACTAACAAACCAACAAACCAACAAACCAACAAACCAACAAATTAACAAACCAACAAACCAACAAACGAACAAATCAACAACAAAACAAACCAACAAACCAACAAACCAACAAACCAACAAGCCAACAAGCCAACAAATTAACAAACCAACAAACCAACAAACGCACAAACCAACAAACCAACAAACCAACAAGCCTACAAGCCTACAAGCCAAAAAACCAACAAGCCAACAAACCAAAAAACCAACAAACCAACAAACCAACAAACCAACAAGCCAACAAACCAACAAGTCAACAAACCAACAAACCAACAAACTAACAAACCAACAAACCAACAAGCCAACAAACCAACAAACCAACAAACCAACAAGCCAACAAGCCAACAAGCCAACAAACCAACAAGCCAACAAACGAACAAACCAACAAACCAATAAATCAACAAGCCAACAAACCAACAAACCAACAAACCAACAAACCAACAAACCAACAAACCAACAAACGAACAAATCAACAACAAAACAAACCAACAAACCAACAAACCAATAAACCAACAAGCCAAGAAACCAACAATCCAACAAACCAACAAACCAACAAACGAACAAACCAACAAGCCAACAAACCAACAAACCAACAAGCGAACAAACCAAAAAACGAACAAACCAACAAACCAACAAACCAACAAACCAACAAACCAACAAACCAACAAACCAACAAGCCAACAAACCAACAAACCAACAAACCAACAAACCAAAAGCCAACAAACCAACAAGCCAACAAGCCAACAAACCAACAAACCAATAAGCCAACAAGCCAACAAACCAACAAACCAACAAACCAACGAACGAACACACCAACAAAACAACAAACCAACAAACCAACAAACGAACAAACCAACAAACAAACAAACCAACAAACCAACAAACCAACAAACCAACAAACGAACAAACCAAGAAACCAACAAACCAAAAAACCAACAAACCAACAAACCAACAAACCAACAAACTAACAAACCAATAAACGAACAAACCAACAAACCAACAAACCAACAAACGAACAAACCAACAAACTAACAAGCCAGAAAACCAACAAACCAACAAGCCAACAAGCCAACAAACCAACAAGCCAACAAACCAACAAACCAACAAATCAACAAACCAACAAACCAACAAACCAACAAACCAACAAACCAACAAACCAACAAACGAACAAATCAACAACAAAACAAACCAACAAACCAACAAACCAACAAACCAACAAACCAACAAGCCAACAAGCCAACAAACCAACAAACCAACAAACCAACAAACGGACAAACCAACAAACCAACAAACCAACAAGCCTACAAGCCTACAAGCCAACAAACCAACAAGCCAACAAACCAAAAAACCAACAAACCAACAAACCAACAAACCAACAAACCAACAAGCCAACATACCAACAAACCAACAAACCAACAAGCCAACAAGCCAATAAGCCAACAAACCAACAAGTCAACAAACGAACAAACCAACAAACCAATAAATCAACAAACCAACAAACCAACAAACCAACAAACGAACAAATCAACAACAAAACAAACCAACAAACCAACAAACCAACAAACCAACAAGCCAACAAACCAACAAACCAACAAACCAACAAACCAACAAACGGACAAACCAACAAACCAACAAACCAACAAACCAACAAGCCTACAAGCCTACAAGCCAAAAAACCAACAAGCCAACAAACCAAAAAACCAACAAACCAACAAACCAACAAACCAACAAGCCAACAAACCAACAAGTAAACAAACCAACAAACCAACAAACTAACAAACCAACAAACCAACAAGCCTACAAACCAACAAACCAACAAACCAACAAGCCAACAAGCCAACAAGCCAACAAACCAACAAGCCAACAAACGAACAAACCAACAAACCAATAAATCAACAAGCCAACAAACCAACAAACCAACAAACCAACAAACCAACAAACCAACAAACCAACAAACCAACAAACGAAAAAATCAACAACAAAACAAATCAACAAACCAACAAAGCAATAAACCAACAAGCCAAGAAACCAACAATCCAACAAACCAACAAACCAACAAACCAACAAACCAACAAGCCAACAAACCAACAAACCAACAAGCGAACAAACCAAAAAACGAACAAACCAACAAACCAACAAACCAACAAACCAACAAACCAACAAACCAACAAACCAGCAAGCCAACAAACCAACAAACCAACAAACCAACAAACCAAAAGCCAACAAACCAACAAGCCAACAAGCCAACAAACCAACAAACCAATAAGCCAACAAGCCAACAAACCAACAAACCAACAAACCAACGAACGAACACACCAACAAACCAACAAACCAACAAACCAACAAACGAACAAACCAACAAACAAACAAACCAACAAACCAACAAACC
Source organism: Atherix ibis (assembly GCA_958298945.1). Lineage (NCBI taxonomy): Eukaryota > Metazoa > Arthropoda > Insecta > Diptera > Athericidae > Atherix > Atherix ibis. Next base: position 84,047,012 of record OY282608.1, on the reverse strand, counting down.
AACAAACCAACAAACGAACAAACCAAGAAACCAACAAACCAACAAACTAACAAACCAACAAACCAACAAACCAACAAACCAACAAACTAACAAACCAATAAACGAACAAACCAACAAACCAACGAACCAACAAACGAACAAACCAACAAACCAACAAACGAACAAACCAACAAGCCAGAAAACCAACAAACCAACAAGCCAACAAGCCAACAAACCAACAAGCCAACAAACCAACAAACCAACAAATCAACAAACCAACAAACCAACAAACCAACAAACCAACAAACCAACAAACCAACAAACGAACAAATCAACAACAAAACAAACCAACAAACATACAAACCAACAAACCAACAAGCCAACAAGCCAACAAACCAACAAACCAACAAACGGACAAACCAACAAACCAACAAACCAACAAGCCTACAAGCCTACAAGCCAACAAACCAACAAGCCAACAAACCAAAAAACCAACAAACCAACAAACCAACAAACCAACAAACCAACAAGCCAACAAACCAACAAACCAACAAACCAACAAGCCAACAAGCCAATAAGCCAACAAACCAACAAGTCAACAAACGAACAAACCAACAAACCAATAAATCAACAAGCCAAATAAACCAACAAACCAACAATCCAACAAACCAACAAACCAACAAACCAACAAACCAACAAGCCAACAAACCAACAAACCAATAAGCGAACAAACCAAAAAACGAATAAACCAACAAACCAACAAACCAACAATCCAACAAACCAACAAACCAACAAACCAACAAACCAACAAGCCAACAAACCAACAAACCAACAAACCAACAAACCAAAAGCCAACAAACCAACAAGCCAAAAAGCCAACAAACCAACAAACCAATAAGCCAACAAGCCAACAAACCAACAAACCAACAAACCAACGAACGAACACACCAACAAATCAACAAACCAACAAACCAACAAACGAACAAACCAACAAACAAACAAACCAACAAACCAACAAACCAATAAACCAACAAGCCAACTAACCAACAAACCAACAAACCAACAAACCAACACACCAACAAACCAACAAGCCAACAAGCCAACAAGCCAACAAGCCAACAAGCCAACAAGCCAATAAACCAAAAAACCAACAAGCCAACAAACCAACATACCAACAAGCCAACAAACCAACAAACCAAAAAACCAACAAGCCAACAAACCAACAAACCAACAAGCCAATAAGCCAACAATCCAACAAACCAACAAACCAACAAACCAATAAGTCAACAAGCCAACAAACCAACAAACAAACAAACCAACAAACCAACAAACCAACAAAGCAACAAACCAACAAACCAACAAACAAACAAACCAAGAAGCCAGAAAACCAACAAACCAACAAGCCAATAAGCCAACAAACCAACAAGCCAACAAACCAACAAACCAACAAATCAACAAACCAACAAACCAACAAACCAACAAACCAACAAACCAACAAACCAACAAACGAACAAATCAACAACAAAACAAACCAACAAACCAACAAACCAACAAACCAACAAGCCAACAAACCAACAAACCAACAAACCAACAAACGGACAAACCAACAAACCAACAAACCAACAAGCCTACAAGCCTACAAGCCAACAAACCAACAAGCCAACAAACCAAAAAACCAACAAACCAACAAACCAACAAACCAACAAACCAACAAGCCAACAAACCAACAAACCAACAAACCAACAAGCCAACAAGCCAATAAGCCAACAAACCAACAAGTCAACAAACGAACAAACCAACAAACCAATAAATCAACAAGCCAAATAAACCAACAAACCAACAAACCAACAAACGAACAAATCAACAACAAAACAAACCAACAAACCAACAAACCAATAAACCAACAAGCCAACAAAACAACAATCCAACAAACCAACAAACCAACAAACCAACAAACCAACAAGACAACAAACCAACAAACCAACAAGCGGACAAACCAACAAACCAAAAGCCAACAAACCAACAAGCCAACAAGCCAACAAACCAACAAACCAACAAGCCAACAAGCCAACAAACCAACAAGCCAACAAACCAACAAACCAACAAATCAACAAACCAAAAAACCAACAAACCAACAAACCAACAAACCAACAAACGAACAAATCAACAACAAAACAAGCCAACAAGCCAACAAACCAACAAACCAACAAACCAACAAACGGACAAACCAACAAACCAACAAACCAACAAGCCTACAAGCCTACAAGCCAACAAACCAACAAGCCAAAAAACCAAAAAACCAACAAACCAACAAACCAACAAACCAACAAGCCAACAAAACAACAAGTCAACAAACCAACAAACCAACAAACCAACAAACCAACAAACCAACAAGCCAACAAACTAACAAACCAACAAACCAACAAGCCAACAAGCCAACAAGCCAACAAACCAACAAGCCAACAAACGAACAAACCAACAAACCAATAAATCAACAAGCCAACAAACCAACAAACCAACAAACAAACAAACCAACAAACCAACAAACCAACAAACCAACAAACCAACAAACCAACAAACCAACAAACCAAAAGCCAACAAACCAACAAGCCAATAAGCCAACAAACCAACAAACCAATAAGCCAACAAGCCAACAAACCAACAAACCAACAAACCAACGAACGAACACACCAACAAACGAACAAACCAACAAACCAACAAACGAACAAACCAACAAACAAACAAACCAACAAACCAACAAACCAACAAACCAACAAACCAATAAGCCAACAAGTCAACAAACCAACAAACCAACAAACCAACAAACGAGCAAACCAACAAACCAACAAACCAACAAACCAACAAACCAACAAACCAACAAACCAACAAACCAACAAACCAACAAACCAACAAACCAACAAACCAACAAACTAACAAACCAATAAACGAACAAACCAACAAACCAACAAACCAACAAACGAGCAAACCAACAAACCAACAAACCAACAAACGAACAAACCAACAAGCCAGAAAACCAACAAACCAACAAGCCAACAAGCCAACAAACCAACAAGCCAACAAACGAACAAACCAACAAACCAATAAATCAACAAGCCAACAAACCAACAAACCAACAAACAAACAAACCAACAAACCAACAAACCAACAAACCAACAAACCAACAAACCAACAAACCAACAAACCAAAAGCCAACAAACCAACAAGCCAACAAGCCAACAAACCAACAAACCAATAAGCCAACAAGCCAACAAACCAACAAACCAACAAACCAACGAACGAACACACCAACAAACGAACAAACCAACAAACCAACAAACGAACAAACCAACAAACAAACAAACCAACAAACCAACAAACCAACAAACCAACAAACCAATAAGCCAACAAGTCAACAAACCAACAAACCAACAAACCAACAAACGAACAAACCAACAAACCAACAAACCAACAAACCAACAAACCAACAAACCAACAAACCAACAAACCAACAAACCAACAAACCAACAAACCAACAAACTAACAAACCAATAAACGAACAAACCAACAAACCAACAAACCAACAAACGAGCAAACCAACAAACCAACAAACCAACAAACGAACAAACCAACAAGCCAGAAAACCAACAAACCAGCAAGCCAACAAGCCAACAAACCAACAAGCCAACAAACCAACAAACCAACAAACGAACAAACCAAGAAACCAACAAACCAACAAACCAACAAACCAACAAACCAACAAACCAACAAACCAACAAACCAACAAACCAACAAACTAACAAACAAATAAACGAACAAACCAACAAACCAACAAACCAGCAAACGAACAAACCAACAAACCAACAAACCAACAAACCAACATACCAACAAGCCAACAAACCAACAAACCAACAAACGAACAAACCAAGAAGCCAGAAAACCAACAAACCAACAAGCCAACAAGCCAACAAACCAACAAACCAACAAACCAACAAACCAACAAATCAACAAACCAACAAACCAACAAACCAACAAACCAACAAACCAACAAACCAACAAACCAACAAACGAACAAATCAACATCAAAACAAACCAACAAACCAACAAATCAACAAACCAACAAGCCAACAAGCCAACAAACCAACAAACCAACAAACCAACAAACGGACAAACCAACAAACAAACAAACCAACAAGCCTACAAGCCTACAAGCCAACAAACCAACAAGCCAACAAACCAAAAAACCAACAAACCAACAAACTAACAAACCAATAAACGAACAAACCAACAAACCAACAAACCAACAAACGAACAAACCAACAAACCAACAAACCAACAAACGAACAAACCAACAAGCCAGAAAACCAACAAACCAACAAGCCAACAAGCCAACAAACCAACAAGCCAACAAACCAACAAACCAACAAACGAACAAACCAAGAAACCAACAAACCAACAAACCAACAAACCAACAAACCAACAAACCAACAAACCAACAAACCAACAAACCAACAAACCAACAAACCAACAAACCAACAAACGAACAAATCAACATCAAAACAAACCAACAAACCAACAAACCAACAAACCAACAAACCAACAAGCCAACAAGTCAACAAACCAACAAACCAACAAACCAACAAACGAACAAACCAACAAACCAACAAACCAACAAACCAACAAACCAACAAACCAACAAACCAACAAACCAACAAACCAACAAACCAACAAACCAACAAACTAACAAACCAATAAACGAACAAACCAACAAACCAACAAACCAACAAACGAACAAACCAACAAACCAACAAACCAACAAACGAACAAACCAACAAGCCAGAAAACCAACAAACCAACAAGCCAACAAGCCAACAAACCAACAAACCAACAAGCCAACAAACCAACAAACCAACAAACGAACAAACCAAGAAACCAACAAACCAACAAACCAACAAACCAACAAACCAACAAACCAACAAACCAACAAACGAACAAACCAACAAACCAACAAACCAACAAACCAACAAACTAACAAACAAATAAACGAACAAACCAACAAACCAACAAACCAGCAAACGAACAAACCAACAAACCAACAAACCAACAAACCAACATACCAACAAGCCAACAAACCAACAAACCAACAAACGAACAAACCAACAAGCCAGATAACCAACAAACCAACAAGCCAACAAGCCAACAAGCCAACAAGCCAACAAGCCAACAAACCAACAAACCAACAAACCAACAAACCAACAAATCAACAAACCAACAAACCAACAAACCAACAAACCAACCAACCAACAAACCAACAAACCAACAAACCAACAAACCAACAAGCCAACAAGCCAACAAACCAACAAACCAACAAACCAACAAACGGACAAACCAACAAACAAACAAACCAACAAGCCTACAAGCCTACAAGCCAACCAACCAACAAGCCAACAAACCAAAAAACCAACAAACCAACAAACCAACAAACCAACAAACCAACAAGCCAACAAACCAACAAGTCAACAAACCAACAAACCAACAAACCAACAAACCAACAAACCAACAAGCCAACAAACCAACAAACCAACAAACCAACAAGCCAACAAGCCAACAAGCTAACAAACCAACAAGCCAACAAACGCACAAACCAACAAACCAATAAATCAACAAGCCAACAAACCAACAAACCAACAAACCAACAAACCAACAAACCAACAAACCAACAAACCAACAAACCAACAAACCAACAAACGAACAAATCAACAACAAAACAAACCAACAAACCAACAAACCAATAAACCAACAAGCCAACAAACCAACAATCCAACAAACCAACAAACCAACAAACCAACAAACCAACAAGCCAACAAACCAACAAACCAACAAGCGAACAAACCAAAAAACGAACAAACCAACAAACCAACAAACCAACAAACCAACAAACCAACAAACCAACAAACCAACAAACCAACAAACCAACAAACCAACAAGCCAACAAACCAACAAACCAAAAGCCAACAAACCAACAAGCCAACAAGCCAACAAACCAACAAACCAATAAGCCAACAAGCCAACAAACCAACAAACCAACAAACCAACAAACCAACGAACGAACACACCAACAAACCAACAAACCAGCAAACCAACAAACTAACAAACCAACAAACCAATAAGCCAACAAGACAACAAACCAAAAAACCAACAAACCAACAAACGAACAAACCAAGAAACCAACAAACCAACAAGCCAACAAACCAACAAGTCAACAAACCAACAAACCAACAAACCAACAAACCAACAAACCAACAAGCCAACAAACCAACAAACCAACAAACCAACAAGCCAACAAGCCAACAAGCTAACAAACCAACAAGCCAACAAACGAACAAACCAACAAACCAATAAATCAACAAGCCAACAAACCAACAAACCAACAAACCACGAAACCAACAAACCAACAAACCAACAAACCAACAAACGAACAAATCAACAACAAAACAAACCAACAAACCAACAAACCAATAAACCAACAAGCCAACAAACCAACAATCCAACAAACCAACAAACCAACAAACCAACAAACCAACAAGCCAACAAACCAACAAACCAACAAGCGAACAAACCAAAAAACGAACAAACCAACAAACCAACAAACCAACAAACCAACAAACCAACAAACCAACAAACCAACAAACCAACAAACCAACAAGCCAACAAACCAACAAACCAAAAGCCAACAAACCAACAAGCCAACAAGCCAACAAACCAACAAACCAATAAGCCAACAAGCCAACAAACCAACAAACCAACAAACCAACAAACCAACGAACGAACACACCAACAAACCAACAAACCAGCAAACCAACAAACTAACAAACCAACAAACCAATAAGCCAACAAGACAACAAACCAACAAACCAACAAACCAACAAACGAACAAACCAAGAAACCAACAAACCAACAAACCAACAAACCAACAAACCAACAAACCAACAAACCAACAAACCAACAAACCAACAAACCAACAAACCAACAAACCAACAAACTAACAAACCAATAAACGAACAAACCAACAAACCAACAAACCAACAAACGAACAAACCAACAAACCAACAAACCAACAAACCAACATACCAACAAGCCAACAAACCAACAAACCAACAAACGAACAAACCAACAAGCCAGAAAACCAACAAACCAACAAGCCAACAAGCCAACAAACCAACAAGCCAACAAACCAACAAACCAACAAATCAACAAACCAACAAACCAACAAACCAACAAACCAACAAACCAACAAACCAACAAACCAACAAACGAACAAATCAACAACAAAACAAACCAACAAACCAACAAACCAACAAACCAACAAGCCAACAAGCCAACAAACCAACAAACCAACAAACCAACAAACGGACAAACCAACAAACCAAAAAACCAACAAGCCTACAAGCCTACAAGCCAAAAAACCAACAAACCAAAAAACCAACAAACCAACAAACCAACACACCAACAAGCCAACAAACCAACAAGTCAACAAACCAACAAACCAACAAACCAACAAACCAACAAACCAACAAGCCAACAAACCAACAAACCAACAAACCAACAAGCCAACAAGCCAACAAGACAACAAGCCAGAAAACCAACAAACGAACAAACCAACAAACCAATAAATCAACAAGCCAACAAACCAACAAACCAACAAACCAACAAACCAACAAACCAACAAACCAACAAACCAACAAACCAACAAACCAACAAACGAACAAATCAACAACAAAACCAACCAACAAACCAACAAACCAATAAACCAACAAGCCAACAAACCAACAATCCAACAAACCAACAAACCAACAAACCAACAAACCAACAAGCCAACAAACCAACAAACCAAAAGCCAACAAACCAACAAGCCAACAAGCCAACAAACCAACAAACCAATAAGCCAACAAGCCAACAAACCAACAAACCAACAAACCAACAAACCAACGAACGAACACACCAACAAACCAACAAACCAGCAAACCAACAAACTAACAAACCAACAAACCAATAAGCCAACAAGACAACAAACCAAAAAACCAACAAACCAACAAACGAACAAACCAAGAAACCAACAAACCAACAAGCCAACAAACCAACAAGTCAACAAACCAACAAACCAACAAACCAACAAACCAACAAACCAACAAGCCAACAAACCAACAAACCAACAAACCAACAAGCCAACAAGCCAACAAGCTAACAAACCAACAAGCCAACAAACGAACAAACCAACAAACCAATAAATCAACAAGCCAACAAGCCAACAAACCAACAAACCAACAAACCACGAAACCAACAAACCAACAAACCAACAAACCAACAAACGAACAAATCAACAACAAAACAAACCAACAAACCAACAAACCAATAAACCAACAAGCCAACAAACCAACAATCCAACAAACCAACAAACCAACAAACCAACAAACCAACAAGCCAACAAACCAACAAACCAACAAGCGAACAAACCAAAAAACGAACAAACCAACAAACCAACAAACCAACAAACCAACAAACCAACAAACCAACAAACCAACAAACCAACAAACCAACAAGCCAACAAACCAACAAACCAAAAGCCAACAAACCAACAAGCCAACAAGCCAACAAACCAACAAACCAATAAGCCAACAAGCCAACAAACCAACAAACCAACAAACCAACAAACCAACGAACGAACACACCAACAAACCAACAAACCAGCAAACCAACAAACTAACAAACCAACAAACCAATAAGCCAACAAGACAACAAACCAACAAACCAACAAACCAACAAACGAACAAACCAAGAAACCAACAAACCAACAAACCAACAAACCAACAAACCAACAAACCAACAAACCAACAAACCAACAAACCAACAAACCAACAAACCAACAAACCAACAAACCAACAAACTAACAAACCAATAAACGAACAAACCAACAAACCAACAAACCAACAAACGAACAAACCAACAAACCAACAAACCAACAAACCAACATACCAACAAGCCAACAAACCAACAAACCAACAAACGAACAAACCAACAAGCCAGAAAACCAACAAACCAACAAGCCAACAAGCCAACAAACCAACAAGCCAACAAACCAACAAACCAACAAATCAACAAACCAACAAACCAACAAACCAACAAACCAACAAACCAACAAACCAACAAACCAACAAACGAACAAATCAACAACAAAACAAACCAACAAACCAACAAACCAACAAACCAACAAGCCAACAAGCCAACAAACCAACAAACCAACAAACCAACAAACGGACAAACCAACAAACCAAAAAACCAACAAGCCTACAAGCCTACAAGCCAAAAAACCAACAAACCAAAAAACCAACAAACCAACAAACCAACACACCAACAAGCCAACAAACCAACAAGTCAACAAACCAACAAACCAACAAACCAACAAACCAACAAACCAACAAGCCAACAAACCAACAAACCAACAAACCAACAAGCCAACAAGCCAACAAGACAACAAGCCAGAAAACCAACAAACGAACAAACCAACAAACCAATAAATCAACAAGCCAACAAACCAACAAACCAACAAACCAACAAACCAACAAACCAACAAACCAACAAACCAACAAACCAACAAACCAACAAACGAACAAATCAACAACAAAACCAACCAACAAACCAACAAACCAATAAACCAACAAGCCAACAAACCAACAATCCAACAAACCAACAAACCAACAAACCAACAAACCAACAAGCCAACAAACCAACAAACCAACAAGCGAACAAACCAACAAGCCAACAAGCCAACAAACCAACAAACCAAAAATCCAACAAGCCAACAAACCAGCAAACCAACAAACCAACGAACGAACACACCAACAAACCAACAAACCAATTAACCAACAAACGAACAAACCAACAAACCAACAAACCAATAAACCAACAAGCCAACTAACCAACAAACCAACAAACCAACAAACCAGCACACCAACAAACCAACAAGCCAACAAGCCAACAAGCCAACAAGCCAACAAGCCAATAAACCAAAAAACCAACAAGCCAACAAGCCAACAAACCAACATACCAACAAGCCAACAAACCAACAAACCAACAAACCAACAAGCCAACAAACCAACAAACCAACAAGCCAACAAGCCAACAAACCAACAAACCAACAAACCAACAAACCAATAAGCCAACAAAACAACAAACCAATAAACAAACAAACCAACAAACCAACAAACCAACGAAGAAACAAACCAACAAGCCAACAAGCCAACAAACGAACAAACCAACAAACCAACAAACCAACAAACCAACAAGCCAACAAGCCAATAAGCCAACAAACCAACAAACCGACAAACCAACAAACGAACAAACCAACAAACCAACAAACCAACAAGCCAACAAACCAACAAGCCAACAAACGAACAAACCAACAAACCAACAAACCAACAAGCCAACAAACCAACAAACCAACAAACCAACAAACCAACAAACTAACAAGCCAACAAACTAACAAACCAACAAACCAACAAACAAACACACCAACAAACCAATAAACGAACAAACCAACAAACCAACAAACCAACAAGCCAACAAACGAACAAACCTACAAAGCAACAAACCAACTAACAAAATACCGACAAACCAACAAACCAACAAACCAACAAACCAACAAACGAACAAACCAACATACCAACAAACCAACAAACCAACAAACCAACAAACCAACAAACCAACAAACCAACAAACTAACAAACCAACAAACCAACAAACTAACAAACCAATAAACGAACAAACCAACAAACCAACAAACCAACAAACGAACAAACCAACAAACCAACAAACCAACAAACCAACAAACCAACAAACGAACAAATCAACAACAAAACAAACCAACAAACCAACAAACCAACAAACCAACAAGCCAACAATCCAACAAACCAACAAACCAACAAACCAACAAGCAAACAAACAAATAAACCAACAAGCCAACAAACCAAAAAACCAACAAACCAACAAACAAACAAACCAACAAGCCAACAAACCAACAAACCAACAAGTCAACAAGTCAACAAACCAACAATCCAACAAACAAACAAACCAACAAACCAACAAGCCAGCAAACCAACAAACCAACAAACCAACAAGCCAATAAGCCAACAAGCCAACAAACCAACAAGCCAACAAACGAACAAACCAACAAACCAATAAACCAACAAGCCAACAAACCAACAAACCAACAAACCAACAAACCAACAAACCAACAAACCAACAAACCAAAAAACAAACAAACCAACAAACGAACAAATCAACAACAAAACAAAGCAACAAACCAACAAACCAATAAACCAACAAGCCAACAAACCAACAATCCAACAAACCAACAAACCAACAAACCAACAAACCAACAAGCCAACAAGCCAACAAACTAACAAACCAACAAACCAACAAGCCAACAAGCCAACAAACCAACAAGCCAACAAACCAACAAACCAACAAACCAACAAACCAAAAAACCAACAAATATACAAACCAACAAACCAACAAACGAACAAATCAACAACAAAACAAGCCAACAAGCCAACAAACCAACAAACCAACAAACCAACAAACGGACAAACCAACAAACCAACAAACCAACAAGCCTACAAGCCTACAAGCCAACAAACCAACAAGCCAACAAACCAAAAAACCAACAAACCAACAAACCAACAAACCAACAAGCCAACAAAACAACAAGTCAACAAACCAACAAACCAACAAACCAACAAACCAACAAACCAACAAGCCAACAAACTAACAAACCAACAAACCAACAAACCAACAAGCCAACAAGCCAACAAGCCAACAAACCAACAAGCCAACAAACGAACAAACCAACAAACCAATAAATCAACAAGCCAACAAACCAACAAACCAACAAACAAACAAACCAACAAACCAACAAACCAACAAACCAACAAACCAACAAACCAACAAACCAAAAGCCAACAAACCAACAAGCCAACAAGCCAACAAACCAACAAACCAATAAGCCAACAAGCCAACAAACCAACAAACCAACAAACCAACGAACGAACACACCAACAAACGAACAAACCAACAAACCAACAAACGAACAAACCAACAAACAAACAAACCAACAAACCAACAAACCAACAAACCAACAAACCAATAAGCCAACAAGTCAACAAACCAACAAACCAACAAACGAACAAACCAACAAACCAACAAACCAACAAACCAACAAACCAACAAACCAACAAACCAACAAACCAACAAACCAACAAACCAACAAACAAACAAACCAACAAACCAACAAACCAACAAACCAACAAACCAACAAACCAACAAACCAACAAACCAAAAGCCAACAAACCAACAAGCCAACAAGCCAACAAACCAACAAACCAATAAGCCAACAAGCCAACAAACCAACAAACCAACAAACCAACGAACGAACACACCAACAAACGAACAAACCAACAAACCAACAAACGAACAAACCAACAAACAAACAAACCAACAAACCAACAAACCAACAAACCAACAAACCAATAAGCCAACAAGTCAACAAACCAACAAACCAACAAACGAACAAACCAACAAACCAACAAACCAACAAACCAACAAACCAACAAACCAACAAACCAACAAACCAACAAACCAACAAACCAACAAACCAACAAACTAACAAACCAATAAACGAACAAACCAACAAACCAACAAACCAACAAACGAACAAACCAACAAACCAACAAACGAACAAACCAACAAGCCAGAAAACCAACAAACCAACAAGCCAACAAGCCAACAAACCAACAAGCCAACAAACCAACAAACCAACAAACGAACAAACCAAGAAACCAACAAACCAACAAACCAACAAACCAACAAACCAACAAACCAACAAACCAACAAACCAACAAACCAACAAACTAACAAACAAATAAACGAACAAACCAACAAACCAACAAACCAGCAAACGAACAAACCAACAAACCAACAAACCAACAAACCAACATACCAACAAGCCAACAAACCAACAAACCAACAAACGAACAAACCAACAAGCCAGAAAACCAACAAACCAACAAGCCAACAAGCCAACAAACCAACAAACCAACAAACCAACAAACCAACAAATCAACAAACCAACAAACCAACAAACCAACAAACCAACAAACGAACAAATCAACATCAAAACAAACCAACAAACCAACAAACCAACAAACCAACAAGCCAACAAGCCAACAAACCAACAAACCAACAAACCAACAAACGGACAAACCAACAAACAAACAAACCAACAAGCCTACAAGCCTACAAGCCAACAAACCAACAAGCCAACAAACCAAAAAACCAACAAACCAACAAACTAACAAACCAATAAACGAACAAACCAACAAACCAACAAACCAACAAACGAACAAACCAACAAACCAACAAACCAACAAACGAACAAACCAACAAGCCAGAAAACCAACAAACCAACAAACCAACAAGCCAACAAACGAACGAGCCAACAAACCAACAAACCAACAAACGAACAAACCAAGAAACCAACAAACCAACAAACCAACAAACCAACAAACCAACAAACCAACAAACTAACAAACCAACAAACCAACAAACCAACAAACGAACAAATCAACATCAAAACAAACCAACAAACCAACAAAACAACAAACCAACAAACCAATAAGCCAACAAGTCAACAAACCAACAAACCAACAAACCAACAAACGAACAAACCAACAAACCGACAAACCAACAAACCAACAAACCAACAAACCAACAAACCAACAAACCAACAAACCAACAAACCAACAAACCAACAAACCAACAAACTAACAAACCAATAAACGAACAAACCAACAAACCAACAAACCAACAAACGAACAAACCGACAAACCAACAAACCAACAAACGAACAAACCAACAAGCCAGAAAACCAACAAACCAACAAGCCAACAAGCCAACAAACCAACAAGCCAACAAACCAACAAACCAACAAACGAACAAACCACGAAACCAACAAACCAACAAACCAACAAACCAACAAACCAACAAACCAACAAACCAACAAACCAACAAACCAACAAACCAACAAACCAACAAACCAACAAACTAACAAACAAATAAACGAACAAACCAACAAACCAACAAACCAGCAAACGAACAAACCAACAAACCAACAAACCAACAAACCAACATACCAACAAGCCAACAAACCAACAAACCAACAAACGAACAAACCAACAAGCCAGAAAACCAACAAACCAACAAGCCAACAAGCCAACAAACCAACAAACCAACAAACCAACAAACCAACAAATCAACAAACCAACAAACCAACAAACCAACAAACCAACAAACCAACAAACCAACAAACCAACAAACGAACAAATCAACATCAAAACAAACCAACAAACCAACAAACCAACAAACCAACAAGCCAACAAGCCAACAAACCAACAAACCAACAAACCAACAAACGGACAAACCAACAAACAAACAAGCCAACAAGCCTACAAGCCTACAAGCCAACAAACCAACAAGCCAACAAACCAAAAAACCAACAAACCAACAAACCAACAAACCAACAAACCAACAAGCCACAAACCAACAAGTCAACAAACCAACAAACCAACAAACCAACAAACCAACAAACCAACAAGCCAACAAACCAAAAAACCAACAAACCAACAAGCCAACAAGCCAACAAGCTAACAAACCAACAAGCCAACAAACGAACAAACCAACAAACCAATAAATCAACAAGCCAACAAACCAACAAACCAACAAACCAACAAACCAACAAACCAACAAACCAACAAACCAACAAACCAACAAACGAACAAATCAACAACAAAACAAACCAACAAACCAACAAACCAATAAACCAACAAGCCAACAAACCAACAATCCAACAAACCAACAAACCAACAAACCAACAAACCAACAAGCCAACAAACCAACAAACCAACAAGCGAACAAACCAAAAAAACCAACAAACCAACAAACCAACAAACCAACAAACCAACAAACGAACAAAGCAACAACAAAACAAACCAACAAACCAACAAACCAACAAGCGAACAAACCAAAAAAACCAACAAACCAACAAACCAACAAACCAACAAACGAACAAACCAACAAGCCAGAAAACCAACAAACCAACAAGCCAACAAGCCAACAAACCAACAAGCCAACAAACCAACAAACCAACAAACGAACAAACCACGAAACCAACAAACCAACAAACCAACAAACCAACAAACCAACAAACCAACAAACCAACAAACCAACAAACCAACAAACCAACAAACCAACAAACCAACAAACTAACAAACAAATAAACGAACAAACCAACAAACCAACAAACCAGCAAACGAACAAACCAACAAACCAACAAACCAACAAACCAACATACCAACAAGCCAACAAACCAACAAACCAACAAACCAACAAACCAACAAACCAACAAACCAACAAACGAACAAAGCAACAACAAAACAAACCAACAAACCAACAAACCAACAAACCAACAAACCAACAAGCCAACAAGCCAACAAACCAACAAACCAACAAACCAACAAACGGACAAACCAACAAACCAAAAAACCAACAAGCCTACAAGCCTACTAGCCAACAAACCAACAAACCAAAAAACCAACAAACCAACAAACCAACACACCAACAAGCCAACAAACCAACAAGTCAACAAACCAACAAACCAACAAACCAACAAACCAACAAACCAACAAGCCAACAAACCAACAAACCAACAAACCAACAAGCCAACAAGACAACAAGCCAGAAAACCAACAAACGAACAAACCAACAAACCAATAAATCAACAAGCCAACAAACCAACAAACCAACAAACCAACAAACCAACAAACCAACAAACCAACAAACCAACAAACCAACAAACGAACAAATCAACAACAAAACAAACCAACAAACCAACAAACCAATAAACCAACAAGCCAACAAACCAACAATCCAACAAACCAACAAACCAACAAACCAACAAACCAACAAGCCAACAAACCAACAAACCAACAAGCGAACAAACAAAAAAACGAACAAACCAACAAACCAGCAAGCCAACAAACCAACAAACCAACAAACCAACAAGCCAACAAACCAACAAACCAACAAACCAAAAGCCAACAAACCAACAAGCCAACAAGCCAACAAACCAACAAACCAAAAATCCAACAAGCCAACAAACCAACAAACCAACAAACCAACGAACGAACACACCAACAAACCAACAAACCAATTAACCAACAAACAAACAAACCAACAAACAAACAAACCAACAAACCAACAAACCAATAAACCAACAAGCCAACTAACCAACAAACCAACAAACCAACAAACCAGCACACCAACAAACCAACAAGCCAACAAGCCAACAAGGCAACAAGCCAACAAACCAACATACCAACAAGCCAACAAGCCAACAAGCCAACAAACCAACATACCAACAAGCCAACAAACCAACAAACCAACAAACCAACAAGCCAACAAACCAACAAACCAACAAGCCAACAAGCCAACAAACCAACAAACCAACAAACCAACAAACCAACAAACCAATAAGCCAACAAAACAACAAACCAACAAACAAACAAACCAACAAACCAACAAACCAACGAAGCAACAAACCAACAAGCCAACAAGCCAACAAACGAACAAACCAACAAACCAACAAACCAACAAACCAACAAGCCGACAAGCCAATAAGCCAACAAACCAACAAACCGACAAACCAACAAACGAACAAACCAACAAACCAACAAACCAACAAGCCAACAAACCAACAAGCCAACAAACGAACAAACCAACAAACCAACAAGCCAACAAACCAACAAACCAACAAACCAACAAACCAACAAACTAACAAGCCAACAAACTAACAAACCAACAAACCAACAAACGAACACACCAACAAACCAATAAACGAACAAACCAACAAACCAACAAACCAACAAGCCAACAAACGAACAAACCTACAAAGCAACAAACCAACTAACAAAATACCGACAAACCAACAAACCAACAAACCAACAAACCAACAAACCAACAAACCAACAAACGAACAAACCAACATACCAACAAACCAACAAACCAACAAACCAACAAACCAACAAACCAACAAACTAACAAACCAACAAACCAACATACTAACAAACCAATAAACGAACAAACCAACAAACCAACAAACCAACAAACGAACAAACCAACAAACCAACAAACCAACGAACGAACACACCAACAAACCAACAAACCAATGAACCAACAAACGAACAAACCAACAAACAAACAAACCAACAAACCAACAAACCAATAAACCAACAAGCCAACTAACCAACAAACCAACAAACCAACAAACCAGCACACCAACAAACCAACAAGCCAACAAGCCAACAAGGCAACAAGCCAACAAGCCAATAAACCAAAAAACCAACAAGCCAACAAGCCAACAAACCAACATACCAACAAGCCAACAAACCAACAAACCAACAAACCAACAAGCCAACAAACCAACAAACCAACAAGCCAACAAGCCAACAAACCAACAAACCAACAAACCAACAAACCAACAAACCAATAAGCCAACAAAACAACAAACCAACAAACAAACAAACCAACAAACCAACAAACCAACGAAGCAACAAACCAACAAGCCAACAAGCCAACAAACGAACAAACCAACAAACCAACAAACCAACAAACCAACAAGCCAACAAGCCAATAAGCCAACAAACCAACAAACCGACAAACCAACAAACGAACAAACCAACAAACCAACAAACCAACAAGCCAACAAACCAACAAGCCAACAAACGAACAAACCAACAAACCAACAAACCAACAAGCCAACAAACCAACAAACCAACAAACCAACAAACCAACAAACTAACAAGCCAACAAACTAACAAACCAACAAACCAACAAACGAACACACCAACAAACCAATAAACGAACAAACCAACAAACCAACAAACCAACAAGCCAACAAACGAACAAACCAACATACCAACAAACCAACAAACCAATAAACGAACAAACCAACAAACCAACAAACCAACAAACGAACAAACCAACAAACCAACAAACCAACAAACCAACAAACCAACAAACCAACAAACGAACAAATCAACAACAAAACAAACCAACAAACCAACAAACCAACAAACCAACAAGCCAACAATCCAACAAACCAAGAAACCAACAAACCAACAAGCGAACAAACAAATAAACCAACAAGCCAACAAACCAAAAAACCAACAAACCAACAAACAAACAAACCAACAAGCCAACAAACCAACAAACCAACAAGTCAACAAGTCAACAAACCAACAATCCAACAAACAAACAAACCAACAAACCAACAAGCCAGCAAACCAACAAACCAACAAACCAACAAGCCAACAAGCCAACAAGCCAACAAACCAACAAGCCAACAAACGAACAAACCAACAAACCAATAAACCAACAAGCCAACAAACCAACAAACCAACAAACCAACAAACCAACAAACCAACAAACCAACAAACCAAAAAACAAACAAACCAACAAACGAACAAATCAACAACAAAACAAAGCAACAAACCAACAAACCAATAAACCAACAAGCCAACAAACCAACAATCCAACAAACCAACAAACCAACAAACCAACAAACCAACAAGCCAACAAGCCAACAAACTAACAAACCAACAAACCGACAAACCAACAAACCAACAAACCAACAAACCAACAAACCAACAAACGAACAAACCAACAAAAGAACATACCAACAAACCAACAAACCAACAAACCAACAAACCAACAAACCAACAAACCAACAAACTAACAAACCAACAAACCAACATACTAACAAACCAATAAACGAACAAACCAACAAACCAACAAACCAACAAACGAACAAACCAACAAACCAACAAACCAACAAACCAACAAACCAACAAACCAACAAACGAACAAATCAACAACAAAACAAACCAACAAACCAACAAACCAACAAACCAACAAGCCAACAATCCAACAAACCAACAAACCAACAAACCAACAAGCGAACAAACAAATTAACCAACAAGCCAACAAACCAAAAAACCAACAAACCAACAAACAAACAAACCAACAAGCCAACAAACCAACAAACCAACAAGTCAACAAGTCAACAAACCAACAATCCAACAAACAAACAAACCAACAAACCAACAAGCCAGCAAACCAACAAACCAACAAACCAACAAGCCAACAAGCCAACAAGCCAACAAACCAACAAGCCAACAAACGAACAAACCAACAAACCAATAAACCAACAAGCCAACAAACCAACAAACCAACAAACCAACAAACCAACAAACCAACAAACCAACAAACCAAAAAACAAACAAACCAACAAACGAACAAATCAACAACAAAACAAAGCAACAAACCAACAAACCAATAAACCAACAAGCCAACAAACCAACAATCCAACAAACCAACAAACCAACAAACCAACAAACCAACAAGCCAACAAGCCAACAAACTAACAAACCAACAAACCAACAAACCAACAAGCCAACAAACCAACAAGCCAACAAACCAACAAACCAACAAACCAACAAACGAACAAACCAACAAATATACAAACCAACAAACCAACAAATGAACAAACCAACAACCCAACAAACCAACAAACCAACAAAAAAACAAACCAACAAACCAACAAACCAACAAACCAACAAACCAACAAACCAACAAACCAACAAACCAACAACCAACAAGCCGACAAACCAACAAACCAACAAGCCAACAAACCAATAAAACAACAAACCAACAAACGAACAAACCAACCAGCCAACAAACCAACAAATCAACAAACCAACAAACGAACAAACCAACAAACCAACAAACCAACAAACCAACATACCAACAAGCCAACAAACCAACAAACCAACAAACCAACAAGCCAGAAAACTAACAAACCAACAAGCCAACAAGCCAACATGCCAACAAGCCAACAAACCAACAAACCAACAAATCAACAAACCAACAAACCTACAAACCAACAAACCAACAAACCAACAAATGAACAAATCAACAACAAAACAAACCAACAAACCAACAAACCAACAAACCAACAAACCAACAAACCAACAAGCCAACAAGCCAACAAACCAACAAACCAACAAAGCAACAAACGAACAAACCAACAAACTAACAAACCAACAAGCCTACAAGCCTACAAGCCAACAAACCAACAAGCCAACAAACCAAAAAACCAACAAACCAACAAACCAACAAACCAACAAGCCAACAAACCAACAAGTCAACAAACCAACAAACCAACAAACCAACAAACCAACAAACCAACAAACCAACAAACCAACAAACCAACAAGCCAACAAACCAACAAACCAACAAACCAACAAGCCAACAAACCAACAAAACAACAAGCCAACCAACCAACAAACCAACAAACCAACAAACCAACAAACCAACAAACCAACAAACGAACAAATCAACAACAAAACAAACCAACAAACCAATAACCAACAAGCCAACAAACCAACAATCCAACAAACCAACAAACCAATAAACCAACAAACCAACAAACCAACAAACCAACAAGCCAACAAACCAACAAACCAACAAGCGAACAAACCAAAAAACGAACAAACCAACAAACCAACAAACCCACAAACCAACAAACCAACAAACCA
Source organism: Atherix ibis (assembly GCA_958298945.1). Taxonomy (NCBI): domain Eukaryota; kingdom Metazoa; phylum Arthropoda; class Insecta; order Diptera; family Athericidae; genus Atherix; species Atherix ibis. The sequence continues at coordinate 84,026,271 of OY282608.1, read as the reverse complement.
ACAAGCCAACAAACCAACAAACCAACAAACCAGCACACCAACAAACCAACAAGCCAACAAGCCAACAAGGCAACAAGCCAACAAGCCAATAAACCAAAAAACCAACAAGCCAACAAGCCAACAAACCAACATACCAACAAGCCAACAAACCAACAAACCAACAAACCAACAAGCCAACAAACCAACAAACCAACAAGCCAACAAGCCAACAAACCAACAAACCAACAAACCAACAAACCAACAAACCAATAAGCCAACAAAACAACAAACCAACAAACAAACAAACCAACAAACCAACAAACCAACGAAGCAACAAACCAACAAGCCAACAAGCCAACAAACGAACAAACCAACAAACCAACAAACCAACAAACCAACAAGCCAACAAGCCAATAAGCCAACAAACCAGCAAACCGACAAACCAACAAACGAACAAACCAACAAACCAACAAACCAACAAGACAACAAACCAACAAGCCAACAAACGAACAAACCAACAAACCAACAAACCAACAAGCCAACAAACCAACAAACCAACAAACCAACAAACCAACAAACTAACAAGCCAACAAACTAACAAACCAACAAACCAACAAACGAACACACCAACAAACCAATAAACGAACAAACCAACAAACCAACAAACCAACAAGCCAACAAACGAACAAACCTACAAAGCAACAAACCAACTAACAAAATACCGACAAACCAACAAACCAACAAACCAACAAACCAACAAACCAACAAACGAACAAACCAACATACCAACAAACCAACAAACCAACAAACCAACAAACCAACAAACCAACAAACTAACAAACCAACAAACCAACATACTAACAAACCAATAAACGAACAAACCAACAAATCAACAAACCAACAAACGAACAAACCAACAAACCAACAAACCAACAAACCAACAAACCAACAAACCAACAAACCAACAAACGAACAAATCAACAACAAAACAAACCAACAAACCAACAAACCAACAAACCAACAAGCCAACAATCCAACAAACCAACAAACCAACAAACCAACAAGTGAACAAACAAATAAACCAACAAGCCAACAAACCAAAAAACCAACAAACCAACAAACAAACAAACCAACAAGCCAACAAACCAACAAACCAACAAGTCAACAAGTCAACAAACCAACAATCCAACAAACAAACAAACCAACAAACCAACAAGCCAGCAAACCAACAAACCAACAAACCAACAAGCCAACAAGCCAACAAACGAACAAACCAACAAACCAATAAACCAACAAGCCAACAAACCAACAAACCAACAAACCAACAAACCAACAAACCAACAAACCAACAAACCAAAAAACAAACAAACCAACAAACGAACAAATCAACAACAAAACAAAGCAACAAACCAACAAACCAATAAACCAACAAGCCAACAAACCAACAATCCAACAAACCAACAAACCAACAAACCAACAAACCAACAAGCCAACAAGCCAACAAACTAACAAACCAACAAACCAACAAACCAACAAGCCAACAAACCAACAAGCCAACAAACCAACAAACCAACAAACCAACAAACGAACAAACCAACAAATATACAAACCAACAAACCAACAAATCAACAAACCAACAAGCCAACAAACCAACAAACCAACAAAAAAACAAACCAACAAACCAACAAACCAACAAACCAACAAACCAACAAACCAACAAACCAACAAACCAACAACCAACAAGCCGACAAACCAACAAAACAACAAACCAACAAACCAATAAAACAACAAACCAACAAACCAACAAATCAACAAACCAACAAACGAACAAACCAACATACCAACAAGCCAACAAACCAACAAACCAACAAACCAACAAGCCAGAAAACTAACAAACCAACAAGCCAACAAGCCAACATGCCAACAAGCCAACAAACCAACAAACCAACAAATCAACAAACCAACAAACCTACAAACCAACAAACCAACAAACCAACAAATGAACAAATCAACAACAAAACAAACCAACAAACCAACAAACCAACAAACCAACAAACCAACAAACCAACAAGCCAACAAGCCAACAAACCAACAAACCAACAAAGCCACAAACGAACAAACCAACAAACCAACAAACCAACAAGCCTACAAGCCTACAAGCCAACAAACCAACAAGCCAACAAACCAAAAAACCAACAAACCAACAAACCAACAAACCAACAAGCCAACAAACCAACAAGTCAACAAACCAACAAACCAACAAACCAACAAACTAACAAACCAACAAACCAACAAACCAACAAACCAACAAGCCAACAAACCAACAAACCAACAAACCAACAAGCCAACAAGCCAACAAAACAACAAGCCAACCAACCAACAAACCAACAAACCAACAAACCAACAAACCAACAAACCAACAAACGAACAAATCAACAACAAAACAAACCAACAAACCAATAACCAACAAGCCAACAAACCAACAATCCAACAAACCAACAAACCAATAAACCAACAAACCAACAAACCAACAAACCAACAAGCCAACAAACCAACAAACCAACAAGCGAACAAACCAAAAAACGAACAAACCAACAAACCAACAAACCCACAAACCAACAAACCAACAAACCAACAAGCCAACAAACCAACAAACCAACAAACCAACAAACCAACAAACCAACAAGCCAACAAACCAACAAGCCAACAAGCCAACAAACCAACTAACCAATAAGCCAACAAGCCAACAAGCCAACAAACCAACAAACCAACAAACGAACACACCAACAAACCAATAAACGATTAAACCAACAAACCAACAAGCCAACAAACCAACAAACGAACAAACCAACAAACCAACAAACCAACAAGCCTACAAGCCAACAAACCAACAAGCCAACAAACCAACAAACGAACAAACCAACAAACCAACAAACCAACAAGCCTACAACCCAACAAACCAACAAGCAAACAAACCAAAAAACCAACAAACCAACAAACCAACAAGCCAACAAGCCAACAAGTCAACAAACCAACAAACCAACAAACCAACAAACCAACAAACCAACAAACCAGCAAGCCAACAAACCAACAATCCAACAAACCAACAAACCAACAAACCAACAAACCAACAAACGAACAAACCAACAAACAAACAAACTAACAAACCAACAAGCCAACCAACCAACAAGCCAACAAACCAACAAACCAACAAACCAACAAGCCAACAAACCAACAAACCAACAAACCAACAAACGAACAAACCAACAAACAAACAAACCAACAAACCAGCAAACCAATAAACCAACAAGCCAACTAACCAACAAACCAACAAACCAACAAACCAACACACCAACAAACCAACAAGCCAACAAGCCAACAAGCTAACAAGCCAACAAGCCTATAAACCAAAAAACTAACAAGCCAACAAACCAACATACCAACAAGCCAACAAACCAACAAACCAACAAACCAACAAACAAACAAACCAACAAACCAATAAGCCAACAAGCCAACAAACCAACAAACGAACAAACCAACAAACGAACAAACCAACAAACCAACAAACCAACAAACCAACAAACCAACAAACCAACAAGCCAACAAGCCAACAAGCCAACAAACCAACAAACCGACAAACCAACAAACGAACAAACCAACAAACCAACAAACCAACAAGCCAACAAACCAACAAGCCAACAAACGAGCAAACCAACAAACCAACAAACCAACAAGCCAACAAACCAACAAACCAACAAACCAACAAACCAACAAACCAACAAACTAACAAGCCAACAAACCAACAAACCAACAAACGAACACACCAACAAACCAATGAACGAACAAACCAACAAACCAACAAACCAACAAACCAACAAACCAACAAACCAACAAACCAACAAACTAACAAGCCAACAAACCAACAAACCAACAAACGAACACACCAACAAACCAATGAACGAACAAACCAACAAACCAAAAAACCAACAAGCCAACAAACCAACATACCAACAAGCCAACAAACCAACAAACCAACAAACCAACAAGCCAACAAACCAACAAACCAACAAGCCAACAAGCCAACAAACCAACAAACCAACCAACAAAGAAACCAACAAACCAATAAGCCAACAAGCCAACAAACCAACAAACGAACAAACCAACAAACCAACAAACCAACAAATGAACAAATCAACAACAAAACAAACCAACAAACCAACAAACCAACAAACCAACAAACCAACAAGCCAACAAGCCAACAAACCAACAAACCAACAAACCAACAAACGAACAAACCAACAAACCAACAAACCAACAAACCAACAAGCCTACAAGCCTACAAGCCAACAAACGAACAAGCCAACAAACCAAAAAACCAACAAACCAACAAACCAACAAACCAACAAGCCAACAAACCAACAAGTCAACAAACCAACAAACCAACAAACCAACAAACCAACAAACCAACAAACCAACAAACCAACAAACCAACAAACCAACAAGCCAACAAACCAACAAACCAACAAACTAACAAACCAACAAGCCAACAAGCCAACAAACCAACAAGCCAACCAACCAACAAACCAACAAACCAACAAACCAACAAACCAACAAAGCAACAAACGAACAAATCAACAACAAAACAAACCAACAAACCAATAACCAACAAGCCAACAAACCAACAATCCAACAAACCAACAAACCAATAAACCAACAAACCAACAAACCAACAAACCAACAAGCCAACAAACCAACAAACCAACAAGCGAACAAACCAAAAAACGAACAAACCAACAAACCAACAAACCCACAAACCAACAAACCAACAAACCAACAAGCCAAAAAACCAACAAACCAACAAACCAACAAACCAACAAACCAACAAGCCAACAAACCAACAAGCCAACAAGCCAACAAACCAACTAACCAATAAGCCAACAAGCCAACAAGCCAACAAACCAACAAACCAACAAACGAACACACCAACAAACCAATAAACGATTAAACCAACAAACCAACAAGCCAACAAACCAACAAACGAACAAACCAACAAACCAACAAACCAACAAGCCTACAAGCCAACAAACCAACAAGCCAACAAACCAACAAACGAACAAACCAACAAACCAACAAACCAACAAGCCTACAACCCAACAAACCAACAAGCAAACAAACCAAAAAACCAACAAACCAACAAACCAACAAGCCAACAAGCCAACAAACCAACAAGTCAACAAACCAACAAACCAACAAACCAACAAACCAACAAACCAACAAACCAACAAACCAGCAAGCCAACAAACCAACAATCCAACAAACCAACAAACCAACAAACCAACAAACGAACAAACCAACAAACAAACAAACTAACAAACCAACAAGCCAACCAACCAACAAGCCAACAAACCAACAAACCAACAAACCAACAAGCCAACAAACCAACAAACCAACAAACTAACAAACGAACAAACCAACAAACAAACAAACCAACAAACCAACAAACCAATAAACCAACAAGCCAACTAACCAACAAACCAACAAACCAACAAACCAACACACCAACAAACCAACAAGCCAACAAGCCAACAAGCCAACCAGCCAACAAGCCTATAAACCAAAAAACCAACAAGCCAACAAACCAACATACCAACAAGCCAACAAACCAACAAACCAACAAACCAACAAGCCAACAAACCAACAAACCAACAAGCCAACAAGCCAACAAACCAACAAACCAACAAACAAACAAACCAACAAACCAATAAGCCAACAAGCCAACAAACCAACAAACGAACAAACCAACAAACGAACAAACCAACAAACCAACAAACCAACAAACCAACAAACCAACAAACCAACAAGCCAACAAGCCAACAAGCCAACAAACCAACAAACCGACAAACCAACAAACGAACAAACCAACAAACCAACAAACCAACAAGCCAACAAACCAACAAGCCAACAAACGAGCAAACCAACAAACCAACAAACCAACAAGCCAACAAACCAACAAACCAACAAACCAACAAACCAACAAACCAACAAACTAACAAGCCAACAAACCAACAAACCAACAAACGAACACACCAACAAACCAATGAACGAACAAACCAACAAACCAAAAAACCAACAAGCCAACAAACCAACATACCAACAAGCCAACAAATCAACAAACCAACAAACCAACAAGCAAACAAACCAACAAACCAACAAGCCAACAAGCCAACAAACCAACAAACCAACCAACAAACAAACCAACAAACCAATAAGCCAACAAGCCAACAAACCAACAAACGAACAAACCAACAAACCAACAAACCAACAAATGAACAAATCAACAACAAAACAAACCAACAAACCAACAAACCAACAAACCAACAAACCAACAAGCCAACAAGCCAACAAACCAACAAACCAACAAACCAACAAACAAACAAACCAACAAACCAACAAACCAACAAGCCTACAAGCCTACAAGCCAACAAACCAACAAGCCAACAAACCAAAAAACCAACAAACCAACAAACCAACAAACCAACAAGCCAACAAACCAACAAGTCAACAAACCAACAAACCAACAAACCAACAAACCAACAAACCAACAAACCAACAAACCAACAAACCAACAAGCCAACAAACCAACAAACCAACAAACCGACAAGCCAACAAGCCAACAAACCAACAAGCCAACCAACCAATAAACCAACAAACCAACAAACCAACAAACCAACAAACCAACAAACGAACAAATCAACAACAAAACAAACCAACAAACCAATAACCAACAAGCCAACAAACCAACAATCCAACAAACCAACAAACCAATAAACCAACAAACCAACAAACCAACAAACAAACAAGCCAACAAACCAACAAACCAACAAGCGAACAAACCAAAAAACGAACAAACCAACAAACCAACAAACCAACAAACCCACAAACCAACAAACCAACAAACCAACAAACCAACAAGCCAACAAACCAACAAGCCAACAAGCCAACAAACCAATTAACCAATAAGCCAACAAGCCAACAAGCCAACAAACCAACAAACCAACAAACCAACAAACGAACACACCAACAAACAAATAAACGATTAAACCAACAAACCAACAAGCCAACAAACCAACAAACGAACAAACCAACAAACCAACAAGCCTACAAGCCAACAAACCAACAAGCCAACAAACCAACAAACGAACAAACCAACAAACCAACAAACCAACAAGCCTACAACCCAACAAACCAACAAGCAAACAAACCAAAAAACCAACAAACCAACAAACCAACAAGCCAACAAGCCAACAAACCAACAAGTCAACAAACCAACAAACCAACAAACCAACAAACCAACAAACCAACAAACCAGCAAGCCAACAAACCAACAATCCAAAAAACCAACAAACCAACAAACCAACAAACGAACAAACCAACAAACAAACAAACTAACAAACCAACAAGCCAACCAACCAACAAGCCAACAAACCAACAAACCAACAAACCAACAAACCAACAAGCCAACAAACCAACAAACCAACAAACCAACAAACGAACAAACCAACAAACAAACAAACCAACAAACCAACAAACCAATAAACCAAAAAGCCAACTAACCAACAAACCAACAAACCAACAAACCAACACACCAACAAACCAACAAGCCAACAAGCCAACAAGCCAACCAGCCAACAAGCCTATAAACCAAAAAACCAACAAGCCAACAAACCAACATACCAACAAGCCAACAAACCAACAAACCAACAAACCAACAAGCCAACATACCAACAAACCAACAAGCCAACAAGCCAACAAGCCAACAAACCAACAAACTAAAAAACCAAAACACCAACAAACGAACAAACCAACAAACCAACAATCCAACAAACCAACAAACCAACAAACCAACAAACCAACAAACCAATAAATGAATAAACCAACAAAACAACAAACCAACAAGCCAACAAACCAACAAACGAACAAACCAACAAACCAACAAACCAACAAGCCTACAAGCCAACAAACCAACAAGCCAACAAACCAACAAACGAACAAACCAACAAACCAACAAACCAACAAGCCTACAACCCAACAAACCAACAAGCAAACAAACCAAAAAACCAACAAACCAACAAACCAACAAGCCAACAAGCCAACAAACCAACAAGTCAACAAACCAACAAACCAACAAACCAACAAACCAACAAACCAACAAACCAGCAAGCCAACAAACCAACAATCCAACAAACCAACAAACCAACAAACCAACAAACGAACAAACCAACAAACAAACAAACTAACAAACCAACAAGCCAACCAACCAACAAGCCAACAAACCAACAAACCAACAAACCAACAAGCCAACAAACCAACAAACCAACAAACTAACAAACGAACAAACCAACAAACAAACAAACCAACAAACCAACAAACCAATAAACCAACAAGCCAACTAACCAACAAACCAACAAACCAACAAACCAACACACCAACAAACCAACAAGCCAACAAGCCAACAAGCCAACCAGCCAACAAGCCTATAAACCAAAAAACCAACAAGCCAACAAACCAACATACCAACAAGCCAACAAACCAACAAACCAACAAACCAACAAGCCAACAAACCAACAAACCAACAAGCCAACAAGCCAACAAACCAACAAACCAACAAACAAACAAACCAACAAACCAATAAGCCAACAAGCCAACAAACCAACAAACAAACAAACCAACAAACGAACAAACCAACAAACCAACAAACCAACAAACCAACAAACCAACAAACCAACAAGCCAACAAGCCAACAAGCCAACAAACCAACAAACCGACAAACCAACAAACGAACAAACCAACAAACCAACAAACCAACAAGCCAACAAACCAACAAGCCAACAAACGAGCAAACCAACAAACCAACAAACCAACAAGCCAACAAACCAACAAACCAACAAACCAACAAACCAACAAACCAACAAACTAACAAGCCAACAAACCAACAAACCAACAAACGAACACACCAACAAACCAATGAACGAACAAACCAACAAACCAAAAAACCAACAAGCCAACAAACCAACATACCAACAAGCCAACAAATCAACAAACCAACAAACCAACAAGCAAACAAACCAACAAACCAACAAGCCAACAAGCCAACAAACCAACAAACCAACCAACAAACAAACCAACAAACCAATAAGCCAACAAGCCAACAAACCAACAAACGAACAAACCAACAAACCAACAAACCAACAAATGAACAAATCAACAACAAAACAAACCAACAAACCAACAAACCAACAAACCAACAAACCAACAAGCCAACAAGCCAACAAACCAACAAACCAACAAACCAACAAACAAACAAACCAACAAACCAACAAACCAACAAGCCTACAAGCCTACAAGCCAACAAACCAACAAGCCAACAAACCAAAAAACCAACAAACCAACAAACCAACAAACCAACAAGCCAACAAACCAACAAGTCAACAAACCAACAAACCAACAAACCAACAAACCAACAAACCAACAAACCAACAAACCAACAAACCAACAAGCCAACAAACCAACAAACCAACAAACCGACAAGCCAACAAGCCAACAAACCAACAAGCCAACCAACCAATAAACCAACAAACCAAAAAACCAACAAACCAACAAACCAACAAACGAACAAATCAACAACAAAACAAACCAACAAACCAATAACCAACAAGCCAACAAACCAACAATCCAACAAACCAACAAACCAATAAACCAACAAACCAACAAACCAACAAACAAACAAGCCAACAAACCAACAAACCAACAAGCGAACAAACCAAAAAACGAACAAACCAACAAACCAACAAACCAACAAACCCACAAACCAACAAACCAACAAACCAACAAACCAACAAGCCAACAAACCAACAAACCAACAAACCAACAAACCAACAAACCAACAAGCCAACAAACCAACAAGCCAACAAGCCAACAAACCAATTAACCAATAAGCCAACAAGCCAACAAGCCAACAAACCAACAAACCAACAAACCAACAAACGAACACACCAACAAACCAATAAACGATTAAACCAACAAACCCACAAACCAACAAACCAACAAACCAACAAACCAACAAGCCAACAAACCAACAAACCAACAAACCAACAAACCAACAAACCAACAAGCCAACAAACCAACAAGCCAACAAGCCAACAAACCAATTAACCAATAAGCCAACAAGCCAACAAGCCAACAAACCAACAAGCCAACAAACCAACAAACGAACAAACCAACAAACCAACAAACCAACAAGCCTACAAGCCAACAAACCAACAAGCCAACAAACCAACAAACGAACAAACCAACAAACCAACAAACCAACAAGCCTACAACCCAACAAACCAACAAGCAAACAAACCAAAAAACCAACAAACCAACAAACCAACAAGCCAACAAGCCAACAAACCAACAAGTCAACAAACCAACAAACCAACAAACCAACAAACCAACAAACCAACAAACCAGCAAGCCAACAAACCAACAATCCAAAAAACCAACAAACCAACAAACCAACAAACGAACAAACCAACAAACAAACAAACTAACAAACCAACAAGCCAACCAACCAACAAGCCAACAAACCAACAAACCAACAAACCAACAAACCAACAAGCCAACAAACCAACAAACCAACAAACCAACAAACGAACAAACCAACAAACAAACAAACCAACAAACCAACAAACCAATAAACCAAAAAGCCAACTAACCAACAAACCAACAAACCAACAAACCAACACACCAACAAACCAACAAGCCAACAAGCCAACAAGCCAACCAGCCAACAAGCCTATAAACCAAAAAACCAACAAGCCAACAAACCAACATACCAACAAGCCAACAAACCAACAAACCAACAAACCAACAAGCCAACATACCAACAAACCAACAAGCCAACAAGCCAACAAGCCAACAAACCAACAAACCAACAAACAAACAAACCAACAAACCAATAAGCCAACAACCCAACAAACCAACAAACGGACAAACCAACAAACGAACAAACCAACAAACCAACAAACCAACAAACCAACAAACCAACAAACCAACAAGCCAACAAGCCAACAAACCAACAAACCGACAAACCAACAAACGAACAAACCAACAAACCAACAAACCAACAAGCCAACAAACCAACAAGCCAACAAACGAGCAAACCAACCAACCAACAAACCAACAAGCCAACAAGCCAACAAACCAACAAACCAACAAACCAACAAACCAACAAACTAACAAGCCAACAAACCAACAAACCAACAAACGAACACACCAACAAACCAATGAACGAACAAACCAACAAACCAACAAACCAACAAGCCAACAAACGAACAAACCTACAAAGCAATAAACCAACTAACAAAATACCAACAAACCAACAAGCCAACAAACCAACAAACCAACAAACCAGCAAACGAGCAAACCAACAAACCAACAAACCAACAAACCAACAAACCAACAAAACAACAAGCCAACAAACCAACAAACCAACAAACCAACAAGCCCACAAGCCAACAAGCCAACAAGCCAACAAGCCAACAAACCAAGAAACCAATAAGCCAACAAGCCAACAAACCAACAAACCAACAAACCAACAAACGAACAAACCAACAAACCAACAAACCAACAAACCAACAAACCAACAAACCAACAAACCAACAAACCAATAAACGAACAAAACAACAAACCAACAAACCAACAAACGAACAAACCAACAAACCAACAAACTAACAAACCAACATTCCAACAAGCCAACAAACCAACAAACCAACAAACCAAAAAACCAACAAACCAACAAGCCAACAAGCCAACAAGCGAACAAACCAACAAACCAACAAATCAACAAACCAACAAACCAACAAACCAACAAACCAACAAACCAACAAACGAACAAATCAACAACAAAACAAACCACAAACCAACAAACCGACAAACCAACAAGCCAACAAGCCAACAAACCAACAAACCAACAAACCAACAAACAAACAAACCAATAAACCAACAAACCAACAAGCCGACAAGCCAACAAACCAACAAGCCAACAAACCAACAAGTCAACAAACCAACAAACCAACAAACCAACAAACCAACAAACCAACAAACCAACAAACCAACAAACCAACAAGCCAACAAACCAACAAACCAACAAACCAACAAGCCAACAAGCTAACAAGCCAACAAACCAACAAGCCAACAAACGAACACACCAACAAACCAATAAACCAATAAACCAACAAGTCAACAAACCACCAAACCAACAAACCAACAAACCAACAAACTAACAAACCAACAAACGAACAATTCAACAACAAAACAAACCAACAAACCAACAAACCAATAAACCAACAAGCCAACAAACCAACAAACTAACAATCCAACAATCCAACAAGCCAACAAACCAACAAACCAACAAACCAACAAGCCAACAAACCAACAAACCAACAAGCGAACAAACCAAAAAACGAACAAACCAACAAACCAACAAACCAACAAACCAACAAACCAACAAACCAACAAACCAACAAACCAACAAACCAACAAACCAACAAACCAACAAACCAACAATCCAACAAGCCAACAAGCCAACAAACCAACAAACCAACAAACCAACAAACCAACAAACCAACAAACCAACAAACCAACAAACCAACAAACCAACAAACCAACAAACCAACAAACCAACAAAACAACAAACCAACAAACCAACAATCAACAAGCCGACAAACCAACAAACCAACAAGCCAACAAACCAAAAAACTAACAAGCCAACAAACCAACATACCAACAAACCAACAAAAAAAGAAACCAACAACAAACCAACAAACGAACAAACCAACAAACAAACAAGCCAACAAAGCAACAAACCAACAAACAAACAAACCAACAAACCAACAAGCCAACAAACCAACAAACAAACAAACCAACAAACCAAAAAACAAACAAACCAACAACCCAACTAACCAACAAACAAACAAACCAACAAACCAACACACCAACAAACCAACAAGCCAACCAGCCAATAAGCCAACAAGCCAACATGCCAACAAACCAAAAAACCAACAAGCCAACAAACCAACATACCAACAAGCCAACAAACCAACAAACCAATAAACCAACAAGCCAACAAACCAACAAACCAACAAGCCAACAAGCCAACAAACCAACAAACCAACAAACCAACAAACCAACAAACCAATAAGCCAACAAGCCAATAAACCAACAAACCAATAAACCAACAAACAAAAAAACCAACAAATCAACAAACTAACAAAGCAACAAACCAGCAAGCCAACAAGACAACAAACGAACAAACCAACAAACGAACAAACCAACAAACCAACAAACTAACAAACGAACAAACCAACAAACAAACAAACCAACAAACCAACAAACCAATAAACCAACAAACCAACAAACCAACAAGCCAACAAATGAACAAACCAACAAATAAACAAACCAACAAACTAACAAACAAACAAGCCAACTAACCAACAAACCAACAAACGAACCAACCAACAAACCTACAAACCAGCAAGCCAACAAACAAACAAACGAACAAACCAACAAGCCAACAAACCAAAAAACCAACAAACCAACAAGCCAACAAACCAACAAACGAACAAACGAACAAACGAACAAACCAACAAACGAACAAACCAACAATCCAACAAAACAACAAGCCAACAAATTAACAAACGAACAAACCAACAAACCAACAAACCAACAAACCAACAAACCAACAAACCAACAAACCAACAAGCGAACAAACCAAAAAACGAACAAACCAACAAACCAATAAACCAACAAACCAACAAACCAACAAACCAACAAACCAACAAACCAACAAGCCAACAAGCCAACAAGCCAACAAACCAACAAACCAACAAACCAACAAACCAACAAACCAACAAACCAACAAACCAACAAACCAACAAACCAACAAACCAACAAACCAACAAACCAAGAAACCAACTAACCAACAAGCCAACAAGCCAACAAACTAACAAACCAAGAAGCCAACAAGCCAACAAACCAACAAGCCAACAAACCAACAAACCAACAAACCAACAAACGAACAAACCAACAAATATACAAACCAACAAACCAACAAATGAACAAACCAACAAGCCAACAAACCAACAAACCAACAAACCAACAAACCAACAAACAAACAAACCAACAAACCAACAAACCCACAAACCAACAAACCAACAAACCAACAATCAACAAGCCGACAAACCAACAAACCAACAAGCCAACAAACCAATAAAACAACAAACCAACAAACGAACAAACCAACAAACAAACAAGCCAACAAAGCAACAAACCAACAAACCAACAAACCAACAAGCCAACAAACCAACAAACCAACAAGCCAACAAACCAACAAACCAACAAACCAACAAACGAACAAACCAACAAAAAAACAAACCAACAAACCAAAAAACAAACAAACCAACAACCCAACTAACCAACAAACCAACAAACCAACAAACCAACACACCAACAAACCAACAAGCCAACAAGCCAACAAGCCAACAAACCAAAAAACCAACAAGCCAACAAACCAACATACCAACAAGCCAACAAACCAACAAACCAACAAACCAACAAGCCAACAAACCAACAAACCAACAAGTAAACAAGCCAACAAACCAACAAACCAACAAACCAACAAACCAACAAACCAACAAACCAATAAGCCAACAAGCCAATAAACCAGCAAACCAACAAACCAACAAACCAACAAACTAACAAACCAATAAACGAACAAACCAACAAACCAACAAACGAACAAACGAACAAACCAACAAACAAACAAACCAACAAACCAACAAACCAATAAACCAATAAACCAACAAACCAAAAAACCAACAAACCAATAAACCAACAAACGAACAAACGAACAAACGAACAAACGAACAAACCAACAAACCAACAAACGAACAAACCAACAATTCAACAAAACAACAAGCCAACAAACCAACAAACGAACAAACCAACAAACCAACAAACAAACAAACCAACAAACAAACAAACCAACAAACCAACAAACCAACAAACCAACAACCCAAGAACCCAACAACCCAACAAACCAACAAACCAATAAACCAACAAGCCAACAAACCAACAAACTAACAAACCAATAAACGAACAAACCAACAAACCAACAAACCAACAAGTCAACAAACCAACAAACCAACAAACCAACAAACCAACAAACTAACAAGCCAGCAAACCAACAAACCAACAAAGCAACAAGCCAACAAGCCAACAAGCCAACAAAACAACAAGCCAAAAACCAAAAAACCAACAAACCGATAATCCAACAAGCCAACAAACCAACAAACCAACAAACCAACAACCCAACAAACCAACAAACCAACAAACCCACAAACCAACAAACCAACAAACCAACAAACCAACAAACCAACAAACGAACAAATCAACAACAAAATAAACCAACAAACCAACAAACCAATAAACCAACAAGCCAACAAACGAACAATCCAACAAACCAACAAACCAACAAACCAACAAACCAACAAGCCAACAAGCCAACAAACCAACAAACCAACAAGCGAACAAACCAAAAAACGAACAAACCAACAAACCAATAAACCAACAAACCAACAAACCAACAAACCAACAAACCAACAAACCAACAAGCCAACAAGCCAACAAGCCAACAAACCAACAAACCAACAAACCAACAAACCAACAAACCAACAAACCAACAAACCAACAAACCAACAAACCAACAAACCAACAAACCAACAAACCAACAAACCAACAAACCAACAAACCAACAAACCAACAAACCAACCAACCAACAAACCAACAAGCCAACAAGCCAACAAACTAACAAACCAACAAACCAACAAGCCAACAAGCCAACAAACCAACAAGCCAACAAACCAACAAACCAACAAACCAACAAACGAACAAACCAACAAATATACAAACCAACAAACCAACAAATGAACAAACCAACAAGCCAACAAACCAACAAACCAACAAACCAACAAACCAACAAACCAACAAACCCACAAACCAACAAACCAACAAACCAACAAACCAACAACCAACAAGCCGACAAACCAACAAACCAACAAGCCAACAAACCAACAAAATAACAAACCAACAAACGAACAAACCAACAAACCAACAAACCAACAAACCAACAAACCAACAAACCAACAAACCAACAAACCAACATACCAACAAGCCAACAAACCAACAAACCAACAAACCAACAAATCAACAAACCAACAAACCAGCAAACCAACAAACCAACAAACCAACAAACCAACAAAAGAACAAATCAACAACAAAACAAACCAACAAAACCAACAAACCAACAAACCAACAACCCAAGAACCCAACAACCCAACAAACCAATAAACGAACAAACCAACAAACCAACAAACGAACAAACGAACAAACCAACAAACAAACAAACCAACAAACCAACAAACCAATAAACCAATAAACCAACAAACCAAAAAAATAACAAACCAATAAACCAATAAACGAACAAACGAACAAACGAACAAACGAACAAACCAACAAACCAACAAACGAACAAACCAACAATCCAACAAAACAACAAGCCAACAAACCAACAAACGAACAAACCAACAAACCAACAAACAAACAAACCAACAAACAAACAAACCAACAAACCAACAAACCAACAAACCAACAACCCAAGAACCCAACAACCCAACAAACCAACAAACCAATAAACCAACAAGCCAACAAACCAACAAACTAACAAACCAATAAACGAACAAACCAACAAACCAACAAACCAACAAGTCAACAAACCAACAAACCAACAAACCAACAAACCAACAAACTAACAAGCCAGCAAACCAACAAACCAACAAACCAACAAGCCAACAAGCCAACAAGCCAACAAAACAACAAGCCAAAAACCAAAAAACCAACAAACCGATAATCCAACAAGCCAACAAACCAACAAACCAACAAACCAACAAACCAACAACCCAACAAACCAACAAACCAACAAACCAACAAACCAACAAACCAACAAACCAACAAACCAACAAACCAACAAACCAACAAACGAACAAATCAACAACAAAATAAACCAACAAACCAACAAACCAATAAACCAACAAGCCAACAAACCAACAATCCAACAAACCAACAAACCAACAAACCAACAAACCAACAAGCCAACAAGCCAACAAACCAACAAACCAACAAGCGAACAAACCAAAAAACGAACAAACCAACAAACCAATAAACCAACAAACCAACAAACCAACAAACCAACAAACCAACAAACCAACAAGCCAACAAGCCAACAAACCAACAAACCAACAAACCAACAAACCAACAAACCAACAAACCAACAAACCAACAAACCAACAAACCAACAAACCAACAAACCAACAAACCAACAAACCAACAAACCAACAAACCAACAAACCAACAAACCAACAAACCAACAAACCAACAAACCAACAAGCCAACAAGCCAACAAACTAACAAACCAACAAACCAACAAGCCAACAAGCCAACAAACCAACAAGCCAACAAACCAACAAACCAACAAACCAACAAACGAACAAACCAACAAATATACAAACCAACAAACCAACAAATGAACAAACCAACAAGCCAACAAACCAACAAACCAACAAACCAACAAACCAACAAACCAACAAACCCACAAACCAACAAACCAACAAACCAACAAACCAACAACCAACAAGCCGACAAACCAACAAACCAACAAGCCAACAAACCAACAAAATAACAAACAAACAAACGAACAAACTAACAAACCAACAAACCAACAAACCAACAAACCAACAAACCAACAAACCAACAAACCAACAAACGAACAAACCAACAAACCAACAAACCAACAAACCAACATACCAACAAGCCAACAAACCAACAAACCAACAAACCAACAAATCAAAAAACCAACAAACCAGCAAACCAACAAACCAACAAACCAACAAACCAACAAAAGAACAAATCAACAACAAAACAAACCAACAAACCAACAAACCAACAAACCAACAACCCAAGAACCCAACAACCCAACAAACCAACAAACCAACAAACCAACAAGCCAATAAACCAACAAACTAACAAACCAATAAACGAACAAACCGACAAACCAACAAACCAACAAGTCAACAAACCAACAAACCAACAAACCAACAAACCAACAAACCAACAAGCCAGCAAACCAACAAACCAACAAACCAACAAGCCAACAAGCCAACAAGCCAACAAACCAACAAGCCAACAAACAAAAAAACCAACAAACCAATAAACCAACAAACCAACAAACCAACAAACCAACAAACCAACAAACCAACAAACCAACAAGCGAACAAGCCAACAAACTAACAAACCAACAAACCAACAACCCAACAAGCCAACAAACCAACAAGCCAACAAACCAACAAACCAACAAACCAACAAACCAACAAACCAACAAACCAACAAACCAACAAACCAACAAGCCAACAAACCAATAAAACAACAAACCAACAAACGAACAAACCAACAAACCAACAAACCAACAAACCAACAAACCAACAAACGAACAAACGAACAAACCAACAAACCAACAAACCAACAAACCATCATACCAACAAGCCAACAAACCAACAAACCAACAAACCAACAAGCCAGAAAACCAACAAACCAACAAACCAACAAGCCAACAAGCCAACAAGCCAACAAGCCAACAAACCAACAAACCAACAAATCAACAAACCAACAAACCAACAAACCAACAAACCAACAAACCAACAAACCAACAAACCAACAAACCAACAAACCAACAAACCAACAAGCCAACAAACCAACAAACCAACAAACCAACAAACCAATAAGCCAACAAGCCAACAAACCAACAAACCAACAAACTAACAAACCAACAAACTAACAAACCAATAAACAAACAAACCAACAAACCAATAAGCCAACAAGCCAACAAACCAACAAACAAACAAACCAACAAACCAACAAATCGACAAAGCAACAAACCAACAAGCCAACAAACCAACAAACGAACAAACCAACAAACGAACAAACCAACAAACCAACAAACCAACAAACCAACAAATTGACAAGCCAACAAGCCAATAAGCCAACAAACCAACAAACCGACAAACCAACAAACAAACAAACCAACAAACCAACAAACCAACAAGCCAACAAACCAACAAACCAACAAACCAACAAACGAACAAACCAACAAACAAACAAACCAACAAACCAAAAAACAAACAAACCAACAACCCAACTAACTAACAAACCAACAAACCAATAAACCAACACACCAACAAACCAACAAGCCAACAAGCCAACAAGCCAACAAGCCAACAAACCAAAAAACCAACAAGCCAACAAGCCAACAAACCAATAAACCAACACACCAACAAACCAACAAGCCAACAAGCCAACAAGCCAACAAGTCAACAAACCAACAAACCAACAAACCAACAAACCAACAAACTAACAAGCCAGCAAACCAACAAACCAACAAACCAACAAGCCAACAAGCCAACAAGCCAACAAAACAACAAGCCAACAAACGAAAAAACCAACAAACCGATAATCCAACAAGCCAACAAACCAACAAACCAACAAACCAACAAACCAACAAACCAACAAACCAACAAACCAACAAACCAACAAACCAACAAACCAACAAACCAACAAACCAACAAACGAACAAATCAACAACAAAATAAACCAACAAACCAACAAACCAATAAACCAACAAGCCAACAAACCAACAATCCAACAAACCAACAAACCAACAAACCAACAAACCAACAAACCAACAAGCCAACAAGCCAACAAACCAACAAACCAACAAGCGAACAAACCAAAAAACGAACAAACCAACAAACCAATAAACCAACAAACCAACAAACCAACAAACCAACAAACCAACAAATCAACAAACCAACAAGCCAACAAGCCAACAAACCAACAAACCAACAAACCAACAAACCAACAAACCAACAAACCAACAAACCAACAAACCAACAAACCAACAAACCAACAAACCAACAAACCAACAAACCAACAAACCAACAAACCAACAAACCAACAAACCAACAAACCAACAAACCAACAAACCAACAAGCCAACAAGCCAACAAACTAACAAACCAACAAACCAACAAGCCAACAAGCCAACAAACCAACAAGCCAACAAACCAACAAACCAACATACCAACAAACGAACAAACCAACAAATATACAAACCAACAAACCAACAAACCAACAACCAACAAGCCGACAAACCAACAAACCAACAAGCCAACAAACCAACAAAATAACAAACCAACAAACGAACAAACCAACAAACCAACAAACCAACAAACCAACAAACCAACAAACCAACAAACCAACAAACGAACAAACCAACAAACCAACAAACCAACAAACCAACATACCAACAAGCCAACAAACCAACAAACCAACAAACCAACATTATCAACAAACCAACAAACCAGCAAACCAACAAACCAACAAACCAACAAACCAACAAACGAACAAATCAACAACAAAACAAACCAACAAACCAACAAACCAACAAACCAACAACCCAAGAACCCAACAACCCAACAAACCAACAAACCAACAAACCAACAAGCCAATAAACCAACAAACTAACAAACCAATAAACGAACAAACCAACAAACCAACAAACCAACAAGTCAACAAACCAACAAACCAACAAACCAACAAACCAACAAACCAACAAGCCAGCAAACCAACAAACCAACAAACCAACAAGCCAACAAGCCAACAAGCCAACAAACCAACAAGCCAACAAACGAAAAAACCAACAAACCAATAAACCAACAAACCAACAAACCAACAAACCAACAAACCAACAAACCAACAAACCAACAAACCAACAAGCCAACAAGCCAACAAACTAACAAACCAACAAACCAACAACCCAACAAGCCAACAAACCAACAAGCCAACAAACCAACAAACCAACAAACCAACAAACCAACAAACCAACAAACCAACAAACCAACAAACCAACAAGCCAACAAACCAATAAAACAACAAACCAACAAACGAACAAACGAACAAACCAACAAACCAACAAACCAACAAACCAACAAACGAACAAACGAACAAACCAACAAACCAACAAACCATCATACCGACAAGCCAACAAACCAACAAACCAACAAACCAACAAACCAACAAACAAGAAAACCAACAAACCAACAAACCAACAAGCCAACAAACCAACAAGCCAACAAGCCAACAAGCCAACAAGCCAACAAACCAACAAACCAACAAATCAACAAACCAACAAACCAACAAACCAACAAACCAACAAACCAACAAACCAACAAACCAACAAACCAATAAAACAACAAACCAACAAGCCAACAAACCAACAAACCAACAAACCAACAAACCAACAAACCAACAAACCAATAAGCCAACAAGCCAACAAACCAACAAACCAACAAACTAACAAACCAACAAACTAACAAACCAATAAACAAACAAACCAACAAACCAATAAGCCAACAAGCCAACAAACCAACAAAAAAACAAACCAACAAACCAACAAACCAACAAAGCAACAAACCAACAAGCCAACAAACCAACAAACGAACAAACCAACAAACGAACAAACCAACAAACCAACAAACCAACAAATTGACAAGCCAACAAGCCAATAAGCCAACAAACCAACAAACCGACAAACCAACAAACAAACAAACCAACAAACCAACAAACCAACAGGCCAACAAACCAACAAATCAACAAACCAACAAACGAACAAACCAACAAACAAACAAACCAACAAACCAAAAAACAAACAAACCAACAACCCAACTAACCAACAAACCAACAAACCAATAAACCAACACACCAACAAACCAACAAGCCAACAAGCCAACAAGCCAACAAGCCAACAAACCAAAAAACCAACAAGCCAACAAGCCAACAAACCAACAAACCAACATACCAACAAGCCAAAAAACCAACAAACCAACAAACCAACAAGCCAACAAACCAACAAACCAACAAGCCAACAAGCCAACAAACCAACAAACCAACAAACCAACAAACCAATAAGCCAACAAACCAATAAACCAACAAACCAACAAACCAACAAACCAACAAACCAACAAACCAACAAACAAACAAACCAATAAACCAACAAACTAACAAACCAACAAGCCAACAAGCCAACAAACGAACAAACCAACAAACGAACAAACCAACAAACCAACAAACTCACAAACGAACAAACCAACAAACAAACGAACCAACAAACCAACAAACCAATAAACCAACAAACCAACAAACCAACAAGCCAACAAACGAACAAATCAACAAACAAACAAACCAACAAACCAACAAACAAGCAAGCCAACTAACCAACAAACCAACAAATGAACCAACCAACAAACCTACAAACCAGCAAACCAACAAACAAACAAACGAACAAACCAACAAGCCAACAAACCAAAAAACCAACAAACCAACAAACCAATAAACCAACAAACGAACAAACGAACAAACGAACAAACGAACAAACCAACAAACCAACAAACGAACAAACCAACAATCCAACAAAACAACAAGCCAACAAACCAACAAACGAACAAACCAACAAACCAACAAACCAACAAACCAACAAACAAACAAATCAACAAACCAACAAACCAACAAACCAACAACCCAAGAACCCAACAAACCAACAAACCACCAAGCCAACAAACCAACAAACTAACAAACCAATAAACGAACAAACCAACAAACCAACAAACGAACAAACCAACAAACCAACAAACCAACAAACCAACATACCAACAAGCCAACAAACCAACAAACCAACAAACCAACAAACCAACAAGCCAACAAGCCAACAAGTCAACAAGCCAACAAACCAACAAACCAACAAATCAACAAACCAACAAACCAACAAACCAACAAACCAACAAACCAACAAACCAACAAACCAACAAACGAACAAATCAACAACAAAACAAACCAACAAACCAACAAACCAACAAAGCAACAAGCCAACAAGCCAACAAACCAACAAACCAAAAAGCCAACAAGCCAACAAGCCAACAAACCAACAAGCCAACAAACGAACAAACCAACAAACCAATAAACCAACAAGCCAACAAACCAACAAACCAACAAATCAACAAACCAACAAAATAACAAACCAACAAACCAACAAACCAACAAACCAACAAACAAACAAACCAACAAACCAACAAACCAACAAACCAACAAACCACCAAGCCAACAAACCAACAAACTAACAAACCAATAAACGAACAAACCAACAAACCAACAAACGAACAAACCAACAAACCAACAAACCAACAAACCAACATACCAACAAGCCAACAAACCAACAAACGAACAAACCAACAAACCAACAAACCAACAAACCAACAAACCAACAAACCAACAAACCAACAACCCAAGAACCCAACAAACCAACAAACCAACAAACCACCAAGCCAACAAACCAATAAACGAACAAACCAATAAACGAACAAACGAACAAACCAACAAACGAACAAACCAACAAACCAACAAACCAACAAACCAACATACCAACAAGCCAACAAACCAACAAACCAACAAACCAACAAACCAACAAGCCAACAAGCCAACAAGTCAACAAGCCAACAAACCAACAAACCAACAAATCAACAAACCAACAAACCAACAAACCAACAAACCAACAAACCAACAATCCAACAAACCAACAAACGAACAAATCAACAACAAAACAAACCAACAAACAACAAACCAACAAACCAACAAGCCAACAAGCCAACAAACCAACAAACCAACAAGCCAACAAGCCAACAAGCCAACAAACCAACAAGCCAACAAACGAACAAACCAACAAACCAATAAACCAACAAGCCAACAAACCAACAAACCAACAAATCAACAAACCAACAAAACAACAAACCAACAAACCAACAAACCAACAAACGAACAAATCAACAACAAAACCAACCAACAAACCAACAAACCAATAAACCAACAAGCCAACAAACCAACAATCCAACAAATCAACAAACCAACAAACCAACAAACCAACAAGCCAACAAGCCAACAAACCAACAAACCAACAAGCGAACAAATCAAAAAACGAACAAACCAACAAACCAACAAACCAACAAACCAACAAACCAACAAACCAACAAAACAACAAGCCAACAAACCAACAAACCAACAAACGAACAAATCAACAACAAAACAAACCAACAAACAACAAACCAACAAACCAACAAGCCAACAAGCCAACAAACCAACAAACCAACAAGCCAACAAGCCAACAAGCCAACAAACCAACAAGCCAACAAACGAACAAACCAACAAACCAACAAACCAACAAGCCAACAAACCAACAAACCAACAAATCAACAAACCAACAAACCAACAAACAAGCAAGCCAACTAACCAACAAACCAACAAATGAACCAACCAACAAACCTACAAACCAGCAAACCAACAAACAAACAAACCAATAAACCAACAAACTAACAAACCAACAAGCCAACAAGCCAACAAACCAACAAACCACCAAGCCAACAAACCAACAAACTAACAAACCAATAAACGAACAAACCAACAAACCAACAAATGAACAAACCAACAAACCAACAAACCAACAAACCAACATACCAACAAGCCAACAAACCAACAAACGAACAAACCAACAAACCAACAAACCAACAAACCAACAAACAAACAAACCAACAAACCAACAAACCAACAAACCAACAACCCAAGAACCCAACAAACCAACAAACCAACAAACCACCAAGCCAACAAACCAATAAACGAACAAACCAATAAACGAACAAACGAACAAACCAACAAACGAACAAACCAACAAACCAACAAACCAACAAACCAACATACCAACAAGCCAACAAACCAACAAACCAACAAACCAACAAACCAACAAGCCAACAAGCCAACAAGTCAACAAGCCAACAAACCAACAAACCAACAAATCAACAAACCAACAAACCAACAAACCAACAAACCAACAAACCAACAATCCAACAAACCAACAAACGAACAAATCAACAACAAAACAAACTAACAAACAACAAACCAACAAACCAACAAGCCAACAAGCCAACAAACCAACAAACCAACAAGCCAACAAGCCAACAAGCCAACAAACCAACAAGCCAACAAACGAACAAACCAACAAACCAATAAACCAACAAGCCAACAAACCAACAAACCAACAAATCAACAAACCAACAAAACAACAAACCAACAAACCAACAAACCAACAAACCAACAAACGAACAAATCAACAACAAAACCAACCAACAAACCAACAAACCAATAAACCAACAAGCCAACAAACCAACAATCCAACAAATCAACAAACCAACAAACCAACAAACCAACAAGCCAACAAGCCAACAAACCAACAAACCAACAAGCGAACAAATCAAAAAACGAACAAACCAACAAACCAACAAACCAACAAACCAACAAACCAACAAAACAACAAGCCAATAAACCAACAAACCAACAAACGAACAAATCAACAACAAAACAAACCAACAAACAACAAACCAACAAACCAACAAGCCAACAAGCCAACAAACCAACAAACCAACAAGCCAACAAGCCAACAAACCAACAAGCCAACAAACGAACAAACCAACAAACCAACAAACCAACAAGCCAACAAACCAACAAACCAACAAATCAACAAACCAACAAACCAACAAACAAGCAAGCCAACTAACCAACAAACCAACAAATGAACCAACCAACAAACCTACAAACCAGCAAACCAACAAACAAACAAACCAATAAACCAACAAACTAACAAACCAACAAGCCAACAAGCCAACAAACGAACAAACCAATAAACAAACAAACCAACAAACCAATAAGCCAACAAGCCAACAAACCAACAAAAAAACAAACCAACAAACCAACAAACCAACAAAGCAACAAACCAACAAGCCAACAAACCAA
Organism: Atherix ibis; assembly: GCA_958298945.1. Classification (NCBI taxonomy): domain Eukaryota; kingdom Metazoa; phylum Arthropoda; class Insecta; order Diptera; family Athericidae; genus Atherix; species Atherix ibis. The sequence goes on along the minus strand of OY282608.1, from coordinate 84,000,196 downwards.
CAAACGAACAAACCAACAAACGAACAAACCAACAAACCAACAAACCAACAAACCAACAAATTGACAAGCCAACAAGCCAATAAGCCAACAAACCAACAAACCGACAAACCAACAAACAAACAAACCAACAAACCAACAAACCAACAAGCCAACAAACCAACAAACCAACAAACCAACAAACGAACAAACCAACAAACAAACAAACCAACAAACCAAAAAACAAACAAACCAACAACCCAACTAACCAACAAACCAACAAACCAATAAACCAACACACCAACAAACCAACAAGCCAACAAGCCAACAAGCCAACAAGCCAACAAACCAAAAAACCAACAAGCCAACAAGCCAACAAACCAACAAACCAACATACCAACAAGCCAAAAAACCAACAAACCAACAAACCAACAAGCCAACAAACCAACAAACCAACAAGCCAACAAGCCAACAAACCAACAAACCAACAAACCAACAAACCAACAAACCAACAAACCAACAAACCAACAAACCAACAAACCAACAAACCAACAAACAAACAAACCAACAAACCAACAAACCAACAAACCAACAAGCCAACAAGCCAACAAACTAACAAACCAACAAACCAACAAGCCAACAAGCCAACAAACCAACAAGCCAACAAACCAACAAACCAACAAACCAACAAACGAACAAACCAACAAATATACAAACCAACAAACCAACAAACCAACAACCAACAAGCCGACAAACCAACAAACCAACAAGCCAACAAACCAACAAAATAACAAACCAACAAACGAACATACCAACAAACCAACAAACCAACAAACCAACAAACCAACAAACCAACAAACCAACAAACGAACAAACCAACAAACCAACAAACCAACAAACCAACATACCAACAAGCCAACAAACCAACAAACCAACAAACCAACAAATCAACAAACCAACAAACCAGCAAACCAACAAACCAACAAACCAACAAACCAACAAACCAACAAACCAACAAACGAACAAATCAACAACAAAACAAACCAACAAACCAACAAACCAACAAACCAACAACCCAAGAACCCAACAACCCAACAAACCAACAAACCAACAAACCAACAAGCCAATAAACCAACAAACTAACAAACCAATAAACGAACAAACCAACAAACCAACAAACCAACAAGTCAACAAACCAACAAACCAACAAACCAACAAACCAACAAACCAACAAGCCAGCAAACCAACAAACCAACAAACCAACAAGCCAACAAGCCAACAAGCCAACAAACCAACAAGCCAACAAACGAAAAAACCAACAAACCAATAAACCAACAAACCAACAAACCAACAAACCAACAAACCAACAAACCAACAAACCAACAAACCAACAAACCAACAAGCCAACAAGCCAACAAACTAACAAACCAACAAACCAACAACCCAACAAGCCAACAAACCAACAAGCCAACAAACCAACAAACCAACAAACCAACAAACCAACAAACCAACAAACCAACAAACCAACAAACCAACAAGCCAACAAACCAATAAAACAACAAACCAACAAACGAACAAACCAACAAACCAACAAACCAACAAACCAACAAACCAACAAACGAACAAACGAACAAACCAACAAACCAACAAACCAACAAACCATCATACCAACAAGCCAACAAACCAACAAACCAACAAACCAACAAACCAACAAGCCAGAAAACCAACAAACCAACAAACCAACAAGCCAACAAGCCAACAAGCCAACAAGCCAACAAGCCAACAAACCAACAAACCAACAAATCAACAAACCAACAAACCAACAAACCAACAAACCAACAAACCAACAAACCAACAAACCAACAAACCAATAAACCAACAAACCAACAAGCCAACAAACCAACAAACCAACAAACCAACAAACCAACAAACCAACAAACCAATAAGCCAACAAGCCAACAAACCAACAAACCAACAAACTAACAAACCAACAAACTAACAAACCAATAAACAAACAAACCAACAAACCAAGAAGCCAACAAGCCAACAAACCAACAAAAAAACAAACCAACAAACCAACAAACCAACAAAGCAACAAACCAACAAGCCAACAAACCAACAAACGAACAAACCAACAAACGAACAAACCAACAAACCAACAAACCAACAAACCATCAAATTGACAAGCCAACAAGCCAATAAGCCAACAAACCAACAAACCGACAAACCAACAAACAAACAAACCAACAAACCAACAAACCAACAAGCCAACAAACCAACAAACCAACAAACCAACAAACGAACAAACCAACAAACAAACAAACCAACAAACCAAAAAACAAACAAACCGACAACCCAACTAACCAACAAACCAACAAACCAATAAACCAACACACCAACAAACCAACAAGCCAACAAGCCAACAAGCCAACAAGCCAACAAACCAAAAAACCAACAAGCCAACAAGCCAACAAACCAACAAACCAACATACCAACAAGCCAAAAAACCAACAAACCAACAAACCAACAAGCCAACAAACCAACAAACCAACAAGCCAACAAGCCAACAAACCAACAAACCAACTAACCAACAAACCAACAAACCAATAAGCCAACAAACCAATAAACCAACAAACCAACAAACCAACAAACCAACAAACCAACAAACCAACAAACAAACAAACCAATAAACCAACAAACTAACAAACCAACAAGCCAACAAGCCAACAAACGAACAAACCAACAAACGAACAAACCAACAAACCAACAAACTCACAAACGAACAAACCAAAAAACAAGCAAACCAACAAACCAACAAACCAATAAACCAACAAACCAACAAACCAACAAGCCAACAAACGAACAAACCAACAAACAAACAAACCAACAAACCAACAAACAAGCAAGCCAACTAACCAACAAACCAACAAATGAACCAACCAACAAACCTACAAACCAGCAAACCAACAAACAAACAAACGAACAAACCAACAAGCCAACAAACCAAAAAACCAACAAACCAACAAACCAATAAACCAACAAACGAACAAACGAACAAACGAACAAACCAACAAACCAACAAACGAACAAACCAACAATCCAACAAAACAACAAGCCAACAAACCAACAAACGAACAAACCAACAAACCAACAAACCAACAAACCAACAAACAAACAAACCAACAAACCAACAAACCAACAACCCAAGATCCCAACAAACCAACAAACCACCAAGCCAACAAACCAACAAACTAACAAACCAATAAACGAACAAACCAACAAACCAACAAACGAACAAACCAACAAACCAACAAACCAACAAACCAACAAACCAACATACCAACAAGCCAACAAACCAACAAACCAACAAACCAACAAACCAACAAGCCAACAAGCCAACAAGTCAACAAGCCAACAAACCAACAAACCAACAAATCAACAAACCAACAAACCAACAAACCAACAAACCAACAAACCAACAAACCAACAAACCAACAAACGAACAAATCAACAACAAAACAAACCAACAAACCAACAAACCAACAAACCAACAAGCCAACAAGCCAACAAACCAACAAACCAAAAAGCCAACAAGCCAACAAGCCAACAAACCAACAAGCCAACAAACGAACAAACCAACAAACCAATAAACCAACAAGCCAACAAACCAACAAACCAACAAATCAACAAACCAACAAAATAACAAACCAACAAACCAACAAACCAACAAACCAACAAACAAACAAACCAACAAACCAACAAACCAACAAACCAACAACCCAAGAACCCAACAAACCAACAAACCAACAAACCACCAAGCCAACAAACCAACAAACTAACAAACCAATAAACGAACAAACCAACAAACCAACAAACGAACAAACCAACAAACCAACAAACCAACAAACCAACATACCAACAAGCCAACAAACCAACAAACGAACAAACCAACAAACCAACAAACCAACAAACGAACAAACAAACAAACCAACAAACCAACAAACCAACAAACCAACAACCCAAGAACCCAACAAACCAACAAACCAACAAACCACCAAGCCAACAAACCAACAAACTAACAAACCAATAAACGAACAAACCAACAAACCAACAAACGAACAAACAAACAAACCAACGAACCAACAAACCAACATACCAACAAGCCAACAAACCAACAAACCAACAAACCAACAAACCAACAAGCCAACAAGCCAACAAGTCAACAAGCCAACAAACCAACAAACCAACAAATCAACAAACCAACAAACCAACAAACCAACAAACCAACAAACCAACAATCCAACAAACCAACAAACGAACAAATCAACAACAAAACAAACCAACAAACAACAAAACAACAAAGCAACAAGCCAACAAGCCAACAAACCAACAAACCAACAAGCCAACAAGCCAACAAGCCAACAAACCAACAAACCAACAAGCCAACAAACGAACAAACCAACAAACCAATAAACCAACAAGCCAACAAACCAACAAACCAACAAATCAACAAACCAACAAAACAACAAACCAACAAACCAACAAACCAACAAACCAACAAACGAACAAATCAACAACAAAACAAACCAACAAACCAACAAACCAATAAACCAACAAGCCAACAAACCAACAATCCAACAAATCAACAAACCAACAAACCAACAAACCAACAAGCCAACAAGCCAACAAACCAACAAACCAACAAGCGAACAAATCAAAAAACGAACAAACCAACAAACCAACAAACCAACAAACCAACAAACCAACAAAACAACAAGCCAACAAACCAACAAACCAAAAAACCAACAAACCAACAAGCCAACAAGCCAACAAACCAACAAACCAATAAGCCAACAAGCCAACAAACCAACAAACCAACAAACCAACTAACAAACACACCAACAAACCAATAAACGAACAAACCAACAAACCAACAAACCAACAAACCAACAAACGAACAAACCAACAAACCAACAAACCAACAAGCCTACAAGCCAACAAACCAACAAGCCAACAAACCAACAAACGAACAAACCAACAAACCAACAGACCAACTAGCCTACAAGCCAACAAACCAACAAGCCAACAAACCAAAAAACCAACAAACCGACAAACCAACAAGCGAACAAACCAAAAAACGAACAAGCCAACAAACCAACAAACCAACAAACCAACAAACCAACAAACCAACAAACCAACAAACCAACAAACCAACAAGCCAACAAGCCAACAAACCAACAAACCAACAAACCAACAAACCAACAAACCAACAAACCAATAAACCAGCAAAGCAACAAACCAACAAACGAACAAACCAACAAATATACAAACCAACAAACCAACAAATGAACAAACCAACAAACCAACAAACCAACAAACCAACAAACCAACAAACCAACAAACCAACAAACCAACAAACCAACAAACCAACAAACCAACAAACCAACAAACGAACAAACCAACAAACCAACAAACCAACAAGCCGACAAACCAACAAACCAACAAGCCAACAAACCAATAAAAGAACAAACCAACAAACGAACAAACCAACAAACCAACCAACCAACAAACCACCAAACGAACAAACCGACAAACCAATAAACCAACAAGCCAACAAACCAACAAACCAACAAACCAACAAACCAAGAAACCAACAAACCAACAAACCAACAAACCAACAAGCCAACAAACCAACAAACCAACAAACCAACAAACCAACAAGCCAACAAACCAACAAGCCAACAAACGAACAAACCAACAAACCAATAAACCAACAAGCCAACAAACCAACAAACCAACAAACCAACAAACCAACAAACCAACAAACCAACAAACCAACAAACCAACAAACCAACAAACCAACAAACCAATAAACCAACAAGCCAACAAACCAACAAACCAACAAACCAACAAACTAACAAACCAATAAACGAACAAACCAACAAACCAACAAACCAACAAACGAACAAACCAACAAACCAACAAACCAACAAACCAACATACCAACAAGCCAACAAACCAACAAACCAACAAACCAACAAACCAACAAGCCATCAAGCCAACAAGTCAACAAGCCAACAAACCAACAAACCAACAAATCAACAAACCAACAAACCAACAAACCAACAAACCAACAAACCAACAAACCAACAAACCAACAAACGAACAAATCAACAACAAAACAAACCAACAAACCAACAAACCAACAAACCAACAAGCCAACAAGCCAACAAAGCAACAAACCAACAAACCAACAAACGAACAAACCAACAAACCAACAAACCAACAAGCCTACAAGCCAACAAACCAACAAGCCAACAAACCAAAAAACCAACAAACCAACAAACCAACAAACCAACAAGCCAACAAACAAGCAAGCCAACTAACCAACAAACAAGCAAGCCAACTAACCAGCAAACCAACAAATGAACCAACCAACAAACCTACAAACCAGCAAGCCAACAAACAAACAAACGAACAAACCAACAAGCCAACAAACCAAAAAACCAACAAACCAACAAACCAACAAACGAACAAATCAACAACAAAACAAACCAACAAACCAACAAACGAACAAATCAACAACAAAACAAACCAACAAACCAACAAACGAACAAACCAACAATCCAACAAAACAACAAGCCAACAAACCAACAAACGAACAAACCAACAAACCAACAAACCAACAAACCAACAAACAAACAAACCAACAAACCAACAAACCAACAAACCAACAACCCAAGAACCCAACAAACCAACAAACCAACAAACCACCAAGCCAACAAACCAACAAACTAACAAACCAATAAACGAACAAACCAACAAACCAACAAACGAACAAACCAACAAACCAACAAACCAACATACCAACAAGCCAACAAACCAACAAACCAACAAACCAACAAACTAACAAGCCAACAAGCCAACAAGCCAACAAGCCAACAAACCAACAAACCAACAAATCAACAAACCAACAAACCAACAAACCAACAAACCAACAAACCAACAAACCAACAAACCAACAAACCAACAAACCAACAAACCAACAAACGAACAAATCAACAACAAAACAAACCAACAAACCAACAAACCAACAAACCAACAAGCCAACAAGCCAACAAAGCAACAAACCAACAAACCAACAAACGAACAAACCAACAAACCAACAAACCAACAAGCCTACAAGCCAACAAACCAACAAGCCAACAAACCAAAAAACCAACAAACCAACAAACCAACAAACCAACAAGCCAACAAACCAACAAGTCAACAAACCAACAAACCAACAAACCAACAAACCAACAAACCAACAAACCAACAAACCAACAAACCAACAAACCAACAAACCAACAAGCCAACAAACCAACAAACCAACAAACCAACAAGCCAACAAGCCAACAAGCCAACAAACCAACAAGCCAACAAACGAACAAACCAACAAACCAATAAACCAACAAGCCAACAAACCAACAAACCAACAAATCAACAAACCAACAAAACAACAAACCAACAAACCAACAAACCAACAAACCAACAAACCAACAAACGAACAAATCAACAACAAAACCAACCAACAAACCAACAAACCAATAAACCAACAAGCCAACAAACCAACAATCCAACATATCAACAAACCAACAAACCAACAAACCAACAAGCCAACAAGCCAACAAGCCAACAAACCAACAAACCAACAAGCGAACAAATCAAAAAACGAACAAACCAACAAACCAACAAACCAACAAACCAACAAACCAACAAAACAACAAGCCAACAAACCAACAAACCAAAAAACCAACAAACCAACAAGCCAACAAGCCAACAAACCAACAAACCAATAAGCCAACAAGCCAACAAACCAAAAAACCAACAAACCAACAAACGAACACACCAACAAACCAATAAACGAACAAATCAACAAACCATCAAACCAACAAACCAACAAACGAACAAACCAACAAACCAACAAACCAACAAGCCTACAAGCCAACAAACCAACAAGCCAACAAACCAACAAACGAACCAACCAACAAACCAACAGACCAACAAGCCTACAAGCCAACAAACCAACAAGCCAACAAACCAAAAAACCAACAAACCGACAAACCAACAAGCGAACAAACCAAAAAACGAACAAGCCAACAAACCAACAAACCAACAAACCAACAAACGAACAAACCAACAAACCAACAGACCAACTAGCCTACAAGCCAACAAACCAACAAGCCAACAAACCAAAAAACCAACAAACCGACAAACCAACAAGCGAACAAACCAAAAAACGAACAAGCCAACAAACCAACAAACCAACAAACCAACAAACCAACAAACCAACAAACCAACAAACCAACAAACCAACAAACCAACAAACCAACAAACGAACAAACCAACAAACCAACAAACCAACAAGCCGACAAACCAACAAACCAACAAACCAACAAACCAACAAACCAACAAACCAACAAACCAACAAACCAACAAACCAACAAACCAACAAACCAACAAACCAACAAACGAACAAACCAACAAACCAACAAACCAACAAGCCGACAAACCAACAAACCAACAAGCCAACAAACCAATAAAACAACAAACCAACAAACGAACAAACCAACAAACCAACCAACCAACAAACCACCAAACGAACAAACCGACAAACCAATAAACCAACAAGCCAACAAACCAACAAACCAACAAACCAACAAACCAAGAAACCAACAAACCAACAAACCAACAAACCAACAAGCCAACAAACCAACAAACCAACAAACCAACAAACCAACAAGCCAACAAACCAACAAGCCAACAAACGAACAAACCAACAAACCAATAAACCAACAAGCCAACAAACCAACAAACAAACAAACCAACAAACCAACAAACCAACAAACCAACAAACCAACAAACCAACAAACCAACAAACCAACAAACCAATAAACCAACAAGCCAACAAACCAACAAACCAACAAACCAACAAACTAACAAACCAATAAACGAACAAACCAACAAACCAACAAACCAACAAACGAACAAACCAACAAACCAACAAACCAACAAACCAACATACCAACAAGCCAACAAACCAACAAACCAACAAACCAACAAACCAACAAGCCAACAAGCCAACAAGTCAACAAGCCAACAAACCAACAAACCAACAAATCAACAAACCAACAAACCAACAAACCAACAAACCAACAAACCAACAAACCAACAAACCAACAAACGAACAAATCAACAACAAAACAAACCAACAAACCAACAAACCAACAAACCAACAAGCCAACAAGCCAACAAAGCAACAAACCAACAAACCAACAAACGAACAAACCAACAAACCAACAAACCAACAAGCCTACAAGCCAACAAACCAACAAGCCAACAAACCAAAAAACCAACAAACCAACAAACCAACAAACCAACAAGCCAACAAACAAGCAAGCCAACTAACCAACAAACAAGCAAGCCAACTAACCAGCAAACCAACAAATGAACCAACCAACAAACCTACAAACCAGCAAGCCAACAAACAAACAAACGAACAAACCAACAAGCCAACAAACCAAAAAACCAACAAACCAACAAACCAATAAACCAACAAACGAACAAACGAACAAACGAACAAACCAACAAACCAACAAACGAACAAACCAACAATCCAACAAAACAACAAGCCAACAAACCAACAAACGAACAAACCAACAAACCAACAAACCAACAAACCAACAAACAAACAAACCAACAAACCAACAAACCAACAAACCAACAACCCAAGAACCCAACAAACCAACAAACCAACAAACCACCAAGCCAACAAACCAACAAACTAACAAACCAATAAACGAACAAACCAACAAACCAACAAACGAACAAACCAACAAACCAACAAACCAACATACCAACAAGCCAACAAACCAACAAACCAACAAACCAACAAACTAACAAGCCAACAAGCCAACAAGCCAACAAGCCAACAAGCCAACAAACCAACAAACCAACAAATCAACAAACCAACAAACCAACAAACCAACAAACCAACAAACCAACAAACCAACAAACCAACAAACCAACAAACCAACAAACCAACAAACGAACAAATCAACAACAAAACAAACCAACAAACCAACAAACCAACAAACCAACAAGCCAACAAGCCAACAAAGCAACAAACCAACAAACCAACAAACGAACAAACCAACAAACCAACAAACCAACAAGCCTACAAGCCAACAAACCAACAAGCCAACAAACCAAAAAACCAACAAACCAACAAACCAACAAACCAACAAGCCAACAAACCAACAAGTCAACAAACCAACAAACCAACAAACCAACAAACCAACAAACCAACAAACCAACAAACCAACAAACCAACAAACCAACAAACCAACAAGCCAACAAACCAACAAACCAACAAACCAACAAGCCAACAAGCCAACAAGCCAACAAACCAACAAGCCAACAAACGAACAAACCAACAAACCAATAAACCAACAAGCCAACAAACCAACAAACCAACAAATCAACAAACCAACAAAACAACAAACCAACAAACCAACAAACCAACAAACCAACAAACGAACAAATCAACAACAAAACCAACCAACAAACCAACAAACCAATAAACCAACAAGCCAACAAACCAACAATCCAACAAATCAACAAACCAACAAACCAACAAACCAACAAGCCAACAAGCCAACAAACCAACAAACCAACAAGCGAACAAATCAAAAAACGAACAAACCAACAAACCAACAAACCAACAAACCAACAAACCAACAAAACAACAAGCCAACAAACCAACAAACCAAAAAACCAACAAACCAAAAAGCCAACAAGCCAACAAACCAACAAACCAATAAGCCAACAAGCCAACAAACCAAAAAACCAACAAACCAACAAACGAACACACCAACAAACCAATAAACCAACAAACCAACAAACCAACAAACCAACAAACCAACAAACGAACAAACCAACAAACCAACAAACCAACAAGCCTACAAGCCAACAAACCAACAAGCCAACAAACCAACAAACGAACAAACCAACAAACCAACAGACCAACAAGCCTACAAGCCAACAAACCAACAAGCCAACAAACCAAAAAACCAACAAACCGACAAACCAACAAGCGAACAAACCAAAAAACGAACAAGCCAACAAACCAACAAACCAACAAACCAACAAACCAACAAACCAACAAACCAACAAACCAACAAGCCAACAAGCCAACAAACCAACAAACCAACAAACCAACAAACCAACAAACCAACAAACCAACAAACCAGCAAACCAACAAACCAACAAACCAACAAGCCAACAAGCCAACAAACTAACAAACCAACAAACCAACAAGCCAACAAGCCAACAAACCAACAAGCCAACAAACCAACAAAGCAACAAACCAACAAACCAACAAACCAACAAACCAACAAACCAACAAACCAACAAACCAACAAGCCGACAAACCAACAAACCAACAAGCCAACAAACCAATAAAACAACAAACCAACAAACGTACAAACCAACAAACCAACCAACCAACAAACCACCAAACGAACAAACCGACAAACCAATAAACCAACAAGCCAACAAACCAACAAACCAACAAACCAACAAACCAAGAAACCAACAAACCAACAAACCAACAAACCAACAAGCCAACAAACCAACAAACCAACAAACCAACAAACCAACAAGCCAACAAGCCAACAAGCCAACAAACCAACAAGCCAACAAACGAACAAACCAACAAACCAATAAACCAACAAGCCAACAAACCAACAAACCAACAAACCAACAAACCAACAAACCAACAAACCAACAAACCAACAAACCAACAAATCAACAAACCAATAAACCAACAAGCCAACAAGCCAACAAACCAACAAACCAACAAACTAACAAACCAATAAACGAACAAACCAACAAACCAACAAACTAACAAACGAACAAACCAACAAACCAACAAACCAACAAACCAACATACCAACAAGCCAACAAACCAACAAACCAACAAACCAACAAGCCAACAAGCCAACAAGCCAACAAGTCAACAAGCCAACAAACCAACAAACCAACAAATCAACAAACCAACAAACCAACAAACCAACAAACCAACAAACCAACAAACCAATAAACCAACAAACCAACAAACCAACAAACGAACAAATCAACAACAAAACAAACCAACAAACCAACAAACCAACAAACCAACAAGCCAACAAGCCAACAAAGCAACAAACCAACAAACCAACAAACGAACAAACCAACAAACCAACAAACCAACAAGCCTACAAGCCAACAAACCAACAAGCCAACAAACCAAAAAACCAACAAACCAACAAACCAACAAAACAACAAGCCAACAAGTCAACAAACCAACAAACCAACAAACTAACAAACCAACAAACCAACAAACCAACAAGCCAACAAACCAACAAACCAACAAACCAACAAGCCAACAAGCCAACAAGCCAACAAACCAACAAGCCAACAAACGAACAAACCAACAAACCAATAAACCAACAAGCCAACAAACCAACAAACCAACAAATCAACAAACCAACAAAACAACAAACCGACAAACCAACAAAGCAACAAACCAACAAACGAACAAATCAACAACAAAACCAACCAACAAACCAACAAACCAATAAACCAACAAGCCAACAAACCAACAATCCAACAAAACAACAAACCAACAAACCAACAAACCAACAAGCCAACAAGCCAACAAACCAACAAACCAACAAGCGAACAAATCAAAAAACGAACAAACCAACAAACCAACAAACCAACAAACCAACAAACCAACAAAACAACAAGCCAACAAACCAACAAACCAAAAAACCAACAAACCAACAAGCCAACAAACCAACAAACCAACAAACCAGCAAACCAACAAACCAACAAACCAACAAGCCAACAAGCCAACAAACTAACAAACCAACAAACCAACAAGCCAACAAGCCAACAAACCAAAAAGCCAACAAACCAACAAAGCAACAAACCAACAAACGAACAAACCAACAAATATACAAACCAACAAACCAACAAATGAACAAGCCAACAAGCCAACAAACCAACAAACCAACAAACCAACAAATCAACAAACCAACAAGCCAACAAACCAACAAACCAACAAACCAACAAACCAACAAACCAACAAACCAACAAACCAACAAACCAACAAACCAATAAACCAACAAGCCAACAAGCCAACAAACCAATAAACCAACAAACTAACAAACCAATAAACGAACAAACCAACAAACCAACAAACTAACAAACGAACAAACCAACAAACCAACAAACCAACAAACCAACATACCAACAAGCCAACAAACCAACAAACCAACAAACCAACAAGCCAACAAGCCAACAAGCCAACAAGTCAACAAGCCAACAAACCAACAAACCAAAAAACCAACAAACCAACAAGCCAACAAGCCAACAAACCAACAAACCAATAAGCCAACAAGCCAACAAACCAACAAACCAACAAACCAACAAACGATTACACCAACAAACCAATAAACGAACAAACCAACAAACCAACAAACCAACAAACCAACAAACGAACAAACCAACAAACCAACAAACCAACAAGCCTACAAGCCAACAAACCAACAAGCCAACAAACCAACAAACGAACAAACCAACAAACCAACAGACCAACTAGCCTACAAGCCAACAAACCAACAAGCCAACAAACCAAAAAACCAACAAACCGACAAACCAACAAGCGAACAAACCAAAAAACGAACAAGCCAACAAACCAACAAACCAACAAACCAACAAACCAACAAACCAACAAACCAACAAACCAACAAGCCAACAAGCCAACAAACAAACAAACCAACAAACCAACAAACCAACAAACCAACAAACCAACGAACCAACAAACCAGCAAACCAACAAACCAACAAACCAACAAGCCAACAAGCCAACAAACTAACAAACCAACAAACCAACAAGCCAACAAGCCAACAAACCAACAAGCCAACAAACCAACAAAGCAACAAACCAACAAACGAACAAACCAACAAATATACAAACCAACAAACCAACAAATGAACAAACCAACAAGCCAACAAACCAACAAACCAACAAACCAACAAACCAACAAACCAACAAACCAACAAGTCAACAAGCCAACAAACCAACAAACCAACAAATCAACAAACCAACAAACCAACAAACCAACAAACCAACAAACCAACAAACCAACAAACCAACAAACCAACAAACGAACAAATCAACAACAAAACAAACCAACAAACCAACAAACCAACAAACCAACAAACCAACAAGCCAACAAGCCAACAAAGCAACAAACCAACAAACCAACAAACGAACAAACCAACAAACCAACAAACCAACAAGCCTACAAGCCAACAAACCAACAAGCCAACAAACCAAAAAACCAACAAACCAACAAACCAACAAACCAACAAGCCAACAAACCAACAAGTCAACAAACCAACAAACCAACAAACTAACAAACCAACAAACCAATAAACCAACAAGCCAACAAACCAACAAACCAACAAATCAACAAACCAACAAAACAACAAACCGACAAACCAACAAACCAACAAACCAACAAACGAACAAATCAACAACAAAACCAACCAACAAACCAACAAACCAATAAACCAACAAGCCAACAAACCAACAATCCAACAAATCAACAAACCAACAAACCAACAAACCAACAAGCCAACAAGCCAACAAACCAACAAACCAACAAGCGAACAAATCAAAAAACGAACAAACCAACAAACCAACAAACCAACAAACCAACAAACCAACAAAACAACAAGCCAACAAACCAACAAACCAAAAAACCAACAAACCAACAAGCCAACAAGCCAACAAGCCAACAAGTCAACAAGCCAACAAACCAACAAACCAACAAATCAACAAACCAACAAACCAACAAACCAACAAACCAACAAACCAACAAACCAACAAACCAACAAACCAACAAACGAACAAATCAACAACAAAACAAACCAACAAACCAACAAACCAACAAACCAACAAGCCAACAAGCCAACAAAGCAACAAACCAACAAACCAACAAACGAACAAACCAACAAACCAACAAACCAACAAGCCTACAAGCCAACAAACCAACAAGCCAACAAACCAAAAAACCAACAAACCAACAAACCAACAAACCAACAAGCCAACAAACAAGCAAGCCAACTAACCAACAAACAAGCAAGCCAACTAACCAGCAAACCAACAAATGAACCAACCAACAAACCTACAAACCAGCAAGCCAACAAACAAACAAACGAACAAACCAACAAGCCAACAAACCAAAAAACGAACAAACCAACAATCCAACAAAACAACAAGCCAACAAACCAACAAACGAACAAACCAACAAACCAACAAACCAACAAACCAACAAACAAACAAACCAACAAACCAACAAACCAACAAACCAACAACCCAAGAACCCAACAAACCAACAAACCAACAAACCACCAAGCCAACAAACCAACAAACTAACAAACCAATAAACGAACAAACCAACAAACCAACAAACGAACAAACCAACAAACCAACAAACCAACATACCAACAAGCCAACAAACCAACAAACCAACAAACCAACAAACTAACAAGCCAACAAGCCAACAAGCCAACAAGCCAACAAACTAACAAACCAACAAATCAACAAACCAACAAACCAACAAACCAACAAACCAACAAACCAACAAACCAACAAACCAACAAACCAACAAACCAACAAACCAACAAACGAACAAATCAACAACAAAACAAACCAACAAACCAACAAACCAACAAACCAACAAGCCAACAAGCCAACAAAGCAACAAACCAACAAACCAACAAACGAACAAACCAACAAACCAACAAACCAACAAGCCTACAAGCCAACAAACCAACAAGCCAACAAACCAAAAAACCAACAAACCAACAAACCAACAAACCAACAAGCCAACAAACCAACAAGTCAACAAACCAACAAACCAACAAACCAACAAACCAACAAACCAACAAACCAACAAACCAACAAACCAACAAACCAACAAACCAACAAGCCAACAAACCAACAAACCAACAAACCAACAAGCCAACAAGCCAACAAGCCAACAAACCAACAAGCCAACAAACAAACAAACCAACAAACCAATAAACCAACAAGCCAACAAACCAACAAACCAACAAATCAACAAACCAACAAAACAACAAACCAACAAACCAACAAACCAACAAACCAACAAACGAACAAATCAACAACAAAACCAACCAACAAACCAACAAACCAATAAACCAACAAGCCAACAAACCAACAATCCAACAAATCAACAAACCAACAAACCAACAAACCAACAAGCCAACAAGCCAACAAACCAACAAACCAACAAGCGAACAAATCAAAAAACGAACAAACCAACAAACCAACAAACCAACAAACCAACAAACCAACAAAACAACAAGCCAACAAACCAACAAACCAAAAAACCAACAAACCAACAAGCCAACAAGCCAACAAACCAACAAACCAATAAGCCAACAAGCCAACAAACCAAAAAACCAACAAACCAACAAACGAACACACCAACAAACCAATAAACGAACAAATCAACAAACCAACAAACCAACAAACCAACAAACGAACAAACCAACAAACCAACAAACCAACAAGCCTACAAGCCACAAACCAACAAGCCAACAAACCAACAAACGAACAAACCAACAAACCAACAGACCAACAAGCCTACAAGCCAACAAACCAACAAGCCAACAAACCAAAAAACCAACAAACCGACAAACCAACAAGCGAACAAACCAAAAAACGAACAAGCCAACAAACCAACAAACCAACAAACCAACAAACCAACAAACCAACAAACCAACAAACCAACAAGCCAACAAGCCAACAAACCAACAAACCAACAAACCAACAAACCAACAAACCAACAAACCAACAAACCAGCAAACCAACAAACCAACAAACCAACAAGCCAACAAGCCAACAAACTAACAAACCAACAAACCAACAAGCCAACAAGCCAACAAACCAACAAGCCAACAAACCAACAAAGCAACAAACCAACAAACCAACAAACCAACAAACCAACAAACCAACAAACCAACAAACCAACAAGCCGACAAACCAACAAACCAACAAGCCAACAAACCAATAAAACAACAAACCAACAAACGTACAAACGAACAAACCAACCAACCAACAAACCACCAAACGAACAAACCGACAAACCAATAAACCAACAAGCCAACAAACCAACAAACCAACAAACCAACAAACCAAGAAACCAACAAACCAACAAACCAACAAACCAACAAGCCAACAAACCAACAAACCAACAAACCAACAAACCAACAAGCCAACAAGCCAACAAGCCAACAAACCAACAAGCCAACAAACGAACAAACCAACAAACCAATAAACCAACAAGCCAACAAACCAACAAACCAACAAACCAACAAACCAACAAACCAACAAACCAACAAACCAACAAACCAACAAATCAACAAACCAATAAACCAACAAGCCAACAAGCCAACAAACCAACAAACCAACAAACTAACAAACCAATAAACGAACAAACCAACAAACCAACAAACTAACAAACGAACAAACCAACAAACCAACAAACCAACAAACCAACATACCAACAAGCCAACAAACCAACAAACCAACAAACCAACAAGCCAACAAGCCAACAAGCCAACAAGTCAACAAACCAACAAACCAACAAACCAACAAATCAACAAACCAACAAACCAACAAACCAACAAACCAACAAACCAACAAACCAATAAACCAACAAACCAACAAACCAACAAACGAACAAATCAACAACAAAACAAACCAACAAACCAACAAACCAACAAACCAACAAGCCAACAAGCCAACAAAGCAACAAACCAACAAACCAACAAACGAACAAACCAACAAACCAACAAACCAACAAGCCTACAAGCCAACAAACCAACAAGCCAACAAACCAAAAAACCAACAAACCAACAAACCAACAAAACAACAAGCCAACAAACCAACAAGTCAACAAACCAACAAACCAACAAACTAACAAACCAACAAACCAACAAACCAACAAACCAACAAGCCAACAAACCAACAAACCAACAAACCAACAAGCCAACAAGCCAACAAGCCAACAAACCAACAAGCCAACAAACGAACAAACCAACAAACCAATAAACCAACAAGCCAACAAACCAACAAACCAACAAATCAACAAACCAACAAAACAACAAACCGACAAACCAACAAAGCAACAAACCAACAAACGAACAAATCAACAACAAAACCAACCAACAAACCAACAAACCAATAAACCAACAAGCCAACAAACCAACAATCCAACAAATCAACAAACCAACAAACCAACAAACCAACAAGCCAACAAGCCAACAAACCAACAAACCAACAAGCGAACAAATCAAAAAACGAACAAACCAACAAACCAACAAACCAACAAACCAACAAACCAACAAACCAACAAAACAACAAGCCAACAAACCAACAAACCAAAAAACCAACAAACCAACAAGCCAACAAACCAACAAACCAACAAACCAGCAAACCAACAAACCAACAAACCAACAAGCCAACAAGCCAACAAACTAACAAACCAACAAACCAACAAGCCAACAAGCCAACAAACCAAAAAGCCAACAAACCAACAAAGCAACAAACCAACAAACGAACAAACCAACAAATATACAAACCAACAAACCAACAAATGAACAAGCCAACAAGCCAACAAACCAACAAACCAACAAACCAACAAATCAACAAACCAACAAGCCAACAAACCAACAAACCAACAAACCAACAAACCAACAAACCAACAAACCAACAAACCAACAAACCAACAAACCAATAAACCAACAAGCCAACAAGCCAACAAACCAATAAACCAACAAACTAACAAACCAATAAACGAACAAACCAACAAACCAACAAACTAACAAACGAACAAACCAACAAACCAACAAACCAACAAACCAACATACCAACAAGCCAACAAACCAACAAACCAACAAACCAACAAGCCAACAAGCCAACAAGCCAACAAGTCAACAAGCCAACAAACCAACAAACCAACAAATCAACAAACCAACAAACCAACAAACCAACAAACCAACAAACCAACAAACCAACAAACCAACAAACCAACAAACCAACAAACGAACAAATCAACAACAAAACAAACCAGCAAACCAACAAACCAACAAACCAACAAGCCAACAAGCCAACAAAGCAACAAACCAACAAACCAACAAACGAACAAACCAACAAACCAACAAACCAACAAGCCTACAAGCCAACAAACCAACAAGCCAACAAACCAAAAAACCAACAAACCAACAAACCAACAAAACAACAAACCAACAAACCAACAAGTCAACAAACCAACAAACCAACAAACTAACAAACCAACAAACCAACAAACCAACAAACCAACAAGCCAACAAACCAACAAACCAACAAACCAACAAGCCAACAAGCCAACAAGCCAACAAACCAACAAGCCAACAAACGAACAAACCAACAAACCAATAAACCAACAAGCCAACAAACCAACAAACCAACAAATCAACAAACCAACAAAACAACAAACCGACAAACCAACAAACCAACGAACCAACAAACGAACAAATCAACAACAAAACCAACCAACAAACCAACAAACCAATAAACCAACAAGCCAACAAACCAACAATCCAACAAATCAACAAACCAACAAACCAACAAACCAACAAGCCAACAAGCCAACAAACCAACAAACCAACAAGCGAACAAATCAAAAAACGAACAAACCAACAAACCAACAAACCAACAAACCAACAAACCAACAAAACAAC
The DNA here is from genome assembly GCA_958298945.1 of Atherix ibis. Taxonomy (NCBI): domain Eukaryota; kingdom Metazoa; phylum Arthropoda; class Insecta; order Diptera; family Athericidae; genus Atherix; species Atherix ibis. Next base: position 83,980,310 of record OY282608.1, on the reverse strand, counting down.
AAGCCAACAAACCAACAAACCAAAAAACCAACAAACCAACAAGCCAACAAGCCAACAAACCAACAAACCAATAAGCCAACAAGCCAACAAACCAACAAACCAACAAACCAACAAACGATTACACCAACAAACCAATAAACGAACAAACCAACAAACCAACAAACCAACAAACCAACAAACGAACAAACCAACAAACCAACAAACCAACAAGCCTACAAGCCAACAAACCAACAAGCCAACAAACCAACAAACGAACAAACCAACAAACCAACAGACCAACTAGCCTACAAGCCAACAAACCAACAAGCCAACAAATCAAAAAACCAACAAACCGACAAACCAACAAGCGAACAAACCAAAAAACGAACAAGCCAACAAACCAACAAACCAACAAACCAACAAACCAACAAACCAACAAACCAACAAACCAACAAGCCAACAAGCCAACAAACAAACAAACCAACAAACCAACAAACCAACAAACCAACAAACCAACGAACCAACAAACCAGCAAACCAACAAACCAACAAACCAACAAGCCAACAAGCCAACAAACTAACAAACCAACAAACCAACAAGCCAACAAGCCAACAAACCAACAAGCCAACAAACCAACAAAGCAACAAACCAACAAACGAACAAACCAACAAATATACAAACCAACAAACCAACAAATGAACAAACCAACAAGCCAACAAACCAACAAACCAACAAACCAACAAACCAACAAACCAACAAACCAACAAGTCAACAAGCCAACAAACCAACAAACCAACAAATCAACAAACCAACAAACCAACAAAACAAAAAACAAAAAACCAACAAACCAACAAACCAACAAACCAACAAACCAACAAACGAACAAATCAACAACAAAACAAACCAACAAACCAACAAACCAACAAACCAACAAGCCAACAAGCCAACAAAGCAACAAACCAACAAACCAACAAACGAACAAACCAACAAACCAACAAACCAACAAGCCTACAAGCCAACAAACCAACAAGCCAACAAACCAAAAAACCAACAAACCAACAAACCAACAAACCAACAAGCCAACAAACCAACAAGTCAACAAACCAACAAACCAACAAACTAACAAACCAACAAACCAATAAACCAACAAGCCAACAAACCAACAAACCAACAAATCAACAAACCAACAAAACAACAAACCGACAAACCAACAAACCAACAAACCAACAAACGAACAAATCAACAACAAAACCAACCAACAAACCAACAAACCAATAAACCAACAAGCCAACAAACCAACAATCCAACAAATCAACAAACCAACAAACCAACAAACCAACAAGCCAACAAGCCAACAAACCAACAAACCAACAAGCGAACAAATCAAAAAACGAACAAACCAACAAACCAACAAACCAACAAACCAACAAACCAACAAAACAACAAGCCAACAAACCAACAAACCAAAAAACCAACAAACCAACAAGCCAACAAGCCAACAAACCAACAAACCAATAAGCCAACAAGCCAACAAACCAACAAACCAACAAACCAACAAACGATTACACCAACAAACCAATAAACGAACATACCAACAAACCAACAAACCAACAAACCAACAAACGAACAAACCAACAAACCAACAAACCAACAAGCCTACAAGCCAACAAACCAACAAGCCAACAAACCAACAAACGAACAAACCAACAAACCAACAGACCAACTAGCCTACAAGCCAACAAACCAACACGCCAACAAACCAAAAAACCAACAAACCGACAAACCAACAAGCGAACAAACCAAAAAACGAACAAGCCAACAAACCAACAAACCAACAAACCAACAAACCAACAAACCAACAAACCAACAAGCCAACAAGCCAACAAACAAACAAACCAACAAACCAACAAACCAACAAACCAACAAACCAACAAACCAACAAACCAGCAAACCAACAAACCAACAAACCAACAAGCCAACAAGCCAACAAACTAACAAACCAACAAACCAACAAGCCAACAAGCCAACAAACCAACAAGCCAACAAACCAACAAAGCAACAAACCAACAAACGAACAAACCAACAAATATACAAACCAACAAACCAACAAATGAACAAACCAACAAGCCAACAAACCAACAAACCAACAAACCAACGAACCAACAAACCAACAAACCAACAAACCAACAAAAGAACAAACCAACAAACCAACAAACCAACAAACCAACAAACCAACAAGCCGACAAACCAACAAACCAACAAGCCAACAAACCAATAAAAGAACAAACCAACAAACGAACAAACCAACAAACCAACCAACCAACAAACCACCAAACGAACAAACCGACAAACCAATAAACCAACAAGCCAACAAACCAACAAACCAACAAACCAACAAACCAAGAAACCAACAAACCAACAAACCAACAAACCAACAAGCCAACAAACCAACAAACCAACAAACCAACAAACCAACAAGCCAACAAGCCAACAAGCCAACAAGCCAACAAACCAACAAGCCAACAAACGAACAAACCAACAAACCAATAAACCAACAAGCCAACAAACCAATAAACCAACAAACCAACAAACCAACAAACCAACAAACCAACAAACCAACAAACCAACAAACCAACAAACCAACAAACTAATAAACCAACAAGCCAACAAACTAACAAACCAACAAACCAACAAACCAACAAACCAATAAACCGACAAGCCAACAAACCAACAATCCAACAAACCAACAAATCAACAAACCAACAAACCAACAAACCAACAAGCGAACAAACCAAAAAACGAACAAACCAACAAACCAACAAACCAACAAACCAACAAACCAACAAACCAACAAACCAATAAGCCAAAAAATCAACAAACCAACAAACCAACAAACCAGCAATCCAACAAACCAACAAGCCAACAAGCCAACAAACCAACAAACCAATAAGCCAACAATCCAACAAACCAACAAACCAACAAACCAACAAACGAACACACCAACAAACCAATAAACGAACAAACCAACAAACCAACAAACCAACAAACAAACAAACGAACAAACCAACAAACGAACAAACCAACAAACCAACAAACCAACAAGCCTACAAGCCAACAAACCAACAAGCCAACAAACCAACAAACGAAGAAACCAACAAACCAACAAACCAACAAGCCTACAAGCCAACAAACCAACAAGCCAACAAACCAAAAAACCAACAAACCAACAAACCAACAAACCAACAAGCCAACAAACCAACAAGTCAACAAACCAACAAACCAACAAACCACCAAGAAAACAAACCAACAAGCCAACAAACCAACAAATCAACAAACCAACAAACGAACAAACCAACAAACAAACAAACTAACAAACCAACAAACCAACAAACCAACAAGCCAACAAACCAACAAACCAACAAACCAACAAGCCAACAAACCAACAAACCAACAAACCAACAAACGAACAAACCAACAAACAAACAAACCAACAAACCAACAAACCAATAAACCAACAAGCCAACTAACCAACAAACCAACAAACCAACAAACCAACAAACCAACACACCAACAAACCAACAAGCCAACAAGCCAACAAGCCAATAAACCAAAAAACCAACAAGCCAACAAACCAACAAACTAACAAACCAACAAACCAACAAACAAACAAAATAACAAACCAACAAACCAATAAGCCAACAAACCAACAAACCAACAAACAAACAAACCAACAAACCAACAAACCAACAAAGCAACAAACCAACAAGCCAACAAACCAACAAACGAACAAACCAACAAACGAACAAACCAACAAACCAACAAACCAACAAACCAACAAACCAACAAACTAACAAACCAACAAACCAACAAGCCAACAAGCCAACATGCCAACAAACCAACAAACCGACAAGCCAACAAACGAACAAACCAACAAACCAACAAACCAACAAGCCAACAAACCAACAAACCAACAAACCAACAAACCAACAAACTAACAAGCAAACAAACCAACAAACCAACAAACCAACAAACGAACACACCAACAAGCCAATAAACGAACAAACCAACAAACCAACAAACCAACAAGCCAACAAACGAACAGACCTACAAAGCAACAAACCAACTTACAAAATACAAACAAACCAACAAACCAACAAACCAACAAACCAACAAACAAACAAACGAACAAACCAACAAACCAACAAGCCAACAAACCAACAAACCAACAAACCAACAAACCAACAAACCAACAAACCAACAAACCAACAAACCAACAAACCAACAAACCAACAAACCAACAAGCCAACAAACCAACAAACCAACAAACCAACAAGCCCACAAGCCAACAAGCCAACAAGCCAACAAACCAACAAACCAATAAGCCAACAAGCCAACAAACCAACAAAACAACAAGCCAACAAACCAACAAACCAATAAACGAACAAACCAACAAACCAACAAACCAACAAACGAACAAACCAACAAACTAACAAGCCAACAAACCAACATAACAACAAGCCAACAAACCAACAAACCAACAAACCAACAAACCAACAAACCAACAAGCCAACAAGCCAACAAGCCAACAAGCCAACAAGCCAACAAACCAACAAACCAACAAATCAACAAACCAACAAACCAACAAACCAACAAACCAACAAACGAACAAATCAACAACAAAACAAACCAACAAACCAACAAACCAACAAGCCAACAAGACAACAAACCAACAAACCAACAAACCAACAAACCAGCAAACGAACAAACCAATAAACCAACAAACCAACAAGCCTACAAGCCAACAAACCAACAAGCCAACAAACCAAAACACCAACAAACCCACAAACCAACAAACCAACAAGCCAACAAACCAACAAGTCAAGAAACCAACAAACCAACAAACCAACAAACCAATAAACCAACAAGCCAACAAACCAACAAACCAACAAACCAACCAACCAACAAGCCAACAAGCCAACAAACCAACAAGCCAACAAACGAACAAACCAACAAACCAATAAACCAACAAGCCAACAAACCAACAAACCAACAAACCAACAAACCAACAAACCAACAAACCAACAAACCAACAAACCAACAAACGAACAAATCAACAACAAAACAAACCAACAAACCAACAAACCAATAAACCAATAAACCAACAAGCCAACAAACCAACAATCCAACAAACCCACAAACCAACAAACCAACAAACCAACAAACCAACAAACCAACAAACCAACAAGCCAACAAGCCAACAAACCAACAAACCAACAAACAAACAAACCAACAAACCAACAAGCGAACAAACCAAAAAACGAACAAACCAACAAACCAACAAACCAACAAACCAACAAACCAACAAACCAACAAACCAACAAACCAACAAACCAAGAAACCAACAAACCAACAAGCCAACAAGCCAACAAACCAACAAATTAACAAACAAACAAACCAACAAACTAACAAACCAACGAACCAACAAACCAACAGACCAACAAACCAACAAACCAACAAACCAAGAAACCAACAAACCAACAAACCAACAAACCAACAAACCAACAAACCAACAAACCAACAAAGCAACAAACTAACAAACCAACAAGCCAACAAGCCAACATGCCAACAAACCAACAAACCGACAAGCCAACAAACGAACAAACCAACAAACCAACAAACCAACAAGCCAACAAACCAACAAACCAACAAACCAACAAACCAACAAACTAACAAGCAAACAAAACCAACAAACCAACAAACCAACAAACGAACACACCAACAAACCAATAAACGAACAAACCAACAAACCAACAAACCAACAAGCCAACAAACGAACAGACCTACAAAGCAACAAACCAACTTACAAAATACAAACAAACCAACAAACCAACAAACCAACAAACCAACAAACAAACAAACGAACAAACCAACAAACCAACAAGCCAACAAACCAACAAACCAACAAACCAGCAAACGAACAAACCAACAAACCAACAAACCAACAAACCAACAAACCAACAAACCAACAAACCAACAAACCAACAAACCAACAAACCAACAAGCCAACAAACCAACAAACCAACAAACCAACAAGCCCACAAACCAACAAGCCAACAAGCCAACAAACCAACAAACCAATAAGCCAACAAGCCAACAAACCAACAAAACAACAAGCCAACAAACCAACAAACCAACAAACTAACAAACCAATAAACGAACAAACCAACAAACCAACAAACCAACAAACGAACAAACCAACAAACCAACAAACCAACAAACCAACATAACAACAAGCCAACAAACCAACAAACCAACAAACCAACAAACCAACAAACCAACAAACCAACAAGCCAACAAGCCAACAAGCCAACAAGCCAACAAGCCAACAAACCAACAAACCAACAAATCAACAAACCAACAAACCAACAAACCAACAAACCAACAAACCAACAAACAAACAAATCAACAACAAAACAAACCAACAAACCAACAAACCAACAAACCAACAAGCCAACAAGACAACAAACCAACAAACCAACAAACCAACAAACCAGCAAACGAACAAACCAAAACAACAACAAACCAACAAACCAACAAACCAACAAGCCTACAAGCCAACAAACCAACAAGCCAACAAACCAAAACAACAACAAACCAACAAACCAACAAACCAACAAGCCAACAAACCAACAAGTCAAGAAACCAACAAACCAACAAACCAACAAACCAATAAACCAACAAGCCAACAAACCAACAAACCAACAAACCAACCAACCAACAAGCCAACAAGCCAACAAACCAACAAGCCAACAAACGAACAAACCAACAAACCAATAAACCAACAAGCCAACAAACCAACAAACCAACAAACCAACAAACCAACAAACCAACAAACCAACAAACCAACAAACCAACAAACGAACAAATCAACAACAAAACAAACCAACAAACCAACAAACCAATAAACCAATAAACCAACAAGCCAACAAACCAACAATCCAACAAACCAACAAACCAACAAACCAACAAACCAACAAACCAACAAACCAACAAACCAACAAGCCAACAAGCCAACAAACCAACAAACCAACAAACAAACAAACCAACAAACCAACAAGCGAACAAACCAAAAAACGAACAAACCAACAAACCAACAAACCAACAAACCAACAAACCAACAAACCAACAAACCAACAAACCAACAAACCAACAAACCAACAAACCAACAAGCCAACAAGCCAACAAACCAACAAACCAACAAACAAACAAACCAACAAACCAACAAACCAACGAACCAACAAACCAACAAACCAACAGACCAACAAACCAACAAACCAACAAACCAACAAACCAACAAACCAACAAACCAACAAACCAACAAACCAACAAACCAACAAACCAATAAGCCAACAAGCCAACAAACTAACAAACCAACAAACCAACAAGCCAACAAGCCAACAAACCAACAAGCCAATAAACCAACAAACCAACAAACCAACAAACGAACAAACCAACAAATATACAAACCAGCAAACAAACAAATGAACAAACCAACAAGCCAACAAACCAACAAACCAACAAACTAACAAACCAACAAACCAACAAACCAACAAACCAATAAACCAACAAACCAACAAACCAACAAACCAACAAACCAACAACCAACAAGCCGACAAACCAACAAACCAACAAGCCAACAAACCAATAAAACAACAAACCAACAAACGAACAAACCAACAAACCAACAAACAAACAAACCAACAAACCAACAAACCAACAAACCAACAAGCCAACAAACCAACAAACCAACAAACCAACAAACCAACAAACCAACAAACCAACAAACCAACAAACCAACAAACGAACAAACCAACAAACAAGCAAACCAACAAACCAAAAAACTAACAAACCAACAACCCAACTAACCAACAAACCAACAAACCAACAAACCAACACACCAACAAACCAACAAACCAACAAGCCAACAAGCCAACAAGCCAACAAGCCAACAAGCCAACAAACCAAAAACCAAGAAGCCAACAAACCAACATACCAACAAGCCAACAAACCAACAAACCAACAAACCAACAAGCCAACAAACCAACAAACCAACAAGCCAACAAGCCAACAATCCAACAAACCAAGAAACCAACAAACCAACAAACCAATAAACCCAACAAGCCAACAAACCAAGAAACCAACAAACCAACAAACCAACAAACCAACAAACAAACAAACCAACAAACCAACAACCTAACAAAGCAACAAACCAACAAGCCAACAAGCCAACAAACGAACAAACGAACAAACCAATAAACAAACAAACCAACAAACCAACAAACCAATAAACCAACAAACCAACAAACCAACAAGCCAATAAACGAACAAACCAACAAACAAACAAAACAACAAACTAACAAACAAACAAGCCAACTAACCAATAAACCAACAAACAAACCAACAAGCCAATAAACGAACAAACCAACAAACAAACAAAACAACAAACCAACAAACTAACAAGCGAACAAACCAAAAAACGAACAAACCAACAAACCAACAAACCAACAAACCAACAAACCAACAAACCAACAAACCAACAAACCAACAAACCAACAAACCAACAAGCCAACAAGCCAACAAACCAACAAATTAACAAACAAACAAACCAACAAACTAACAAACCAACGAACCAACAAACCAACAGACCAACAAACCAACAAACCAACAAACCAACAAACCAACAAACCAACAAACCAACAAACCAACAAACCAACAAACCAACAAACCAACAAACCAACAAACCAACAAACCAACAAACCAACAAACTAACAAACCAACAAGCCAACAAGCCAACATGCCAACAAACCAACAAACCGACAAGCCAACAAACGAACAAACCAACAAACCAACAAACCAACAAGCCAACAAACCAACAAACCAACAAACCAACAAACCAACAAACTAACAAGCAAACAAAACCAACAAACCAACAAACCAACAAACGAACACACCAACAAGCCAATAAACGAACAAACCAACAAACCAACAAACCAACAAGCCAACAAACGAACAGACCTACAAAGCAACAAACCAACTTACAAAATACAAACAAACCAACAAACCAACAAACCAACAAACCAACAAACAAACAAACGAACAAACCAACAAACCAACAAGCCAACAAACCAACAAACCAACAAACCAGCAAACAAACAAACCAACAAACCAACAAACCAACAAACCAACAAACCAACAAACCAACAAACCAACAAACCAACAAACCAACAAGCCAACAAACCAACAAACCAACAAACCAACAAGCCCACAAACCAACAAGCCAACAAGCCAACAAACCAACAAACCAATAAGCCAACAAGCCAACAAACCAACAAAACAACAAGCCAACAAACCAACAAACCAACAAACTAACAAACCAATAAACGAACAAACCAACAAACCAACAAACCAACAAACGAACAAACCAACAAACCAACAAACCAACAAACCAACATAACAACAAGCCAACAAACCAACAAACCAACAAACCAACAAACCAACAAACCAACAAACCAACAAGCCAACAAGCCAACAAGCCAACAAGCCAACAAGCCAACAAACCAACAAACCAACAAATCAACAAACCAACAAACCAACAAACCAACAAACCAACAAACAAACAAATCAACAACAAAACAAACCAACAAACCAACAAACCAACAAACCAACAAGCCAACAAGACAACAAACCAACAAACCAACAAACCAACAAACCAGCAAGCGAACAAACCAATAAACCAACAAACCAACAAGCCTACAAGCCAACAAACCAACAAGCCAACAAACGAACAAACCAACAAACCAATAAACCAACAAGCCAACAAACCAACAAACCAACAAGTCAAGAAACCAACAAACCAACAAACCAACAAACCAATAAACCAACAAGCCAACAAACCAACAAACCAACAAACCAACCAACCAACAAGCCAACAAGCCAACAAACCAACAAGCCAACAAACGAACAAACCAACAAACCAATAAACCAACAAGCCAACAAACCAACAAACCAACAAACCAACAAACCAACAAACCAACAAACCAACAAACCAACAAACCAACAAACGAACAAATCAACAACAAAACAAACCAACAAACCAACAAACCAATAAACCAATAAACCAACAAGCCAACAAACCAACAATCCAACAAACCAACAAACCAACAAACCAACAAACCAACAAACCAACAAACCAACAAACCAACAAGCCAACAAGCCAACAAACCAACAAACCAACAAACAAACAAACCAACAAACCAACAAGCGAACAAACCAAAAAACGAACAAACCAACAAACCAACAAACCAACAAACCAACAAACCAACAAACCAACAAACCAACAAACCAACAAACCAACAAACCAACAAGCCAACAAGCCAACAAACCAACAAACCAACAAACAAACAAACCAACAAACCAACAAACCAACGAACCAACAAACCAACAGACCAACAAACCAACAAACCAACAAACCAACAAACCAACAAACCAACAAACCAACAAACCAACAAACCAACAAACCAACAAACCAATAAGCCAACAAGCCAACAAACTAACAAACCAACAAACCAACAAGCCAACAAGCCAACAAACCAACAAGCCAATAAACCAACAAACCAACAAACCAACAAACGAACAAACCAACAAATATACAAACCAGCAAACAAACAAATGAACATACCAACAAGCCAACAAACCAACAAACCAACAAACTAACAAACCAACAAACCAACAAACCAACAAACCAATAAACCAACAAACCAACAAACCAACAAACCAACAAACCAACAACCAACAAGCCGACAAACCAACAAACCAACAAGCCAACAAACCAATAAAACAACAAACGAACAAACGAACAAACCAACAAACCAACAAACAAACAAACCAACAAACCAACAAACCAACAAACCAACAAGCCAACAAACCAACAAACCAACAAACCAACAAACCAACAAACCAACAAACCAACAAACCAACAAACGAACAAACCAACAAACAAGCAAACCAACAAACCAAAAAACTAACAAACCAACAACCCAACTAACCAACAAACCAACAAACCAACAAACCAACACACCAACAAACCAACAAACCAACAAGCCAACAAGCCAACAAGCCAACAAGCCAACAAGCCAACAACCCAAAAACCAAGAAGCCAACAAACCAACATACCAACAAGCCAACAAACCAACAAACCAACAAACCAACAAGCCAACAAACCAACAAACCAACAAGCCAACAAGCCAACAATCCAACAAACCAAGAAACCAACAAACCAACAAACCAATAAACCCAACAAGCCAACAAACCAACAAACCAACAAACCAACAAACCAACAAACCAACAAACAAACAAACCAACAAACCAACAAACTAACAAAGCAACAAACCAACAAGCCAACAAGCCAACAAACGAACAAACGAACAAACCAATAAACAAACAAACCAACAAACCAACAAACCAATAAACCAACAAACCAACAAACCAACAAGCCAATAAACGAACAAACCAACAAACAAACAAAACAACAAACTAACAAACAAACAAGCCAACTAACCAATAAACCAACAAACAAACCAACCAACAAACCTACAAACCAGCAAGCCAACAAACAAACAAACGAACAAACCAACAGGCCAACAAACCAAAAAATCAACAAACCAAAAAACCAACAAACCAACAAACCAACAAACCAACAAACGAGCAAACGAACAAACGAACAAACCAACAAACCAACAAACGAACAAACCAACAAGCCAACAAAACAACAAGCCAACAAACCAACAAACCAACAAACCAACAAACCAACAAACCAACAAACCAACAAACCAACAAACAAACAAACCAACAAATATACAAACCAGCAAACAAACAAATGAACAAACCAACAAGCCAACAAACCAACAAACCAACAAACTAACAAACCAACAAACCAACAAACCAACAAACCAACAAACCAACAAACCAACAAACCAACAAACCAACAAACCAACAAACCAACAAACCAACAAACGAACAAATCAACAACAAAACAAACCAACAAACCAACAAACCAATAAACCAATAAACCAACAAGCCAACAAACCAACAATCCAACAAACTAACAAACCAACAAACCAACAAACCAACAAACCAACAAACCAACAAACCAACAAGCCAACAAGCCAACAAACCAACAAACCAACAAACCAACAAACAAACAAACCAACAAACCAACAAGCGAACAAACCAAAAAACGAACAAACCAACAAACCAACAAACCAACAAACCAACAAACCCACAAACCAACAAACCAACAAACCAACAAACCAACAAACCAACAAGCCAACAAGCCAACAAACCAACAAACCAACAAACAAACAAACCAACAAACCAACAAACCAACGAACCAACAAACCAACAGACCAACAAACCAACAAACCAACAAACCAACAAACCAACAAACCAACAAACCAACAAACCAACAAACCAACAAACCAACAAACCAACAAACCAATAAGCCAACAAGCCAACAAACTAACAAACCAACAAACCAACAAGCCAACAAGCCAACAAACCAACAAGCCAATAAACCAACAAACCAACAAACCAACAAACGAACAAACCAACAAATATACAAACCAGCAAACAAACAAATGAACAAACCAACAAGCCAACAAACCAACAAACCAACAAACTAACAAACCAACAAACCAACAAACCAACAAACCAATAAACCAACAAACCAACAAACCAACAAACCAACAAACCAACAACCAACAAGCCGACAAACCAACAAACCAACAAGCCAACAAACCAATAAAACAACAAACCAACAAACGAACAAACCAACAAACCAACAAACAAACAAACCAACAAACCAACAAACCAACAAACCAACAAACCAACAAGCCAACAAACCAACAAACCAACAAACCAACAAGCCAACAAACCAACAAACCAACAAACCAACAAACCAACAAACAAGCAAACCAACAAACCAAAAAACTAACAAACCAACAACCCAACTAACCAACAAATCAATAAACCAACAAACCAACACACCAACAAACCAACAAACCAACAAGCCAACAAGCCAACAAGCCAACAAGCCAACAAGCCAAAACAAACCAACAAACCAACAAACCAACAAACCAACAAACCAACAAGCCAACAAACCAACAAACCAACAAACCAACAAGCCAACAAACCAACAAACCAACAAACCAACAAACCAACAAACAAGCAAACCAACAAACCAAAAAACTAACAAACCAACAACCCAACTAACCAACAAATCAATAAACCAACAAACCAACACACCAACAAACCAATAAACCAACAAGCCAACAAGCCAACAAGCCAACAAGCCAACAAGCCAACAAACCAAAAACCAAGAAACCAACAAATCAACATACCAACAAGCCAACAAACCAACAAACCAACAAACCAACAAACCAACAAACCAACAAACAAACAAACCAACAAACCAACAAACTAACAAAGCAACAAACCAACAAGCCAACAAGCCAACAAACGAACAAACGAACAAACCAATAAACAAACAAACCAACAAACCAACAAACCAATAAACCAACAAACCAACAAACCAACAAGCCAATAAACGAACAAACCAACAAACAAACAAAACAACAAACTAACAAACAAACAAGCCAACTAACCAATAAACCAACAAACGAACCAACCAACAAACCTACAAACCAGCAAGCCAACAAACAAACAAACGAACAAACCAACAGGCCAACAAACCAAAAAATCAACAAACCAAAAAACCAAAAAACCAACAAACCAACAAACCAACAAACCAACAAACGAACAAACGAACAAACGAACAAACCAACAAACCAACAAACGAACAAACCAACAAGCCAACAAAACAACAAGCCAACAAACCAACAAACCAACAAACCAACAAACCAACAAACCAACAAACCAACAAACCAACAAACAAACAAACCAACAAACCAACAAGCCAACAAACCAACAAGCCAACAAGCCAACAAACCAATAAACCAACAAACCAACAAGCCAACGAACCAACAAACCAACAAACCAACAAACCAACAAACGAACACACCAACAAACCAACAAACCAACAAACCAACAAACCAACAAGCCAACAAACCAACAAACCAACAAACCAGCAAACGAACAAACCAAAAAACTAACAAACCAACAACCCAACTAACCAACAAATCAATAAACCAACAAACCAACACACCAACAAACCAACAAACCAACAAGCCAACAAGCCAACAAGCCAACAAGCCAACAAGCCAACAAACCAAAAACCAAGAAACCAACAAACCAACATACCAACAAGCCAACAAACCAACAAACCAACAAACCAACAAGCCAACAAACCAACAAACCAACAAGCCAACAAGCCAACAATCCAACAAACCAAGAAACCAACAAACCAACAAACCAATAAACCCAACAAGCCAACAAACCAACAAACCAACAAACCAACAAACCAACAAACCAACAAACAAACAAACGAACAAACCAACAGGCCAACAAACCAAAAAATCAACAAACCAAAAAACCAAAAAACCAACAAACCAACAAACCAACAAACCAACAAACGAACAAACGAACAAACGAACAAACCAACAAACCAACAAACGAACAAACCAACAAGCCAACAAAACAACAAGCCAACAAACCAACAAACCAACAAACCAACAAGCCAACAAACCAACAAGCCAACAAGCCAACAAACCAATAAACCAACAAACCAACAAGCCAACGAACCAACAAACCAACAAACCAACAAACCAACAAACGAACACACCAACAAACCAACAAACCAACAAACCAACAAACCAACAAATGAACAGACCAACAAACCAACAAGCCAACAAACCAACAAACCAACAAACCAGCAAACGAACAAACGAACAAACGAACAAACCAACAAACCAACAAACGAACAAACCAACAAGCCAACAAAACAACAAGCCAACAAACCAACAAACCAACAAACCAACAAACCAACAAGCCAACAAACCAACAAGCCAACAAGCCAACAAACCAATAAACCAACAAACCAACAAGCCAACGAACCAACAAACCAACAAACCAACAAACCAACAAACGAACACACCAACAAACCAACAAACCAACAAACCAACAAACCAACAAATGAACAGACCAACAAACCAACAAGCCAACAAACCAACAAACCAACAAACCAGCAAACGAACAAACCAACAAACCAACAAACCAACAAACCAACAAACAAACAAACTAACAAGCCAATAAACCAACAAACCAACAAACCAACAAGCCCACAAACCAACAAACCAATAAGCCAACAAGCCAACAAACCAACAAACCAACAAACCAACAAACCAACAAACCAACAAACCAACAAACCAACAAACCAACAAACCAACAAACAAACAAACTAACAAACCAATAAACGAACAAACCAACAAAACAACAAACCAACAAACGAACAAACCAACAAACCAACAAACCAACAAACCAACATACCAACAAGCCAACAAACCAACAAACCAACAAACCAACAAACCAACAAACTAATAAGCCAACAAGCCAACAAGCCAACAAGCCAACAAACCAACAAACCAACAAATCAACAAACTAACAAACCAACAAACCAACAAACCAACAAACCAACAAACCAACAAACGAACAAATCAACAACAAAACAAACCAACAAGCCAACAAACCAACAAACCAACAAACCAACAAGCCAACAAGCCAACAAACCAACAAGCCAACAAACGAACAAACCAACAAACCAATAAACCAACAAGCCAACAAACCAACAAACCAACAAATCAACAAACCAACAAAACAACAAACCGACAAACCAACAAACCAACAAACCAACAAACGAACAAATCAACAACAAAACCAACCAACAAACCAACAAACCAATAAACCAACAAGCCAACAAACCAACAATCCAACAAATCAACAAACCAACAAACCAACAAACCAACAAGCCAACAAGCCAACAAACCAACAAACCAACAAGCGAACAAATCAAAAAACGAACAAACCAACAAACCAACAAACCAACAAACCAACAAACCAACAAAACAACAAGCCAACAAACCAACAAACCAAAAAACCAACAAACCAACAAGCCAACAAGCCAACAAACCAACAAACCAATAAGCCAACAAGCCAACAAACCAACAAACCAACAAACCAACAAACGATTACACCAACAAACCAATAAACGAACAAACCAACAAACCAACAAACCAACAAACCAACAAACGAACAAACCAACAAACCAACAAACCAACAAGCCTCCAAGCCAACAAACCAACAAGCCAACAAACCAACAAACGAACAAACCAACAAACCAACAGACCAACTAGCCTACAAGCCAACAAACCAACAAGCCAACAAACCAAAAAACCAACAAACCGACAAACCAACAAGCGAACAAACCAAAAAACGAACAAGCAACCAACCAACAAACCAACAAACCAACAAACCAACAAACCAACAAACCAACAAGCCAACAAGCCAACAAACAAACAAACCAACAAACCAACAAACCAACAAACCAACAAACCAACAAACCAACAAACCAGCAAACCAACAAACCAACAATCCAACAAGCCAACAAGCCAACAAACCAACAAGCCAACAAACCAACAAAGCAACAAACCAACAAACGAACAAACCAACAAATATACAAACCAACAAACCAACAAATGAACAAACCAACAAGCCAACAAACCAACAAACCAACAAACCAACAAACCAACAAACCAACAAACCAACAAGTCAACAAGCCAACAAACCAACAAACCAACAAATCAACAAACCAACAAACCAACAAACCAACAAACCAACAAACCAACAAACCAACAAACCAACAAACCAACAAACCAACAAACGAACAAATCAACAACAAAACAAACCAACAAACCAACAAACCAACAAAACAACAAGCCAACAAGCCAACAAAGCAACAAACCTACAAACCAACACACGAACAAACCAACAAACCAACAAACCAACAAACCAACAAACCAACAAACCAACAAACAAACAAACCAACAAACCAACAAACTAACAAAGCAACAAACCAACAAGCCAACAAGCCAACAAACGAACAAACGAACAAACCAATAAACAAACAAACCAACAAACCAACAAACCAATAAACCAACAAACCAACAAACCAACAAGCCAATAAACGAACAAACCAACAAACAAACAAAACAACAAACTAACAAACAAACAAGCCAACTAACCAATAAACCAACAAACGAACCAACCAACAAACCTACAAACCAGCAAGCCAACAAACAAACAAACGAACAAACCAACAGGCCAACAAACCAAAAAATCAACAAACCAAAAAACCAAAAAACCAACAAACCAACAAACCAACAAACCAACAAACGAACAAACGAACAAACGAACAAACCAACAAACCAACAAACGAACAAACCAACAAGCCAACAAAACAACAAGCCAACAAACCAACAAACCAACAAACCAACAAGCCAACAAACCAACAAGCCAACAAGCCAACAAACCAATAAACCAACAAACCAACAAGCCAACGAACCAACAAACCAACAAACCAACAAACCAACAAACGAACACACCAACAAACCAACAAACCAACAAACCAACAAACCAACAAACCAACAAGCCAACAAACCAACAAACCAACAAACCAGCAAACGAACAAACCAACAAACCAACAAACCAACAAACCAACAAACCAACAAACTAACAAACCAATAAACGAACAAACCAACAAACCAACAAACCAACAAACCAACAAATGAACAGACCAACAAACCAACAAGCCAACAAACCAACAAACCAACAAACCAGCAAACGAACAAACCAACAAACCAACAAACCAACAAACCAACAAACCAACAAACTAACAAGCCAATAAACCAACAAACCAACAAACCAACAAGCCCACAAACCAACAAACCAATAAGCCAACAAGCCAACAAACCAACAAACCAACAAACCAACAAACCAACAAACCAACAAACCAACAAACCAACAAACCAACAAACAAACAAACTAACAAACCAATAAACGAACAAACCAACAAAACAACAAACCAACAAACGAACAAACCAACAAACCAACAAACCAACAAACCAACATACCAACAAGCCAACAAACCAACAAACCAACAAACCAACAAACCAACAAACTAATAAGCCAACAAGCCAACAAGCCAACAAGCCAACAAACCAACAAACCAACAATTCAACAAACTAACAAACCAACAAACCAACAAACCAACAAACCAACAAACCAACAAACGAACAAATCAACAACAAAACAAACCAACAAGCCAACAAACCAACAAACCAACAAACCAACAAGCCAACAAGCCAACAAACCAACAAGCCAACAAACGAACAAACCAACAAACCAATAAACCAACAAGCCAACAAACCAACAAACCAACAAATCAACAAACCAACAAAACAACAAACCGACAAACCAACAAACCAACAAACCAACAAACGAACAAATCAACAACAAAACCAACCAACAAACCAACAAACCAATAAACCAACAAGCCAACAAACCAACAATCCAACAAATCAACAAACCAACAAACCAACAAACCAACAAGCCAACAAGCCAACAAACCAACAAACCAACAAGCGAACAAATCAAAAAACGAACAAACCAACAAACCAACAAACCAACAAACCAACAAACCAACAAACCAACAAAACAACAAGCCAACAAACCAACAAACCAAAAAACCAACAAACCAACAAGCCAACAAGCCAACAAACCAACAAACCAATAAGCCAACAAGCCAACAAACCAACAAACCAACAAACCAACAAACGATTACACCAACAAACCAATAAACGAACAAACCAACAAACCAACAAACCAACAAACCAACAAACGAACAAACCAACAAACCAACAAACCAACAAGCCTCCAAGCCAACAAACCAACAAGCCAACAAACCAACAAACGAACAAACCAACAAACCAACAGACCAACTAGCCTACAAGCCAACAAACCAACAAGCCAACAAACCAAAAAACCAACAAACCGACAAACCAACAAGCGAACAAACCAAAAAACGAACAAGCCAACAAACCAACAAACCAACAAACCAACAAACCAACAAACCAACAAACCAACAAGCCAACAAGCCAACAAACAAACAAACCAACAAACCAACAAACCAACAAACCAACAAACCAACAAACCAACAAACCAGCAAACCAACAAACCAACAATCCAACAAGCCAACAAGCCAACAAACCAACAAGCCAACAAACCAACAAAGCAACAAACCAACAAACGAACAAACCAACAAATATACAAACCAACAAACCAACAAATGAACAAACCAACAAGCCAACAAACCAACAAACCAACAAACCAACAAACCAACAAACCAACAAGTCAACAAGCCAACAAACCAACAAACCAACAAATCAACAAACCAACAAACCAACAAACCAACAAACCAACAAACCAACAAACCAACAAACCAACAAACCAACAAACGAACAAATCAACAACAAAACAAACCAACAAACCAACAAACCAACAAACCAACAAGCCAACAAGCCAACAAAGCAACAAACCTACAAACCAACACACGAACAAACCAACAAACCAACAAACCAACAAGCCTACAAGCCAACAAACCAACAAGCCAACAAACCAAAAAACCAACAAACCAACAAACCAACAAACCAACAAGCCAACAAACCAACAAGTCAACAAACCAACAAACCAACAAACTAACAAACCAACAAACCAACAAACCAACAAACCAACAAGCCAACAAACCAACAAACCAACAAACCAACAAGCCAACAAGCCAACAAGCCAACAAACCAACAAGCCAACAAACGAACAAACCAACAAACCAATAAACCAACAAGCCAACAAACCAACAAACCAACAAATCAACAAACCAACAAAACAACAAACCGACAAACCAACAAACCAACAAACCAACAAACGAACAAATCAACAACAAAACCAACCAACAAACCAACAAACCAATAAACCAACAAGCCAACAAACCAACAATCCAACAAATCAACAAACCAACAAACCAACAAACCAACAAGCCAACAAGCCAACAAACCAACAAACCAACAAGCGAACAAATCAAAAAACGAACAAACCAACAAACCAACAAACCAACAAACCAACAAAACAACAAGCCAACAAAACAACAAACCAAAAAACCAACAAACCAACAAGCCAACAAGCCAACAAACCAACAAACCAATAAGCCAACAAGCCAACAAACTAACAAACCAACAAACGATTACACCAACAAACCAATAAACGAACATACCAACAAACCAACAAACCAACAAACCAACAAACGAACAAACCAACAAACCAACAAACCAACAAGCCTACAAGCCAACAAACCAACAAGCCAACAAACCAACAAACGAACAAACCAACAAACTAACAGACCAACTAGCCTACAAGCCAACAAACCAACAAGCCAACAAACCAAAAAACCAACAAACCGACAAACCAACAAGCGAACAAACCAAAAAACGAACAAGCCAACAAACCAACAAACCAACAAACCAACAAACCAACAAACCAACAAACCAACAAGCCAACAAGCCAACAAACAAACAAACCAACAAACCAACAAACCAACAAACCAACAAACCAACAAACCAACTAACCAACAAACCAGCAAACCAACAAACCAACAAACCAACAAGCCAACAAGCCAACAAACTAACAAACCAACAAACCAACAAGCCAACAAGCCAACAAACCAACAAGCCAACAAACCAACAAAGCAACAAACCAACAAACGAACAAACCAACAAATATACAAACCAACAAACCAACAAATGAACAAACCAACAAGCCAACAAACCAACAAACCAACAAACCAACAAACCAACAAACCAACAAACCAACAAACCAACAAACCAACAAACCAACAAACCAACAAACCAACAAACCAACAAACCAACAAGCCCACAAACCAACAAACCAACAAGCCAACAAACCAATAAAACAACAAACCAACAAACGAACAAACCAACAAACCAACCAACCAACAAACCACCAAACGAACAAACCGACAAACCAATAAACCAACAAGCCAACAAACCAACAAACCAACAAACCAACAAACCAAGAAACCAACAAACCAACAAACCAACAAACCAACAAGCCAACAAACCAACAAACCAACAAACCAACAAGCCAACAAGCCAACAAGCCAACAAACCAACAAGCCAACAAACGAACAAACCAACAAACCAATAAACCAACAACCCAACAAACCAACAAACCAACAAACCAACAAACCAACAAACCAACAAACCAACAAACCAACAAACCAACAAACCAACAAACCAACAAACCAATAAACCAACAAGCCAACAAACCAACAAACCAACAAACCAACAAACCAACAAACCAATAAACCAACAAGCCAACAAACCAACAATCCAACAAACCAACAAATCAACAAACCAACAAACCAACAAACCAACAAGCGAACAAACCAAAAAACGAACAAACCAACAAACCAACAAACCAACAAACCAACAAACCAATAAGCCAAAAAATCAACAAACCAACAAACCAACAAACCAGCAATCCAACAAACCAACAAGCCAACAAGCCAACAAACCAACAAACCAATAAGCCAACAAGCCAACAAACCAACAAACCAACAAACGAACACACCAACAAACCAATAAACGAACAAACCAACAAACCAACAAACCAACAAACCAACAAACGAACAAACCAACAAACGAACAAACCAACAAACCAACAAACCAACAAGCCTACAAGCCAACAAACCAACAAGCCAACAAACCAACAAACGAACAAACCAACAAACCAACAAACCAACAAGCCTACAAGCCAACAAACCAACAAGCCAACAAACCAAAAAACCAACAAACCAACAAACCAACAAACCAACAAACCAACAAGCCAACAAACCAACAAGTCAACAAACCAACAAACCAACAAACCACCAAGAAAACAAACCAACAAGCCAACAAACCAACAAATCAACAAACCAACAAACGAACAAACCAACAAACAAACAAACTAACAAACCAACAAACCAATAAACCAACAAGCCAACAAACCAACAAACCAACAAACCAACAAGCCAACAAACCAACAAACCAACAAACCAACAAACGAACAAACCAACAAACAAACAAACCAACAAACCAACAAACCAATAAACCAACAAGCCAACTAACCAACAAACCAACAAACCAACAAACCAACACACCAACAAACCAACAAGCCAACAAGCCAACAAGCCAATAAACTAAAAAACCAACAAGCCAACAAACCAACAAACTAACAAACCAACAAACCAACAAACCAACAAACAAACAAAATAACAAACCAACAAACCAATAAGCCAACAAACCAACAAACCAACAAACAAACAAACCAACAAACCAACAAACCAACTAAGCAACAAACCAACAAGCCAACAAACCAACAAACGAACAAACCAACAAACAAACAAACCAACAAACCAACAAACCAACAAACCAACAAACCAACAAACCAACAAACTAACAAACCAACAAGCCAACAAGCCAACATGCCAACAAACCAACAAACCGACAAGCCAACAAACGAACAAACCAACAAACCAACAAACCAACAAGCCAACAAACCAACAAACCAACAAACCAACAAACCAACAAACTAACAAGCAAACAAACCAACAAACCAACAAACCAACAAACGAACACACCAACAAGCCAATAAACGAACAAACCAACAAACCAACAAACCAACAAGCCAACAAACGAACAGACCTACAAAGCAACAAACCAACTTACAAAATACAAACAAACCAACAAACCAACAAACCAACAAACCAACAAACAAACAAACGAACAAACCAACAAACCAACAAGCCAGCAAACGAACAGACCTACAAAGCAACAAACCAACTTACAAAATACAAACAAACCAACAAACCAACAAACCAACAAACCAACAAACAAACAAACGAACAAACCAACAAACCAACAAACCAGCAAACGAACAAACCAACAAACCAACAAACCAACAAAGCAACAAACCAACAAACCAACAAACCAACAAACCAACAAACCAACAAACCAACAAGCCAACAAACCAACAAACCAACAAACCAACAAGCCCACAAACCAACAAGCCAACAAGCCAACAAACCAACAAACCAATAAGCCAACAAGCCAACAAACCAACAAAACAACAAGCCAACAAACCAACAAACCAACAAACCAACAAACTAACAAACCAATAAACGAACAAACCAACAAACCAACAAACCAACAAACGAACAAACCAACAAACCAACAAACCAACAAACCAACATAACAACAAGCCAACAAACCAACAAACCAACAAACCAACAAACCAACAAACCAACAAACCAACAAGCCAACAAGCCAACAAGCCAACAAGCCAACAAGCCAACAAGCCAACAAACCAACAAACCAACAAATCAACAAACCAACAAACCAACCAACCAACAAACCAACAAACCAACAAACGAACAAATCAACAACAAAACAAACCAACAAACCAACAAACCAACAAACCAACAAGCCAACAAGAAACAAACCAACAAACCAACAAACCAACAAACCAGCAAACGAACAAACCAATAAACCAACAAACCAACAAGCCTACAAGCCAACAAACCAACAAGCCAACAAACCAAAACACCAACAAACCAACAAACCAACAAACCAACAAGCCAACAAACCAACAAGTCAAGAAACCAACAAACCAACAAACCAACAAACCAATAAACCAACAAGCCAACAAACCAACAAACCAACAAACCAACCAACCAACAAGCCAACAAGCCAACAAACCAACAAGCCAACAAACGAACAAACCAACAAACCAATAAACCAACAAGCCAACAAACCAACAAACCAACAAACCAACAAACCAACAAACCAACAAACCAACAAACCAACAAACCAACAAACGAACAAATCAACAACAAAACAAACCAACAAACCAACAAACCAATAAACCAATAAACCAACAAGCCAACAAACCAACAATCCAACAAACCAACAAACCAACAAACCAACAAACCAACAAACCAACAAACCAACAAACCAACAAGCCAACAAGCCAACAAACCAACAAACCAACAAACAAACAAACCAACAAACCAACAAGCGAACAAACCAAAAAAAACGAACAAACCAACAAACCAACAAACTAACAAACCAACAAACCAACAAACCAACAAACCAATAAACCAACAAACCAACAAACCAACAAGCCACCAAGCCAACAAACCAACAAACCAACAAACAAACAAACCAACAAACCAACAAACCAACGAACCAACAAACCAACAGACCAACAAACCAACAAACCAACAAACCAACAAACCAACAAACCAACAAACCAACAAACCAACAAACCAACAAACCAACAAACCAACAAACCAATAAGCCAACAAGCCAACAAACTAACAAACCAACAAACCAACAAGCCAACAAGCCAACAAACCAACAAGCCAATAAACCAACAAACCAACAAACCAACAAACGAACAAACCAACAAATATACAAACCAGCAAACAAACAAATGAACAAACCAATAAGCCAACAAACCAACAAACCAACAAACTAACAAACCAACAAACCAACAAACCAACAAACCAATAAACCAACAAACCAACAAACCAACAAACCAACAAACCAACAACCAACAAGCCGACAAACCAACAAACCAACAAGCCAACAAACCAATAAAACAACAAACAAACAAACCAACAAACCAACAAACCAACAAACCAACAAGCCAACAAACCAACAAACCAACAAACCAACAAGCCAACAAACCAACAAACCAACAAACCAACAAACGAACAAACCAACAAACAAGCAAACCAACAAACCAAAAAACTAACAAACCAACAACCCAACTAACCAACAAACCAACAAACCAACAAACCAACACACCAACAAACCAACAAACCAACAAGCCAACAAGCCAACAAGCCAACAAGCCAACAAGCCAACAAACCAAAAACCAAGAAGCCAACAAACCAACATACCAACAAGCCAACAAACCAACAAACCAACAAACCAACAAGCCAACAAACCAACAAACCAACAAGCCAACAAGCCAACAATCCAACAAACCAAGAAACCAACAAACCAACAAACCAATAAACCCAACAAGCCAACAAACCAACAAACCAACAAACCTACAAACCAACAAACCAACAAACAAACAAACCAACAAACCAACAAACTAACAAAGCAACAAACCAACAAGCCAACAAGCCAACAAACGAACAAACGAACAAACCAATAAACAAACAAACCAACAAACCAACAAACCAATAAACCAACAAACCAACAAACCAACAAGCCAATAAACGAACAAACCAACAAACAAACAAAACAACAAACTAGCAAACAAACAAGCCAACTAACCAATAAACCAACAAACAAACCAACCAACAAACCTACAAACCAGCAAGCCAACAAACAAACAAACGAACAAACCAACAGGCCAACAAACCAAAAAATCAACAAACCAAAAAACCAACAAACCAACAAACCAACAAACGAACAAACGAACAAACGAACAAACGAACAAACGAACAAACCAACAAACCAACAAACGAACAAACCAACAAGCCAACAAAACAACAAGCCAACAAACCAACAAACCAACAAACCAACAAACCAACAAACCAACAAACCAACAAACAAACAAACCAACAAATATACAAACCAGCAAACAAACAAATGAACAAACCAACAAGCCAACAAACCAACAAACCAACAAACTAACAAACCAACAAACCAACAAACCAACAAACCAACAAACCAACAAACCAACAAACCAACAAACCAACAAACCAACAAACGAACAAATCAACAACAAAACAAACCAACAAACCAACAAACCAATAAACCAATAAACCAACAAGCCAACAAACCAACAATCCAACAAACCAACAAACCAACAAACCAACAAACCAACAAACCAACAAACCAACAAACCAACAAACCAACAAGCCAACAAGCCAACAAACCAACAAACCAACAAACAAACAAACCAACAAACCAACAAGCGAACAAACCAAAAAACGAACAAACCAACAAACCAACAAACCAACAAACCAACAAACCAACAAACCAACAAACCAACAAACCAACAAACCAACAAACCAACAAACCAACAAACCAACAAGCCAACAAGCCAACAAACCAACAAACCAACAAACAAACAAACCAACAAACCAACAAACCAACGAACCAACAAACCAACAGACCAACAAACCAACAAACCAACAAACCAACAAACCAACAAACCAACAAACCAACAAACCAACAAACCAACAAACTAATAAGCCAACAAGCCAACAAACTAACAAACCAACAAACCAACAAGCCAACAAGCCAACAAACCAACAAGCCAATAAACCAACAAACCAACAAACCAACAAACGAACAAACCAACAAATATACAAACCAGCAAACAAACAAATGAACAAACCAACAAGCCAACAAACCAACAAACCAACAAACTAACAAACCAACAAACCAACAAACCAACAAACCAATAAACCAACAAACCAACAAACCAACGAACCAACAAACCAACAACCAACAAGCCGACAAACCAACAAACCAACAAGCCAACAAACCAATAAAACAACAAACCAACAAACGAACAAACCAACAAACCAACAAACAAACAAACCAACAAACCAACAAACCAACAAACCAACAAGCCAACAAACCAACAAACCAACAAACCAACAAGCCAACAAACCAACAAACCAACAAACCAACAAACGAACAAACCAACAAACAAGCAAACCAACAAACCAAAAAACTAACAAACCAACAACCCAACTAACCAACAAACCAACAAACCAACAAACCAACAAACCAACACACCAACAAACCAACAAACCAACAAGCCAACAAGCCAACAAGCCAACAAGCCAACAAGCCAACAAACCAAAAACCAAGAAGCCAACAAACCAACATACCAACAAGCCAACAAACCAACAAACCAACAAACCAACAAGCCAACAAACCAACAAACCAACAAGCCAACAAGCCAACAATCCAACAAACCAAGAAACCAACAAACCAACAAACCAATAAACCCAACAAGCCAACAAACCAACAAACCAACAAACCAACAAACCAACAAACCAACAAACAAACAAACCAACAAACCAACAAACTAACAAAGCAACAAACCAACAAGCCAACAAGCCAACAAACGAACAAATGAACAAACCAATAAACAAACAAACCAACAAACCAACAAACCAATAAACCAACAAACCAACAAACCAACAAGCCAATAAACGAACAAACCAACAAACAAACAAAACAACAAACTAACAAACAAACAAGCCAACTAACCAATAAACCAACAAACGAACCAACCAACAAACCTACAAACCAGCAAGCCAACAAACAAACAAACGAACAAACCAACAGGCCAACAAACCAAAAAATCAACAAACCAAAAAACCAACAAACCAACAAACCAACAAACCAACAAACGAACAAACGAACAAACGAACAAACCAACAAACCAACAAACGAACAAACCAACAAGCCAACAAAACAACAAGCCAACAAACCAACAAACCAACAAACCAACAAACCAACAAACCAACAAACCAACAAACAAACAAACCAACAAACCAACAAGCCAACAAACCAACAAACCAACAAGCCAACAAGCCAACAAACCAATAAACCAACAAACCAACAAGCCAACAAACCAACAAACCAACAAACCAACAAACCAACAAACGAACACACCAACAAACCAACAAACCAACAAACCAACAAACCAACAAGCCAACAAACCAACAAACCAACAAACCAGCAAACGAACAAACCAACAAACCAACAAACCAACAAACCAACAAACCAACAAACTAACAAACCAATAAACGAACAAACCAACAAACCAACAAACCAACAAATGAACAGACCAACAAACCAACAAGCCAACAAACCAACAAACCAACAAACCAGCAAACGAACAAACCAACAAACCAACAAACCAACAAACCAACAAACCAACAAACTAACAAGCCAATAAACCAACAAACCAACAAACCAACAAGCCCACAAACCAACAAACCAATAAGCCAACAAGCCAACAAACCAACAAACCAACAAACCAACAAACCAACAAACCAACAAACCAACAAACCAACAAACCAACAAACCAACAAACAAACAAACTAACAAACCAATAAACGAACAAACCAACAAACCAACAAACCAACAAACGAACAAACCAACAAACCAACAAACCAACAAACCAACAAACCAACAAACCAACATACCAACAAGCCAACAAACCAACAAACCAACAAACCAACAAACCAACAAACTAACAAGCCAACAAGCCAACAAGCCAACAAGCCAACAAACCAACAAACCAACAAATCAACAAACTAACAAACCAACAAACCAACAAACCAACAAACCAACAAACGAACAAATCAACAACAAAACAAACCAACAAACCAACAAACCAACAAGCCAACAAGCCAACAAACCAACAAACCTACAAACCAACAAACGAACAAACTAATAAACCAACAAACCAACAAGCCTACAAGCCAACAAACCAACAAGCCAACAAACCAACAAACCAATAAACCAACAAGCCAACAAATAAACAAGTCAACAAACCAACAAACCAACAAACCAACAAACTAACAAACCAACAAACCAACAAACCAACAAACCAACAAACCAACAAACCAACAAACCAACAAACCAACAAACCAACAAACCAACAAACCAACAAACCAACAAACCAACAAGCCAACAAGTCAACAAGCCAACAAACCAACAAACCGACAAACCAACAAACGAACAAACCAACAAACCAACAAACCAAGAAGCCAACAACCAACAAGCCAACAAACGAACAAACCAACAAACGAACAAACCAACAAACCAACAAACCAACAAACAAACAAACCAACAAACCAACAAACTAACAAAGCAACAAACCAACAAGCCAACAAGCCAACAAACGAACAAACGAACAAACCAATAAACAAACAAACCAACAAACCAACAAACCAATAAACCAACAAACCAACAAACCAACAAGCCAATAAACGAACAAACCAACAAACAAACAAAACAACAAACTAACAAACAAACAAGCCAACTAACCAATAAACCAACAAACGAACCAACCAACAAACCTACAAACCAGCAAGCCAACAAACAAACAAACGAACAAACCAACAGGCCAACAAACCAAAAAATCAACAAACCAAAAAACCAACAAACCAACAAACCAAAAAACCAACAAACGAACAAACGAACAAACGAACAAACGAACAAACCAACAAACCAACAAACGAACAAACCAACAAGCCAACAAAACAACAAGCCAACAAACCAACAAACCAACAAACCAACAAACCAACAAACCAACAAACCAACAAACAAACAAACCAACAAACCAACAAGCCAACAAACCAACAAGCCAACAAGCCAACAAACCAATAAACCAACAAACCAACAAGCCAACAAACCAACAAACCAACAAACCAACAAACCAACAAACGAACACACCAACAAACCAACAAACCAACAAACCAACAAACCAACAAGCCAACAAACCAACAAACCAACAAACCAGCAAACGAACAAACCAACAAACCAACAAACCAACAAACCAACAAACCAACAAACTAACAAACCAATAAACGAACAAACCAACAAACCAACAAACCAACAAACCAACAAACCAACAAATGAACAGACCAACAAACCAACAAGCCAACAAACCAACAAACCAACAAACCAGCAAACGAACAAACCAACAAACCAACAAACCAAAAAACCAACAAACCAACAAACTAACAAGCCAATAAACCAACAAACCAACAAACCAACAAGCCCACAAACCAACAAACCAATAAGCCAACAAGCCAACAAACCAACAAACCAACAAACCAACAAACCAACAAACCAACAAACCAACAAACCAACAAACCAACAAACAAACAAACTAACAAACCAATAAACGAACAAACCAACAAACCAACAAACCAACAAACGAACAAACCAACAAACCAACAAACCAACAAACCAACAAACCAACATACCAACAAGCCAACAAACCAACAAACCAACAAACCAACAAACCAACAAACTAACAAGCCAACAAGCCAACAAGCCAACAAGCCAACAAACCAACAAACCAACAAATCAACAAACTAACAAACCAACAAACCAACAAACCAACAAACCAACAAACGAACAAATCAACAACAAAACAAACCAACAAACCAACAAACCAACAAGCCAACAAGCCAACAAGCCAACAAACCAACAAACCTACAAACCAACAAACGAACAAACTAATAAACCAACAAACCAACAAGCCTACAAGCCAACAAACCAACAAGCCAACAAACCAACAAACCAATAAACCAACAAGCCAACAAATAAACAAGTCAACAAACCAACAAACCAACAAACCAACAAACAAACAAACCAACAAACCAACAAACCAACAAAGCAACAAACCAACAAGCCAACAAGCCAACAAACGAACAAACCAACAAACGAACAAACCAACAAACCAACAAACCAACAAACCAACAAACCAACAAACCAACAAACCAACAAACCAACAAACCAACAAGCCAACAAGCCAACAAGTCAACATGCCAACAAACCAACAAACCGACAAACCAACAAACGAACAAACCAACAAACCAACAAACCAACAAGCCAACAACCAACAAGCCAACAAACGAACAAACCAACAAACCAACAAACCAACAAGCCAACAAACCAACAAACCAACAAACCAACAAACCAACAAACCAACAAACCAACAAACTAACAAGCCAACAAACCAACAAACCAACAAACGAACACACCAACAAACCAATAAACGAACAAACCAACAAACCAACAAACCAACAAGCCAACAAACGAACAAACCTACAAAGCAACAGATCAACTAACAAAATACCAACAAACCAACAAACCAACAAACCAACAAACGAACAAATGAACAGACCAACAAACCAACAAGCCAACAAACCAACAAACCAACAAACCAGCAAACGAACAAACCAACAAACCAACAAACCAACAAACCAACAAACCAACAAACCAACAAACCAACAAGCCAATAAACAAACAAACCAACAAACCAACAAGCCCACAAACCAACAAGCCAACAAGCCAACAAACCAACAAACCAATAAGCCAACAAGCCAACAAACCAACAAACCAACAAACCAACAAACGAACAAACCAACAAACCAATAAACTAACAAACCAATAAACGAACAAACCAACAAACCAACAAACCAACAAACCAACAAATGAACAGACCAACAAACCAACAAGCCAACAAACCAACAAACCAACAAACCAGCAAACGAACAAACCAACAAGCCAACAAAACAACAAGCCAACAAACCAACAAACCAACAAACCAACAAACCAACAAACCAACAAACCAACAAACAAACAAACCAACCTACCAACAAACCAACAAACCAACAACCCAAGAACCCAACAAACCAACAAACCAACAAAACAACAAACCAACAAACAAACAAACCAACCTACCAACAAACCAACAAACCAACAACCCAAGAACCCAACAAACCAACAAACCAACAAAACAACAAGCCAACAAACCAACAAACTAACAAACCAATAAACGAACAAACCAACAAACCAACAAACCAACAAACCAACATACCAACAAGCCAACAAACCAACAAACCAACAAACCAACAAGCCAGAAAACCAAGAAACAAACAAGCCAACAAGCCAACAAGCCAACAAGCCAACAAACCAACAAACCAACAAATCAACAAACCAACAAACCAACAAACCAACAAACCAACAAACGAACAAATCAACAACAAAACAAACCAACAAACCAACAAACCAACAAACCAACAAACCAACAAGCCAACAAGCCAACAAACCAACAAACCAACAAACCAACAAACGAACAAATCAACAAACCAACAAACCAACAAGCTTATAAGCCTACAAGCCAACAAACCAACAAGCCAACAAACCAAAAAACCAACAAACCAACAAACCAACAAACCAACAAGCCAACAAACTAACAAGTCAACAAACCAACAAACCAACAAACCATCAAACCAACAAACCAACAAGCCAACAAACCAACAAACCAACAAGCCAACAAACCAACAAACCAACAAACAAACAAACCAACAAACCAACAAGCCAACAAACCAACAAGCCAACAAGCCAACAAACCAATAAACCAATAAGCCAACAAGCCAACAAACCAACAAACCAACAAACCAACAAACCAACAAACGAACACACCAACAAACCAACAAACCAACAAACCAACAAACCAACAAGCCAACAAACCAAGAAGTCAACAAACCAACAAAACAACAAACCAACAAACCAGCAAGCCAACAAACCAACAAGCCAACAAAACAACAAACCAACAAACCAGCAAACGAACAAACCAACAAACAAACAAACTAACAAACCAACAAACCAACAAACCAACAAGCCAACAAACCAACAAACCAACAAACCAACAAGCCAACAAACCAACAAACCAACAAACCAACAAACGAACAAACCAACAAACAAACAAACCAACAAACCAATAAACCAACGAGCCAACTAACCAACAAACCAACAAACCAACAAACCAACACATCAACAAACCAACAAGCCAACAAGCCAACAAGCCAACAAGCCAATAAACCAAAAAACCAACAAACCAACAAACCAAAAAACCAACAGGCCAACAAGCCAACAAACCAACAAACAAACAAACCAACAAACCAACAAACCAACAAAGCAACAAACCAACAAGCCAACAAGCCAACGAACGAACAAACCAACAAACGAACAAACCAACAAACCAACAAACCAACAAACCAACAAACCAACAAACCAACAAACCAACAAACCAACAAGCCAACAAGTCAACAAGCCAACAAACCAACAAACCGACAAACCAACAAACGAACAAACCAACAAACCAACAAACCAACAAGCCAACAACCAACAAGCCAACAAACGAACAAACCAACAAACCAACAAACCAACAAGCCAACAAACCAACAAACCAACAAACCAACAAACCAACAAACCAACAAACTAACAAGCCAACAAACCAACAAACCAACAAACGAACACACCAACAAACCAATAAACGAACAAACCAACAAACCAACAAACCAACAAGCCAACAAACGAACAAACCTACAAAGCAACAGATCAACTAACAAAATACCAACAAACCAACAAACCAACAAACCAACAAACGAACAAATGAACAGACCAACAAACCAACAAGCCAACAAACCAACAAACCAACAAACCAGCAAACGAACAAACCAACAAACCAACAAACCAACAAACCAACAAACCAACAAACCAACAAACCAACAAACCAACAAGCCAATAAACAAACAAACCAACAAACCAACAAGCCCACAAACCAAAAAGCCAACAAGCCAACAAACCAACAAACCAATAAGCCAACAAGCCAACAAACCAACAAACCAACAAACCAACAAACGAACAAACCAACAAACCAACAAATTAACAAACCAATAAACGAACAAACCAACAAACCAACAAACCAACAAATGAACAGACCAACAAACCAACAAGCCAACAAACCAACAAACCAACAAACCAGCAAACGAACAAACCAACAAACCAACAAACCAACAAACCAACAAACCAACAAACTAACAAGCCAATAAACCAACAAACCAACAAACCAACAAGCCCACAAACCAACAAACCAATAAGCCAACAAGCCAACAAACCAACAAACCAAAAAACCAACAAACCAACAAACCAACAAACCAACAAACCAACAAACCAACAAACCAACAAACAAACAAACTAACAAACCAATAAACGAACAAACCAACAAACCAACAAACCAACAAACGAACAAACCAACAAACCAACAAACCAACAAACCAACATACCAACAAGCCAACAAACCAACAAACCAACAAACCAACAAACCAACAAACTAACAAGCCAACAAGCCAACAAGCCAACAAGCCAACAAACCAACAAACCAACAAATCAACAAACTAACAAACCAACAAACCAACAAGCCAACAAACCAACAAACGAACAAATCAACAACAAAACAAACCAACAAACCAACAAACCAACAAGCCAACAAGCCAACAAACCAACAAACCTACAAACCAACAAACGAACAAACTAATAAACCAACAAACCAACAAGCCTACAAGCCAACAAACCAACAAGCCAACAAACCAACAAACCAATAAACCAACAAGCCAACAAATAAACAAGTCAACAAACCAACAAACCAACAAACCAACAAACAAACAAACCAACAAACCAACAAACCAACAAAGCAACAAACCAACAAGCCAACAAGCCAACAAACGAACAAACCAACAAACGAACAAACCAACAAACCAACAAACCAACAAACCAACAAACCAACAAACCAACAAACCAACAAGCCAACAAGTCAACAAGCCAACAAACCAACAAACCGACAAACCAACAAACGAACAAACCAACAAACCAACAAACCAACAAGCCAACAACCAACAAGCCAACAAACGAACAAACCAACAAACCAACAAACCAACAAGCCAACAAACCAACAAACCAACAAACCAACAAACCAACAAACCAACAAACTAACAAGCCAACAAACCAACAAACCAACAAACGAACACACCAACAAACCAATAAACAAAAAAACCAACAAACCAACAAACCAACAAGCCAACAAACGAACAAACCTACAAAGCAACAGATCAACTAACAAAATACCAACAAACCAACAAACCAACAAACCAACAAACGAACAAATGAACAGACCAACAAACCAACAAGCCAACAAACCAACAAACCAACAAACCAGCAAACGAACAAACCAACAAACCAACAAACCAACAAACCAACAAACCAACAAACCAACAAACCAACAAGCCAATAAACAAACAAACCAACAAACCAACAAGCCCACAAACCATCAAGCCAACAAGCCAACAAACCAACAAACCAATAAGCCAACAAGCCAACAAACCAACAAACCAACAAACCAACAAACGAACAAACCAACAAACCAACAAACTAACAAACCAATAAACGAACAAACCAACAAACCAACAAACCAACAAACCAACAAATGAACAGACCAACAAACCAACAAGCCAACAAACCAACAAACCAACAAACCAGCAAACGAACAAACCAACAAACCAACAAACCAACAAACCAACAAACCAACAAACTAACAAGCCAATAAACCAACAAACCAACAAACCAACAAGCCCACAAACCAACAAACCAATAAGCCAACAAGCCAACAAACCAACAAACCAATAAACCAACAAACCAACAAACCAACAAACCAACAAACCAACAAACCAACAAACAAACAAACTAACAAACCAATAAACGAACAAACCAACAAACCAACAAACCAACAAACGAACAAACCAACAAACCAACAAACCAACAAACCAACATACCAACAAGCCAACAAACCAACAAACCAACAAACCAACAAACCAACAAACTAACAAGCCAACAAGCCAACAAGCCAACAAGCCAACAAACCAACAAACCAACAAATCAACAAACCAACAAACCAACAAACCAACAAACCAACAAACCAACAAACGAACAAATCAACAACAAAACAAACCAACAAACCAACAAACCAACAAGCCAACAAGCCAACAAACCAACAAGCCTACAAACCAACAAACGAACAAACCAATAAACCAACAAACCAACAAGCCTACAAGCCAACAAACCAACAAGCCAACAAACCAACAAACCAATAAACCAACAAGCCAACAAATAAACAAGTCAACAAACCAACAAACCAACAAACCAACAAACCAACAAACCAACAAAATAACAAGCCAACAAACCAACAAGCCAACAAACCAACAAACCAACAAACCAACAAGCCAACAAGCCAACAAGCCAACAAGCCACCAAACCATCAAACGAACAAACGAACAAACCAACAAAGCAATAAACCAACAAGCCAACAAACCAACAAACCAACAAACCAACAAACCAACAAACCAACAAACCAACAAACCAACAAACCAACAAACCAATAAACCAACAAGCCAACAAACCAACAGTCCAACAAACCAACAAACCAACAAACCAACAAACCAACAAGCCAACAAACCAACAAACCAACAAACCAACAAGCAAACAAACCAGCAAACCAGCAAACCAACAAACCAACAAACCAACAAACCAACAAACCAACATGCCAACAAACCAACAAACCAACAAGCCAGCAAACCAACAAACCAACAAACCAACAAGCCAACAAGCCAACAAGCCAACAAACCAACAAGCCAACAAACGAACAAACCAATAAACCAACAAGCCAACAAACCAACAAACCAGCAAACCAACAAACCAACAAACCAACAAACCAACAAACCAACATGCCAACAAACCAACAAACCGACAAGCGAACAAACCAAAAAACGAACAAACCAACAAACCAGCAAACCAACAAACCAACAAACCAACAAACCAACAAACGAACAAACCAACAAACCAACAAACCAACAAGCCAACAAACCAACAAACCAACAAACCAACAAACCAACAAACCAACAAACCAACAAACCAACAAACCAACAAACCAACAAACCAACAAACGAACAAATCAACAAACCAACAAACCAACAAACCAACAAACCAACAAACCAACAAGCCAGCAAGCCAACAAACAAACAAACCAACAAACCAACAAGCCAACAAGCCAACAAGCCAACAAACCAACAAACCAACAAATCAACAAACCAACTAACCAACAAACCAACAAACCAACAAACCAACAAACCAACAAACCAACAAACGAACAAATCAACAACAAAACAAACAAACGAACCAACAAACCAACAAACCAACAAGCCAACAAGCCAAAAAACCAAAAAACCAACAAACCAACAAACGAACAAACCAACAAACCAACAAACCAACAAGCCTACAAGCCTACCAGCCAACAAACCAACAAGCCAACAAACCAAAAAAACTAACAAACCAACAAACCAACAAACCAACAAGCCAACAAACCAACAAGTCAACAAACCAACAAACCAACAAACCAACAAACCAACAAACCAACAAGCCAACAAACCAACAAACCAACAAACCAACAAGCCAACAAGCCAACAAGCCAACAAACCAACAAGCCAACAAACGAACAAACCAATAAACCAACAAGCCAACAAACCAACAAACCAACAAACCAACAAACCAACAAACCAACAAACCAACAAACCAACAAACCAACAAACCAACAAACCAACAAACCAACAAACCAACAAACCAACAAACCAACAAACGAACAAATCAACAACAAAACAAACCAACAAACCAACAAACCAATAAACCAACAAGACAACAAACCAACAAACCAACAAACCAACAAACCAACAAACCAACAAACCAACAAACCAACAAACCAACAAACGAACAAACCAACAAACCAACAAACCAACAAACCAACAAACCAACATACCAACAAGCCAACAAATCAACAAACCAACAAGCCAGAAAACCAACAAACCAACAAGCCAACAAGCCAACAAGCCAACAAGCCAACAACCCAACAAACCAACAAACCAACAAATCAACAAACCAACAAACCAAGAAACGAACACACCAACAAACCAATAAACGAACAAACCAACAAACCAACAAACCAACAAGCCAACAAACGAACAAACCTACAAAGCAACAGACCAACTAACAAAATACCAACAAACCAACAAACCAACAAACCAACAAACGAAAAAACGAACAGACCAACAAACCAACAAGCCAACAAACCAACAAACCAACAAACCAGCAAACGAACAAACCAACAAACCAACAAACCAACAAACCAACAAACCAACAAACCAACAAACCAACAAGCCAATAAACAAACAAACCAACAAACCAACAAGCCCACAAACCATCAAGCCAACAAGCCAACAAACCAACAAACCAATAAGCCAACAAGCCAACAAACCAACAAACCAACAAACCAACAAACGAACAAACCAACAAACCAACAAACTAACAAACCAATAAACGAACAAACCAACAAACCAACAAACCAACAAACCAACAAATGAACAGACCAACAAACCAACAAGCCAACAAACCAACAAACCAACAAACCAGCAAACGAACAAACCAACAAACCAACAAACCAACAAACCAACAAACCAACAAACTAACAAGCCAATAAACCAACAAACCAACAAACCAACAAGCCCACAAACCAACAAACCAATAAGCCAACAAGCCAACAAACCAACAAACCAATAAACCAACAAACCAACAAACCAACAAACCAACAAACCAACAAACCAACAAACAAACAAACTAACAAACCAATAAACGAACAAACCAACAAACCAACAAACCAACAAACGAACAAACCAACAAACCAACAAACCAACAAACCAACATACCAACAAGCCAACAAACCAACAAACCAACAAACCAACAAACCAACAAACTAACAAGCCAACAAGCCAACAAGCCAACAAGCCAACAAACCAACAAACCAACAAATCAACAAACCAACAAACCAACAAACCAACAAACCAACAAACCAACAAACGAACAAATCAACAACAAAACAAACCAACAAACCAACAAACCAACAAGCCAACAAGCCAACTAACCAACAAGCCTACAAACCAACAAACGAACAAACCAATAAACCAACAAACCAACAAGCCTACAAGCCAACAAACCAACAAGCCAACAAACCAACAAACCAATAAACCAACAAGCCAACAAATAAACAAGTCAACAAACCAACAAACCAACAAACCAACAAACCAACAAACCAACAAAATAACAAGCCAACAAACCAACAAGCCAACAAACCAACAAACCAACAAACCAACAAGCCAACAAGCCAACAAGCCAACAAGCCACCAAACCATCAAACGAACAAACGAACAAACCAACAAAGCAATAAACCAACAAGCCAACAAACCAACAAACCAACAAACCAACAAACCAACAAACCAACAAACCAACAAACCAACAAACCAACAAACCAATAAACCAACAAGCCAACAAACCAACAGTCCAACAAACCAACAAACCAACAAACCAACAAACCAACAAGCCAACAAACCTACAAACCAACAAACCAACAAGCAAACAAACCAGCAAACCAGCAAACCAACAAACCAACAAACCAACAAACCAACAAACCAACATGCCAACAAACCAACAAACCAACAAGCCAGCAAACCAACAAACCAACAAACCAACAAGCCAACAAGCCAACAAGCCAACAAACCAACAAGCCAACAAACGAACAAACCAATAAACCAACAAGCCAACAAACCAACAAACCAGCAAACCAACAAACCAACAAACCAACAAACCAACAAACCAACATGCCAACAAACCAACAAACCGACAAGCGAACAAACCAAAAAACGAACAAACCAACAAACCAGCAAACCAACAAACCAACAAACCAACAAACCAACAAACGAACAAACCAACAAACCAACAAACCAACAAGCCAACAAACCAACAAACCAACAAACCAACAAACCAACAAACCAACAAACCAACAAACCAACAAACCAACAAACCAACAAACCAACAAACGAACAAATCAACAAACCAACAAACCAACAAACCAACAAACCAACAAACCAACAAGCCAGCAAGCCAACAAACAAACAAACCAACAAACCAACAAGCCAACAAGCCAACAAGCCAACAAACCAACAAACCAACAAATCAACAAACCAACTAACCAACAAACCAACAAACCAACAAACCAACAAACCAACAAACCAACAAACGAACAAATCAACAACAAAACAAACAAACGAACCAACAAACCAACAAACCAACAAGCCAACAAGCCAAAAAACCAAAAAACCAACAAACCAACAAACGAACAAACCAACAAACCAACAAACCAACAAGCCTACAAGCCTACCAGCCAACAAACCAACAAGCCAACAAACCAAAAAAACTAACAAACCAACAAACCAACAAACCAACAAGCCAACAAACCAACAAGTCAACAAACCAACAAACCAACAAACCAACAAACCAACAAACCAACAAGCCAACAAACCAACAAACCAACAAACCAACAAGCCAACAAGCCAACAAGCCAACAAACCAACAAGCCAACAAACGAACAAACCAATAAACCAACAAGCCAACAAACCAACAAACCAACAAACCAACAAACCAACAAACCAACAAACCAACAAACCAACAAACCAACAAACCAACAAACCAACAAACCAACAAACCAACAAACCAACAAACCAACAAACGAACAAATCAACAACAAAACAAACCAACAAACCAACAAACCAATAAACCAACAAGACAACAAACCAACAAACCAACAAACCAACAAACCAACAAACCAACAAACCAACAAACCAACAAACCAACAAACGAACAAACCAACAAACCAACAAACCAACAAACCAACAAACCAACATACCAACAAGCCAACAAATCAACAAACCAACAAGCCAGAAAACCAACAAACCAACAAGCCAACAAGCCAACAAGCCAACAAGCCAACAACCCAACAAACCAACAAACCAACAAATCAACAAACCAACAAACCAAGAAACGAACACACCAACAAACCAATAAACGAACAAACCAACAAACCAACAAACCAACAAGCCAACAAACGAACAAACCTACAAAGCAACAGACCAACTAACAAAATACCAACAAACCAACAAACCAACAAACCAACAAACGAAAAAACGAACAGACCAACAAACCAACAAGCCAACAAACCAACAAACCAACAAACCAGCAAACGAACAAACCAACAAACCAACAAACCAACAAACCAACAAACCAACAAACCAACAAACCAACAAGCCAATAAACCAACAAACCAACAAACCAACAAACGAACAAACGAACAAATCAACAAACCAACAAACGAACAAATCAACAACAAAACAAACCAACAAACCAACAAACCAACAAGCCAACAAGCCAACAAACCAACAAACCAACAAACCAACAAACGAACAAACGAACAAACCAACAAACCAACAAACCAACAAGCTTACAAGCCTACAAGCCAACAAGCCAACAAACCAAGAAACCAACAAATCAACAAACCAACAAACCAACAAACCAACAAACCAACAAACCAACAAACCAACAAACGAACAAATCAACAACAAAACAAACCAACAAACCAACAAACCAACAAACCAACAAGCCAACAAGCCAACAAACCAACAAACCTACAAACCAACAAATGAACAAACCAATAAACCAACAAACCAACAAGCCTACAAGCGAACAAACCAACAAGCCAACAAACCAACAAACCAACAAACCAACAAACCAACAAGCCAACAAATAAACAAGTCAACAAACCAACAAACTAACAAACCAACAAACCAACAAACCAACAAGCCAACAAACCAACAAACCAACAAACCAACAAGCCAACAAGCCAACAAACCAACAAACCTACAAACCAACAAATGAACAAACCAATAAACCAACAAACCAACAAGCCTACAAGCCAACAAACCAACAAGCCAACAAACCAACAAACCAACAAACCAACAAGCCAACAAATAAACAAGTCAACAAACCAACAAACTAACAAACCAACAAACCAACAAACCAACAAGCCAACAAACCAACAAACCAACAAACCAACAAGCCAACAAGCCAACAAGCCAACAAACCAAC
This sequence comes from Atherix ibis, assembly GCA_958298945.1. NCBI lineage: Eukaryota > Metazoa > Arthropoda > Insecta > Diptera > Athericidae > Atherix > Atherix ibis. The sequence continues at coordinate 83,938,449 of OY282608.1, read as the reverse complement.
AAGCCAACAAACGAACAAACCAACAAACCAATAAACCAACAAGCCAACAAACCAACAAACCAACAAACCAACAAACCAACAAACCAACAAACCAACAAACGAACAAATCAACAACAAAACAAACCAACAAACCAACAAACCAACAAACCAACAAGCCAACAAGCCAACAAGCCAACAAACCAACAAACCTACAAACCAACAAACGAACAAACCAATAAACCAACAAACCAACAAGCATACAAGCCAACAAACCAACAAGCCAACAAACCAACAAACCAACAAACCAACAAGCCAACAAATAAACAAGTCAACAAACCAACAAACTAACAAACCAACAAACCAACAAACCAACAAGCCAACAAACCAACAAACCAACAAACCAACAAGCCAACAAACCAACAAGCCAACAAACGAACAAACCAACAAACCAATAAACCAACAAGCCAACAAGCCAACAAACCAACAAACCAACAAACCAACAAACCAACAAACCAACAAACCAACAAACGAACAAATCAACAACAAAACAAACCAACAAGCCAACAAACCAACAAGCCAACAAACCAACAGTCCAACAAGCCAACAAACCAACAAACCAACAAACCAACAAGCCAACAAACCAACAAACCAACAAGCGAACAAACCAAAAAACGAACAAACCAACAAACCAGCAAACCAAGAAACCAACAAACCAACAAACCAACAAACCAACAAGCCAACAAACTAACAAACCAACAAACCAACAAGCCAACAAGTCAACAAACCAACAAGCTAACAAACCAACAAACCAACAAACCAACAAACGAACAAACCAACAAATATACAAACCAACAAACCAACAAATGAACAAACCCACAAGCCAACAAACCAACAAACCAACAAACCAACAAACCAACAAACCAACAAACCAACAAACAAACAAACCAACAAACCAACAAACCAACAAACCAACAAACCAACAACCAACAAGCCGAAAAACCAACAAACCAACAAGCCAACCAACCAATAAAACAACAAACCAACATACCAACAAGCCAACAAACCAACAAACGAATAAGCCAACAAGCCAACAAGCCAACAAACCTACAAACCAACAAATCAACAAACCAACTAACCAACAAACCAACAAACCAACAAACCAACAAACGAACAAATCAACAACAAAACAAACCAACAAACCAACAAACCAACAAACCAACAAGCCAACAAGCCAACAAACCAACAAACCAACAAACCAACAAACGAACAAACCAACAAACCAACAAACCAACAAACCAACAAGCCTACAAGCCTACAAGCCAACAAACCAACAAGCCAACAAACCAAAAAACTAACAAACCAACAAACCAACAAACCACCAAGCAAACAAACCAACAAGTCAACAAACCAACAAACCAACAAACCAACAAACCAACAAACCAACAAGCCAACAAACCAACAAACCAACAAGCCAAGAAGCCAACAAGCCAACAAACCAACAAGCCAACAAACGAACAAACCAATAAACCAACAAGCCAACAAACCAACAAACCAATAAACCAACAAACCAACAAACCAACAAACCAACAAACCAACAAACGAACAAATCAACAACAAAACAAACCAACAAACCAACAAACCAATAAACCAACAAGTCAACAAACCAACAAACCAACAAACCAACAAACCAACAAACCAACAAACCAACAAACGAACAAACCAACAAACCAACAAACAAACAAACCAACATACCAACAAGCCAACAAACCAACAAACCAACAAACCAACAAGCCAGAAAACCAATAAACCAACAAGCCAACAAGCCAACAAGCCAACAAGTCAACAAGCCCACAAACCAACAAACCAACAAATCAACAAACCAACAAACCAACAAACCAACAAACCAACAAACAAACAAACTAACAAACGAACAAATCAACAAAAAAACAAACCAACAAACCAACAAACCAACAAACCAACAAGCCAACAAGCCAACAAACCAACAAACCAACAAACCAACAAACCAACAAACGAACAAACCAACAAACCAACAAACCAACAAACCAACAAGCTTACAAGCCTACAAGCCAACAAACCAACAAGCCAACAAACCAACAAACCAACAAGCCAACAAGCCAACAAGCCAACAAACCAACAAGCCAACAAACGAACAAACCAATAAACCAACAAGCCAACAAACCAACAAACCAACAAACCAACAAACCAACAAACCAACAAACCAACAAACCAACAAACCAACAAACCAACAAACCAATAAACCAACAAACCAACAAACCAACAAACCAACAAACGAACAAATCAACAATAAAACAAACCAACAAACCAACAAACCAATAAACCAACAAGTCAACAAACCAACAAACCAACAAACCAACAAACCAACAAACCAACAAACCAACAAACCAACAAACGAACAAACCAACAAACCAACAAACCAACAAACCAACATACCAACAAGCCAACAAACCAACAAACCAACAAGCCAGAAAATCAACAAACCAACAAGCCAACAAGCCAACAAGCCAACAAGCCAACAAGCCAACAAACCAACAAACCAACAAATCAACAAACCAACAAACCAACAAACGAACACACCAACAAACCAATAAACGAACAAACCAACAAACCAACAAACCAACAAGCCAACAAACGAACAAACCTACAAAGCAACAGACCAACTAACAAAATACCAACAAACCAACAAACCAACAAACCAACAAACGAACAAACGAACAGACCAACAAACCAACAAGCCAACAAACCAACAAACCAACAAACCAGCAAACGAACAAACCAACAAACCAACAAACCAACAAACCAACAAACCAACAAACCAACAAACCAACAAACCAACAAGCCAATAAACCAACAAACCAACAAACCAACAAACGAACAAACGAACAAATCAACAAACCAACAAACCAACAAACCAACAAACCAACAAACGAACAAATCAACAACAAAACAAACCAACAAACCAACAAACCAACAAGCCAACAAGCCAACAAACCAACAAACCAACAAACCAACAAACGAACAAACGAAAAACCAACAAACCAACAAACCAACAAGCTTACAAGCCTACAAGCCAACAAGCCAACAAACCAACAAACCAACAAATCAACAAACCAACAAACCAACAAACCAACAAACCAACAAACCAACAAACCAACAAACCAACAAACGAACAAATCAACAACAAAACAAACCAACAAACCAACAAACCAACAAACCAACAAGCCAACAAGCCAACAAACCAACAAACCTACAAACCAACAAATGAACAAACCAATAAACCAACAAACCAACAAGCCTACAAGCCAACAAATCAACAAGCCAACAAACCAGCAAACCAACAAACCAACAAGCCAACAAATAAACAAGTCAACAAACCAACAAACTAACAAACCAACAAACCAACAAACCAAAAAGCCAACAAACCAACAAACCAACAAACCAACAAGCCAACAAGCCAACAAGCCAACAAACCAACAAGCCAACAAACGAACAAACCAACAAAACAATAAACCAACAAGCCAACAAACCAACAAACCAACAAACCAACAAACCAACAAACCAACAAACCAACAAACCAACAAACCAACAAACCAACAAACCAACAAACCAACAAACGAACAAACCAACAAACCAACAAACCAACAAACCAACATACCAACAAGCCAACAAACCAACAAACCAACAAACCAACAAACCAACAAACCAACAAGCCAACAAGCCAACAAGCCAACAAGCCAACAAACCAACAAACCAACAAATCAACAAACCAACAAACCAACAAGCCAACAAACCAACAAACCTACAAACCAACAAACGAACAAACCAATAAACCAACAAACCAACAAACCAACAAACGAACAAATCAACAACAAAACAAACCAACAAACCAACAAACCAATAAACCAACAAGACAACAAACCAACAAACCAACAAACCAACAAACCAACAAACCAACAAACCAACAAACCAACAAACCAACAAACCAACAAACGAACAAACCAACAAACCAACAAACCAACAAACCAACAAACCAACATACCAACAAGCCAACAAACCAACAAACCAACAAGCCAGAAAACCAACAAACCAACAAGCCAACAAGCCAACAAGCCAACAAGCCAACAAGCCAACAACCCAACAAACCAACAAACCAACAAATCAACAAACCAACAAACCAACAAACGAACACACCAACAAACCAATAAACGAACAAACCAACAAACCAACAAACCAACAAGCCAACAAACGAACAAACCTACAAAGCAACAGACCAACTAACAAAATACCAACAAACCAACAAACCAACAAACCAACAAACGAACAAACGAACAGACCAACAAACCAACAAGCCAACAAACCAACAAACCAACAAACCAGCAAACGAACAAACCAACAAACCAACAAACCAACAAACCAACAAACCAACAAACCAACAAACCAACAAACCAACAAGCCAATAAACCAACAAACCAACAAACCAACAAACGAACAAACGAACAAATCAACAAACCAACAAACCAACAAACCAACAAACGAACAAATCAACAACAAAACAAACCAACAAACCAACAAACCAAGAAGCCAACAAGCCAACAAACCAACAAACCAACAAACCAACAAACGAACAAACGAACAAACCAACAAACCAACAAACCAACAAGCTTACAAGCCTACAAGCCAACAAGCCAACAAACCAACAAACCAACAAATCAACAAACCAACAAACCAACAAACCAACAAACCAACAAACCAACAAACCAACAAACGAACAAATCAACAACAAAACAAACCAACAAACCAACAAACCAACAAACCAACAAGCCAACAAGCCAACAAACCAACAAACCTACAAACCAACAAATGAACAAACCAATAAACCAACAAACCAACAAGCCTACAAGCTAACAAACCAACAAGCCAACAAACCAACAAACCAACAAACCAACAAACGAACAAATCAACAACAAAACAAACCAACAAACCAACAAGCCAACAAGCCAACAAGCCAACAAGCCAACAAACCAACAAACCAACAAACCAACAAACCAACAAACGAACAAACCAACAAACGAACAAATCAACAACAAAACAAACCAACAAACCAACAAGCCAACAAGCCAACAAGCCAACAAGCCAACAAACCAACAAACCAACAAATCAACAAACCAACAAACCAACAAACCAACAAACCAACAAACCAACAAACGAACAAATCAACAACAAAACAAACCAACAAACCAACAAACCAACAAACCAACTAGCCAACAAGCCAACAAACCAACAAACCTACAAACCAACAAACGAACAAACCAATAAACCAACAAACCAACAAACCAACAAACGAACAAATCAACAACAAAACAAACCAACAAACCAACAAACCAACAAACCAACAAGACAACAAACCAACAAACCAACAAACCAACAAACCAACAAACCAACAAACCAACAAACCAACAAACCAACAAACCAACAAACCAACAAACGAACAAACCAACAAACCAACAAACCAACAAACCAACAAACCAACATACCAACAAGCCAACAAACCAACAAACCAACAAGCCAGAAAACCAACAAACCAACAAGCCAACAAGCCAACAAGCCAACAAGCCAACAAGCCAACAACCCAACAAACCAACAAACCAACAAATCAACAAACCAACCAACCAACAAACGAACACACCAACAAACCAATAAACGAACAAACCAACAAACCAACAAACCAACAAGCCAACAAACGAACAAACCTACAAAGCAACAGACCAACTAACAAAATACCAACAAACCAGCAAACCAATAAACCAACAAACGCACAAACGAACAGACCAACAAACCAACAAGCCAACAAACCAACAAACCAACAAACCAGCAAACGAACAAACCAACAAACCAACAAACCAACAAACCAACAAACCAACAAACCAACAAACCAACAAGCCAATAAACCAACAAACCAACAAACCAACAAACGAACAAACGAACAAATCAACAAACCAACAAACCAACAAACCAACAAACGAACAAATCAACAACAAAACAAACCAACAAACCAACAAACCAACAAGCCAACAAGCCAACAAACCAACAAACCAACAAACCAACAAACGAACAAACGAACAAACCAACAAACCAACAAACCAACAAGCTTACAAGCCTACAAGCCAACAAGCCAACAAACCAACAAACCAACAAATCAACAAACCAACAAACCAACAAACCAACAAACCAACAAACCAACAAACCAACAAACGAACAAATCAACAACAAAACAAACCAACAAACCAACAAACCAACAAACCAACAAGCCAACAAGCCAACAAACCAACAAACCTACAAACCAACAAATGAACAAACCAATAAACCAACAAACCAACAAGCCTACAAGCCAACAAACCAACAAGCCAACAAACCAACAAACCAACAAACCAACAAACCAACAAGCCAACAAATAAACAAGTCAACAAACCAACAAACTAACAAACCAACAAACCAACAAACCAACAAGCCAACAAACCAACAAACCAACAAACCAACAAGCCAACAAGCCAACAAACCAACAAACCTACAAACCAACAAATGAACAAACCAATAAACCAACAAACCAACAAGCCTACAAGCCAACAAACCAACAAGCCAACAAACCAACAAACCAACAAACCAACAAGCCAACAAATAAACAAGTCAACAAACCAACAAACTAACAAACCAACAAACCAACAAACCAACAAGCCAACAAACCAACAAACCAACAAACCAACAAGCCAACAAGCCAACAAGCCAACAAACCAACAAGCCAACAAACGAACAAACCAACAAACCAATAAACCAACAAGCCAACAAACCAACAAACCAACAAACCAACAAACCAACAAACCAACAAACCAACAAACCAACAAACGAACAAATCAACAACAAAACAAACCAACAAACCAACAAACCAACAAACCAACAAGCCAACAAGCCAACAAACCAACAAACCTACAAACCAACAAACGAACAAACCAATAAACCAACAAACCAACAAGCATACAAGCCAACAAACCAACAAGCCAACAAACCAACAAACCAACAAACCAACAAGCCAACAAATAAACAAGTCAACAAACCAACAAACTAACAAACCAAGAAACCAACAAACCAACAAGCCAGCAAACCAACAAACCAACAAACCAACAAGCCAACAAACCAACAAGCCAACAAACGAACAAACCAATAAACCAACAAGCCAACAAGCCAACAAACCAACAAACCAACAAACCAACAAACCAACAAACCAACAAACCAACAAACGAACAAATCAACAACAAAACAAACCAACAAGCCAACAAACCAACAAGCCAACAAACCAACAGTCCAACAAGCCAACAAACCAACAAACCAACAAACCAACAAGCCAACAAACCAACAAACCAACAAGCGAACAAACCAAAAAACGAACAAACCAACAAACCAGCAAACCAAGAAACCAACAAACCAACAAACCAACAAACCAACAAGCCAACAAACTAACAAACCAACAAACCAACAAGCCAACAAGTCAACAAACCAACAAGCTAACAAACCAACAAACCAACAAACCAACAAACGAACAAACCAACAAATATACAAACCAACAAACCAACAAATGAACAAACCAACAAGCCAACAAACCAACAAACCAACAAACCAACAAACCAACAAACCAACAAACAAACAAACCAACAAACCAACAAACCAACAAACCAACAAACCAACAACCAACAAGCCGACAAACCAACAAACCAACAAGCCAACCAACCAATAAAACAACAAACCAACATACCAACAAGCCAACAAACCAACAAACGAACAAGCCAACAAGCCAACAAGCCAACAAACCAACAAACCAACAAATCAACAAACCAACTAACCAACAAACCAACAAACCAACAAACCAACAAACGAACAAATCAACAACAAAACAAACCAACAAACCAACAAACCAACAAACCAACAAGCCAACAAGCCAACAAACCAACAAACCAACAAACCAACAAACGAACAAACCAACAAACCAACAAACCAACAAGCCTACAAGCCTACAAGCCAACAAACCAACAAGCCAACAAACCAAAAAACTAACAAACCAACAAACCAACAAACCACCAAGCCAACAAACCAACAAGTCAACAAACCAACAAACCAACAAACCAACAAACCAACAAACCAACAAGCCAACAAACCAACAAACCAACAAGCCAAGAAGCCAACAAGCCAACAAACCAACAAGCCAACAAACGAACAAACCAATAAACCAACAAGCCAACAAACCAACAAACCAACATACCAACAAGCCAACAAACCAACAAACCAACAAGCCAGAAAACCAACAAACCAACAAGCCAACAAGCCAACAAGCCAACAAGCCAACAAGCCAACAACCCAACAAACCAACAAACCAACAAATCAACAAACCAACAAACCAACAAACGAACACACCAACAAACCAATAAACGAACAAACCAACAAACCAACAAACCAACAAGCCAACAAACGAACAAACCTACAAAGCAACAGACCAACTAACAAAATACCAACAAACCAACAAACCAACAAACCAACAAACGAACAAACGAACAGACCAACAAACCAACAAGCCAACAAACCAACAAACCAACAAACCAGCAAACGAACAAACCAACAAACCAACAAACCAACAAACCAACAAACCAACAAACCAACAAACCAACAAACCAACAAGCCAATAAACCAACAAACCAACAAACCAACAAACGAACAAACGAACAAATCAACAAACCAACAAACCAACAAACCAACAAACGAACAAATCAACAACAAAACAAACCAACAAACCAACAAACCAAGAAGCCAACAAGCCAACAAACCAACAAACCAACAAACCAACAAACGAACAAACGAACAAACCAACAAACCAACAAACCAACAAGCTTACAAGCCTACAAGCCAACAAGCCAACAAACCAACAAACCAACAAATCAACAAACCAACAAACCAACAAACCAACAAACCAACAAACCAACAAACCAACAAACGAACAAATCAACAACAAAACAAACCAACAAACCAACAAACCAACAAACCAACAAGCCAACAAGCCAACAAACCAACAAACCTACAAACCAACAAATGAACAAACCAATAAACCAACAAACCAACAAGCCTACAAGCTAACAAACCAACAAGCCAACAAACCAACAAACCAACAAACCAACAAACGAACAAATCAACAACAAAACAAACCAACAAACCAACAAGCCAACAAGCCAACAAGCCAACAAGCCAACAAACCAACAAACCAACAAACCAACAAACCAACAAACCAACAAACCAACAAACGAACAAATCAACAACAAAACAAACCAACAAACCAACAAGCCAACAAGCCAACAAGCCAACAAGCCAACAAACCAACAAACCAACAAATCAACAAACCAACAAACCAACAAACCAACAAACCAACAAACCAACAAACGAACAAATCAACAACAAAACAAACCAACAAACCAACAAACCAACAAACCAACTAGCCAACAAGCCAACAAACCAACAAACCTACAAACCAACAAACGAACAAGCCAATAAACCAACAAACCAACAAACCAACAAACGAACAAATCAACAACAAAACAAACCAACAAACCAACAAACCAACAAACCAACAAGACAACAAACCAACAAACCAACAAACCAACAAACCAACAAACCAACAAACCAACAAACCAACAAACCAACAAACCAACAAACCAACAAACGAACAAACCAACAAACCAACAAACCAACAAACCAACAAACCAACATACCAACAAGCCAACAAACCAACAAACAAACAAGCCAGAAAACCAACAAACCAACAAGCCAACAAGCCAACAAGCCAACAAGCCAACAAGCCAACAACCCAACAAACCAACAAACCAACAAATCAACAAACCAACAAACCAACAAACGAACACACCAACAAACCAATAAACGAACAAACCAACAAACCAACAAACCAACAAGCCAACAAACGAACAAACCTACAAAGCAACAGACCAACTAACAAAATACCAACAAACCAGCAAACCAATAAACCAACAAACGCACAAACGAACAGACCAACAAACCAACAAGCCAACAAACCAACAAACCAACAAACCAGCAAACGAACAAACCAACAAACCAACAAACCAACAAACCAACAAACCAACAAGCCAATAAACCAACAAACCAACAAACCAACAAACGAACAAACGAACAAATCAACAAACCAACAAACCAACAAACCAACAAACGAACAAATCAACAACAAAACAAACCAACAAACCAACAAACCAACAAGCCAACAAGCCAACAAACCAACAAACCAACAAACCAACAAACGAACAAACGAACAAACCAACAAACCAACAAACCAACAAGCTTACAAGCCTACAAGCCAACAAGCCAACAAACCAACAAACCAACAAATCAACAAACCAACAAACCAACAAACCAACAAACCAACAAACCAACAAACCAACAAACGAACAAATCAACAACAAAACAAACCAACAAACCAACAAACCAACAAACCAACAAGCCAACAAGCCAACAAACCAACAAACCTACAAACCAACAAATGAACAAACCAATAAACCAACAAACCAACAAGCCTACAAGCCAACAAACCAACAAGCCAACAAACCAACAAACCAACAAACCAACAAACCAACAAGCCAACAAATAAACAAGTCAACAAACCAACAAACTAACAAACCAACAAACCAACAAACCAACAAGCCAACAAACCAACAAACCAACAAACCAACAAGCCAACAAGCCAACAAACCAACAAACCTACAAACCAACAAATGAACAAACCAATAAACCAACAAACCAACAAGCCTACAAGCCAACAAACCAACAAGCCAACAAACCAACAAACCAACAAACCAACAAGCCAACAAATAAACAAGTCAACAAACCAACAAACTAACAAACCAACAAACCAACAAACCAACAAGCCAACAAACCAACAAACCAACAAACCAACAAGCCAACAAGCCAACAAGCCAACAAACCAACAAGCCAACAAACGAACAAACCAACAAACCAATAAACCAACAAGCCAACAAACCAACAAACCAACAAACCAACAAACCAACAAACCAACAAACCAACAAACGAACAAATCAACAACAAAACAAACCAACAAACCAACAAACCAACAAACCAACAAGCCAACAAGCCAACAAACCAACAAACCTACAAACCAACAAACGAACAAACCAATAAACCAACAAACCAACAAGCATACAAGCCAACAAACCAACAAGCCAACAAACCAACAAACCAACAAACCAACAAGCCAACAAATAAACAAGTCAACAAACCAACAAACTAACAAACCAAGAAACCAACAAACCAACAAGCCAGCAAACCAACAAACCAACAAACCAACAAGCCAACAAACCAACAAGCCAACAAACGAACAAACCAACAAACCAATAAACCAACAAGCCAACAAGCCAACAAACCAACAAACCAACAAACCAACAAACCAACAAACCAACAAACCAACAAACGAACAAATCAACAACAAAACAAACCAACAAGCCAACAAACCAACAAGCCAACAAACCAACAGTCCAACAAGCCAACAAACCAACAAACCAACAAACCAACAAGCCAACAAACCAACAAACCAACAAGCGAACAAACCAAAAAACGAACAAACCAACAAACCAGCAAACCAAGAAACCAACAAACCAACAAACCAACAAACCAACAAGCCAACAAACTAACAAACCAACAAACCAACAAGCCAACAAGTCAACAAACCAACAAGCTAACAAACCAACAAACCAACAAACCAACAAACGAACAAACCAACAAATATACAAACCAACAAACCAACAAATGAACAAACCAACAAGCCAACAAACCAACAAACCAACAAACCAACAAACCAACAAACCAACAAACAAACAAACCAACAAACCAACAAACCAACAAACCAACAAACCAACAACCAACAAGCCGACAAACCAACAAACCAACAAGCCAACCAACCAATAAAACAACAAACCAACATACCAACAAGCCAACAAACCAACAAACGAACAAGCCAACAAGCCAACAAGCCAACAAACCAACAAACCAACAAATCAACAAACCAACTAACCAACAAACCAACAAACCAACAAACCAACAAACGAACAAATCAACAACAAAACAAACCAACAAACCAACAAACCAACAAACCAACAAGCCAACAAGCCAACAAACCAACAAACCAACAAACCAACAAACGAACAAACCAACAAACCAACAAACCAACAAGCCTACAAGCCTACAAGCCAACAAACCAACAAGCCAACAAACCAAAAAACTAACAAACCAACAAACCAACAAACCACCAAGCCAACAAACCAACAAGTCAACAAACCAACAAACCAACAAACCAACAAACCAACAAACCAACAAGCCAACAAACCAACAAACCAACAAGCCAAGAAGCCAACAAGCCAACAAACCAACAAGCCAACAAACGAACAAACCAATAAACCAACAAGCCAACAAACCAACAAACCAACAAACCAACAAACCAACAAACCAACAAACCAACAAACCAACAAACGAACAAATCAACAACAAAACAAACCAACAAACCAACAAACCAATAAACCAACAAGTCAACAAACCAACAAACCAACAAACCAACAAACCAACAAACCAACAAACCAACAAACGAACAAACCAACAAACCAACAAACCAACATACCAACAAGCCAACAAACCAACAAACCAACAAACCAACCAGCCAGAAAACCAATAATTCAACAAGCCAACAAGCCAACAAGCCAACAAGTCAACAAGCCCACAAACCAACAAACCAACAAATCAACAAACCAACAAACCAACAAACCAACAAACCAACAAACAAACAAACTAACAAACGAACAAATCAACAAAAAAACAAACCAACAAACCAACAAACCAACAAACCAACAAGCCAACAAGCCAACAAACCAACAAACCAACAAACCAACAAACCAACAAACGAACAAACCAACAAACCAACAAACCAACAAGCTTACAAGCCTACAAGCTAACAAACCAACAAGCCAACAAACCAACAAACCAACAAACCAACAAGCCAACAAGCCAACAAGCCAACAAACCAAAAAGCCAACAAACGAACAAACCAATAAACCAACAAGCCAACAAACCAACAAACCAACAAACCAACAAACCAACAAACCAACAAACCAACAAACCAACAAACCAACAAACCAACAAACCAACAAACCAACAAACCAACAAACCAACAAACCAACAAACCAACAAACCAACAAACGAACAAATCAACAATAAAACAAACCAACAAACCAACAAACCAATAAACCAACAAGTCAACAAACCAACAAACCAACAAACCAACAAACCAACAAACCAACAAACCAACAAACCAACAAACGAACAAACCAACAAACCAACAAACCAACAAACCAACATACCAACAAGCCAACAAACCAACAAACCAACAAGCCAGAAAATCAACAAACCAACAAGCCAACAAGCCAACAAGCCAACAAGCCAACAAGCCAACAAACCAACAAACCAACAAATCAACAAACCAACAAACCAACAAACGAACACACCAACAAACCAATAAACGAACAAACAACAAACCAACAAACCAACAAGCCAACAAACGAACAAACCTACAAAGCAACAGACCAACTAACAAAATACCAACAAACCAACAAACCAACAAACCAACAAACGAACAAACGAACAGACCAACAAACCAACAAGCCAACAAACCAACAAACCAACAAACCAGCAAACGAACAAACCAACAAACCAACAAACCAACAAACCAACAAACCAACAAACCAACAAACCAACAAACCAACAAGCCAATAAACCAACAAACCAACAAACCAACAAACGAACAAACGAACAAATCAACAAACCAACAAACCAACAAACCAACAAACCAACAAACGAACAAATCAACAACAAAACAAACCAACAAACCAACAAACCAACAAGCCAACAAGCCAACAAACCAACAAACCAACAAACCAACAAACGAACAAACGAAAAACCAACAAACCAACAAACCAACAAGCTTACAAGCCTACAAGCCAACAAGCCAACAAACCAACAAACCAACAAATCAACAAACCAACAAACCAACAAACCAACAAACCAACAAACCAACAAACCAACAAACCAACAAACTAACAAATCAACAACAAAAGAAACCAACAAACCAACAAACCAACAAACCAACAAGCCAACAAGCCAACAAACCAACAAACCTACAAACCAACAAATGAACAAACCAATAAACCAACAAACCAACAAGCCTACAAGCCAACAAATCAACAAGCCAACAAACCAACAAACCAACAAACCAACAAGCCAACAAATAAACAAGTCAACAAACCAACAAACTAACAAACCAACAAACCAACAAACCAACAAGCCAACAAACCAACAAACCAACAAACCAACAAGCCAACAAGCCAACAAGCCAACAAACCAACAAGCCAACAAACGAACAAACCAACAAAACAATAAACCAACAAGCCAACAAACCAACAAACCAACAAACCAACAAACCAACAAACCAACAAACCAACAAACCAACAAACCAACAAACCAACAAACCAACAAACCAACAAACCAACAAACCAACAAACGAACAGACCAACAAACCAACAAACCAACAAACCAACATACCAACAAGCCAACAAACCAACAAACCAACAAACCAACAAACCAACAAACCAACAAGCCAACAAGCCAACAAGCCAACAAGCCAACAAACCAACAAACCAACAAATCAACAAACCAACAAACCAACAAACCAACAAACCAACAAACCAACAAACGAACAAATCAACAACAAAACAAACCAACAAACCAACAAACCAACAAACCAACAAGCCAACAAGCCAACAAACCAACAAACCTACAAACCAACAAACGAACAAACCAATAAACCAACAAACCAACAAGCCTACAAGCCAACAAACCAACAAGCCAACAAACCAACAAACCAACAAACCAACAAGCCAACAAATAAACAAGTCAACAAACCAACAAACTAACAAACCAACAAACCAACAAACCAACAAGCCAACAAACCAACAAACCAACAAACCAACAAGCCAACAAACCAACAAGCCAACAAACGAACAAACCAACAAACCAATAAACCAACAAGCCAACAAGCCAACAAACCAACAAACCAACAAACCAACAAACCAACAAACCAACAAACCAACAAACGAACAAATCAACAACAAAACAAACCAACAAACCAACAAACCAACAAGCCAACAAACCAACAGTCCAACAAGCCAACAAACCAACAAACCAACAAACCAACAAGCCAACAAACCAACAAACCAACAAGCGAACAAACCAAAAAACGAACAAACCAACAAACCAGCACACCAAGAAACCAACAAACCAACAAACCAACAAACCAACAAGCCAACAAACTAACAAACCAACAAACCAACAAGCCAACAAGTCAACAAACCAACAAGCTAACAAACCAACAAACCAACAAACAAACAAACGAACAAACCAATAAATATACAAACCAACAAACCAACAAATGAACAAACCAACAAGCCAACAAACCAACAAACCAACAAACCAACAAACCAACAAACCAACAAACAAACAAACCAACAAACCAACAAACCAACAAACCAACAAACCAACAACCAACAAGCCGACAAACCAACAAACCAACAAGCCAACCAACCAATAAAACAACAAACCAACAAACCAACAAGCCAACAAACCAACAAACAAACAAGCCAACAAGCCAACAAGCTAACAAACCAACAAACCAACAAATCAACAAACCAACTAACCAACAAACCAACAAACCAACAAACCAACAAACCAACAAACGAACAAATCAACAACAAAACAAACCAACAAACCAACAAACCAACAAACCAACAAGCCAACAAGCCAACAAACCAACAAACCAACAAACCAACAAACGAACAAACCAACAAACCAACAAACCAACAAGCCTACAAGCCTACAAGCCAACAAACCAACAAGCCAACAAACCAAAAAACTAACAAACCAACAAACCAACAAACCAACAAGCCAACAAACCAACAAGTCAACAAACCAACAAACCAACAAACCAACAAACCAACAAACCAACAAGCCAACAAACCAACAAACCAAGAAGCCAACAAGCCAACAAACCAACAAGCCAACAAACGAACAAACCAATAAACCAACAAGCCAACAAACCAACAAACCAACAAACCAACAAACCAACAAACCAACAAACCAACAAACCAACAAACCAACAAACGAACAAATCAACAACAAAACAAAACAACAAACCAACAAACCAATAAACCAACAAGTCAACAAACCAACAAACCAACAAACCAACAAACCAACAAACCAACAAACCAACAAACGAACAAACCAACAAACCAACAAACCAACAAACCAACATACCAACAAGCCAACAAACCAACAAACCAACAAGCCAGAAAACCAACAAACCAACAAGCCAACAAGCCAACAAGCCAACAAGTCAACAAGCCAACAAACCAACAAACTAACAAATCAACAAACCAACAAACCAACAAACCAACAAACCAACAAACAAACAAACCAACAAACGAACAAATCAACAAAAAAACAAACCAACAAACCAACAAACCAACAACCCAACAAACCAACAAACCAACAAACCAACAAGCCAACAAGCCAACAAGCCAACAAACCAACAAGCCAACAAACGAACAAACCAATAAACCAACAAGCCAACAAACCAACAAACCGAAAAACCAACAAACCAACAAACCAACAAACCAACAAACCAACAAACGAACAAATCAACAACAAAACAAACCAACAAACCAACAAACCAATTAACCAACAAGTCAACAAACCAACAAACCAACAAACCAACAAACCAACAAACCAACAAACCAACAAACAAACAAACCAACAAGCCAACAAACCAACAAACCAACAAACCAACAAGCCAGAAAACCAACAAACCAACAAGCCAACAAGCCAGCAAGCCAACAAGCCAACAAGCCAACAAACCAACAAACCAACAAATCAACAAACCAACAAACCAACAAACCAACAAACCAACAAACCAACAAACCAACAAACGAACAAATCAACAACAAAACAAACCAACAAACCAACAAACCAACAAACCAACAAGCAAACAAGCCAACAAACCAACAAACCAACAAACCAACAAACGAACAAACGAACAAACCAACAAACCAACAAACCAACAAGCTTACAAGCCTACAAGCCAACAAACCAACAAGCCAACAAACCAAAAAACCAACAAACCAACAAACCAACAAACCAACAAGCCAACAAACCAAAAAGTCTACAAACCAACAAACCAACAAACCAACAAACCAACAAACCAACAAGCCAACAACCCAACAAACCAACAAACCAACAAGCCAACAAGCCAACAAGCCAACAAATCAACAAGCCAACAAACAAACAAACCAACAAACCAATAAACCAACAAGCCAACAAACCAACAAACCAACAAAGCAACAAACCAACAAACCAACAAACCAACAAACGACAAATCAACAACAAAACAAACCAACAAACCAATAAACCAACAAGCCAACAAACCAACAATCCAACAAACCAACAAACTAACAAATCAACAAACCAACAAGCCAACAAACCAACAATCTAACAAGCGAACAAACCAAAAAACGAACAAACCAACAAACCAACAAACCAACAAACCAACAAACCAACAAACCAACAAACCAACAAACCAACAAGCCAACAAACCAACAAACCAACAAACCAACAAGCCAAAAAACCAACAATCCAACAAGCCAACAAACCAACAAACCAATTAGCCAACAAGCCAACAAACCAACAAACCATCAAACCAACAAACGAACACAATAACAAACCATTAAACGAACAAACCAACAAACCAACAAACCAACAAACCAACAAAAGAACAAAAGAACAAACCAACAAACCAACAAACCAACAAGCCTACAAGCCAACAAACCAACAAGCCAACAAACCAACAAACGAACAAACCAATAAGCCAATAAGCCAACAAACCAAAAAACCAACAAACCAACAAACTAACAAACCAACAAGCCAACAAACCAACAAGCCAACAAACCAACAAGTCAACAAACCAACAAACCAAAAAACCAACAAACCAACAAACCAACAAACCAACAAACCAACAAGCCAACAAACCAACAAGTCAACAAACCAACAAACAAACAAACCAACAAACCAACAAACCAACAAGCCAACAAACCAACAAACCAACAAACCAACAAGCCAACAAACCAACAAACTAACAAACCAACTAGCCAACAAACCAACAAGTCAACAAACCAACAAACCAACAAACCAACAAACCAACAAACCAACAAACCAACAAACCAACAAGCCAACAAGCCAACAAGCCAACAAACCAACAAGCCAACAAACGAACAAACCAATAAACCAACAAACCAACAAACCAACAAACTAACAAGCCAACAAACCAACAATACAACAAACCAACAAACAAACAAACCAACAAACCAACAAACCAACAAGCCAACAAAGCAACAAACAAACAAACCAACAAGCCAACAAACCAACAAACTAACAAACCAACAAGCCAACAAACCAACAAGTCAACAAACCAACAAACCAACAAAACAACAAACCAACAAACCAACAAACCAACAAACCAACAAACCAACAAACCAACAAGCCAACAAGCCAATAAGCCAACAAACCAACAAGCCAACAAACGAACAAACCAATAAACCAACAAGCCAACAAACCAACAAACCAACAAACCAACAAACCAACAAACCAACAAACCAACAAACCAACAAACCAATAAACGAACAAATCAACAACAAAACAAACCAACAAACCAACAAACCAATAAACCAACAAGTCAACAAACCAACAAACCAACAAACCAACAAACCAACAAACCAACAAACCAACAAACCAACAAACCAACAAACCAACAAACCAACAAACCAACATACCAACAAGCCAACAAACCAACAAACCAACAAGCCAGAAAACCAACAAGCTTACAAGCCTACAAGCCAACAAACCAACAAGCCAACAAACCAAAAAACCAACAAACCAACAAACCAACAAACCAACAAGCCAACAAACCAACAAGTCAACAAACCAACAAACCAACAAACCAACAAACCAACGAGCCAACAACCCAACAAACCAACAAACCAACAAGCCAACAAGCCAACAAACCAACAAGCCAACAAACGAACAAACCAACAAACCAATAAACCAACAAGCCAACAAACCAACAAACCAACAAAGCAACAAACCAACAAACCAACAAACCAACAAACCAACAAACGACAAACCAACAAACTAACAAATCAACAAACCAACAAGCCAAGAAACCAACAAACCAACAAGCGAACAAACCAAAAAACGAACAAAACAACAAACCAACAAACCAACAAACCAACAAACCAACAAACCAACAGGCCAACAAACCAACAAACCAACAAACCAACAAACCAACAAGCCAAAAAGCCAACAAGCCAACAAGCCAACAAACCAACAAACCAATAAGCCAATAAGCCAACAAACCAACAAACCAACAAACCAACAAACGAACACACCAACAAACCATTAAACGAACAAACCAACAAACCAACAAACCAACAAGCCAACAAACCAACAAGTCAACAAACCAACAAACCAACAAACCAACAAACCAACAAACCAACAAACCAACAAACCAACAAACCAACAAACCAACAAGCCAACAAACCAACAAACCAACAAACCAACAAGCCAACAAACCAACAAACCAACAAACCAACAAACGAAAAAACCAACAAACAAACAAACTAACAAACCAACAAACCAACAAACCAACAAGCCAACAAACCAACATACCAACAAACCAACAAGCCAACAAACCAACAAACCAACAAACCAACAAACGAACAAACCAACAAACAAACAAAACAACAAACCAACAAACCAATAAACCAACAAGCCAACTAACCAACAAACCAACAAACGAACAAATCAACAAACAAACAAACCAACAAACCAACAAACCAACAAACCAACAAACCAACAAGCCAACAAAACAACAAACCAACAAGCCAACAAGCCAACAAACTAACAAACCAACAAACCAACAAACCAACAAGCCAACAAACCAACAAACCAACAAACCAACAAGCCAACAAACCAACAAACCAACAAACCAACAAACGAACAAATCAACAAACAAACAAACCAACAAACCAACAAACCAATAAATCAACAAGCCAACTAACCAACAAACCAACAAACCAACAAACCTACACACCAACAAACCAACAAGCCAACAAGCCAACAAGCCAACAAACCAACAAACCAACAAACCAACAAACGAACAAACCAACAAACAAACAAACTATCAAACCAACAAACCAACAAACCAACAAGCCAACATACCAACAAACCAACAAACCAACAAGCCAACAAGCCAACAAACCAACAAACCAACAAACCAACAAGCCAACAAGCCAACAAGCCAACAAACCAACAAGCCAACAAACGAACAAACCAATAAACCAACAAGCCAACAAACAAACAAACCAACAAACCAACAAACCAACAAACCAACAAACCAACAAGCCAACAAACCAACAAGTCAACAAACCAACAAACAAACAAACCAACAAACCAACAAACCAACAAGCCAACAAAGCAACAAACAAACAAACCAACAAGCCAACAAACCAACAAACTAACAGACCAACAAGCCAACAAACCAACAAGTCAACAAACCAACAAAACAACAAACCAACAAACCAACAAACCAACAAACCAACAAACCAACAAACCAACAAACCAACAAGCCAACAAGCCAATAAGCCAACAAACCAACAAGCCAACAAACGAACAAACCAATAAACCAACAAGCCAACAAACCAACAAACCAACAAACCAACAAACCAACAAACCAACAAACCAACAAACCAATAAACGAACAAATCAACAACAAAACAAACCAACAAACCAACAAACCAATAAACCAACAAGTCAACAAACCAACAAACCAACAAACCAACAAACCAACAAACCAACAAACCAACAAACCAACAAACCAACAAACCAACAAACCAACATACCAACAAGCCAACAAACCAACAAACCAACAAACCAACGAGCCAGAAAACCAACAAGCTTACAAGCCTACAAGCCAACAAACCAACAAGCCAACAAACCAAAAAACCAACAAACCAACAAACCAACAAACCAACAAGCCAACAAACCAACAAGTCAACAAACCAACAAACCAACAAACCAACAAGCCAGAAAACCAACAAGCTTACAAGCCTACAAGCCAACAAACCAACAAGCCAACAAACCAAAAAACCAACAAACCAACAAACCAACAAACCAACAAGCCAACAAACCAACAAGTCAACAAACCAACAAACCAACAAACCAACAAACCAACAAGCCAACAACCCAACAAACCAACAAACCAACAAGCCAACAAGCCAACAAACCAACAAGCCAACAAACCAACAAACTAACAAACCAACTAGCCAACAAACCAACAAGTCAACAAACCAACAAACCAACAAACCAACAAACCAACAAACCAACAAACCAACAAACCAACAAGCCAACAAGCCAACAAGCCAACAAACCAACAAGCCAACAAACGAACAAACCAATAAACCAACAAACCAACAAACCAACAAACTAACAAGCCAACAAACCAACAATACAACAAACCAACAAACAAACAAACCAACAAACCAACAAACCAACAAGCCAACAAAGCAACAAACAAACAAACCAACAAGCCAACAAACCAACAAACTAACAAACCAACAAGCCAACAAACCAACAAGTCAACAAACCAACAAACCAACAAAACAACAAACCAACAAACCAACAAACCAACAAACCAACAAACCAACAAACCAACAAGCCAACAAGCCAATAAGCCAACAAACCAACAAGCCAACAAACGAACAAACCAATAAACCAACAAGCCAACAAACCAACAAACCAACAAACCAACAAACCAACAAACCAACAAACCAACAAACCAACAAACCAATAAACGAACAAATCAACAACAAAACAAACCAACAAACCAACAAACCAATAAACCAACAAGTCAACAAACCAACAAACCAACAAACCAACAAACCAACAAACCAACAAACCAACAAACCAACAAACCAACAAACCAACAAACCAACAAACCAACATACCAACAAGCCAACAAACCAACAAACCAACAAGCCAGAAAACCAACAAGCTTACAAGCCTACAAGCCAACAAACCAACAAGCCAACAAACCAAAAAACCAACAAACCAACAAACCAACAAACCAACAAGCCAACAAACCAACAAGTCAACAAACCAACAAACCAACAAACCAACAAACCAACGAGCCAACAACCCAACAAACCAACAAACCAACAAGCCAACAAGCCAACAAACCAACAAGCCAACAAACGAACAAACCAACAAACCAATAAACCAACAAGCCAACAAACCAACAAACCAACAAAGCAACAAACCAACAAACCAACAAACCAACAAACCAACAAACGACAAACCAACAAACTAACAAATCAACAAACCAACAAGCCAAGAAACCAACAAACCAACAAGCGAACAAACCAAAAAACGAACAAAACAACAAACCAACAAACCAACAAACCAACAAACCAACAAACCAACAGGCCAACAAACCAACAAACCAACAAACCAACAAACCAACAAGCCAAAAAGCCAACAAGCCAACAAGCCAACAAACCAACAAACCAATAAGCCAATAAGCCAACAAACCAACAAACCAACAAACCAACAAACGAACACACCAACAAACCATTAAACGAACAAACCAACAAACCAACAAACCAACAAGCCAACAAACCAACAAGTCAACAAACCAACAAACCAACAAACCAACAAACCAACAAACCAACAAACCAACAAACCAACAAACCAACAAACCAACAAGCCAACAAACCAACAAACCAACAAACCAACAAGCCAACAAACCAACAAACCAACAAACCAACAAACGAAAAAACCAACAAACAAACAAACTAACAAACCAACAAACCAACAAACCAACAAGCCAACAAACCAACATACCAACAAACCAACAAGCCAACAAACCAACAAACCAACAAACCAACAAACGAACAAACCAACAAACAAACAAAACAACAAACCAACAAACCAATAAACCAACAAGCCAACTAACCAACAAACCAACAAACGAACAAATCAACAAACAAACAAACCAACAAACCAACAAACCAACAAACCAACAAACCAACAAGCCAACAAAACAACAAACCAACAAGCCAACAAGCCAACAAACTAACAAACCAACAAACCAACAAACCAACAAGCCAACAAACCAACAAACCAACAAACCAACAAGCCAACAAACCAACAAACCAACAAACCAACAAACGAACAAATCAACAAACAAACAAACCAACAAACCAACAAACCAATAAATCAACAAGCCAACTAACCAACAAACCAACAAACCAACAAACCTACACACCAACAAACCAACAAGCCAACAAGCCAACAAGCCAACAAACCAACAAACCAACAAACCAACAAACGAACAAACCAACAAACAAACAAACTATCAAACCAACAAACCAACAAACCAACAAGCCAACATACCAACAAACCAACAAACCAACAAGCCAACAAGCCAACAAACCAACAAACCAACAAACCAACAAGCCAACAAGCCAACAAGCCAACAAACCAACAAGCCAACAAACGAACAAACCAATAAACCAACAAGCCAACAAACAAACAAACCAACAAACCAACAAACCAACAAACCAACAAACCAACAAGCCAACAAACCAACAAGTCAACAAACCAACAAACAAACAAACCAACAAACCAACAAACCAACAAGCCAACAAAGCAACAAACAAACAAACCAACAAGCCAACAAACCAACAAACTAACAGACCAACAAGCCAACAAACCAACAAGTCAACAAACCAACAAAACAACAAACCAACAAACCAACAAACCAACAAACCAACAAACCAACAAACCAACAAACCAACAAGCCAACAAGCCAATAAGCCAACAAACCAACAAGCCAACAAACGAACAAACCAATAAACCAACAAGCCAACAAACCAACAAACCAACAAACCAACAAACCAACAAACCAACAAACCAACAAACCAATAAACGAACAAATCAACAACAAAACAAACCAACAAACCAACAAACCAATAAACCAACAAGTCAACAAACCAACAAACCAACAAACCAACAAACCAACAAACCAACAAACCAACAAACCAACAAACCAACAAACCAACAAACCAACATACCAACAAGCCAACAAACCAACAAACCAACAAACCAACGAGCCAGAAAACCAACAAGCTTACAAGCCTACAAGCCAACAAACCAACAAGCCAACAAACCAAAAAACCAAAAAACCAACAAACCAACAAACCAACAAGCCAACAAACCAACAAGTCAACAAACCAACAAACCAACAAACCAACAAGCCAGAAAACCAACAAGCTTACAAGCCTACAAGCCAACAAACCAACAAGCCAACAAACCAAAAAACCAACAAACCAACAAACCAACAAACCAACAAGCCAACAAACCAACAAGTCAACAAACCAACAAACCAACAAACCAACAAACCAACAAGCCAACAACCCAACAAACCAACAAACCAACAAGCCAACAAGCCAACAAACCAACAAGCCAACAAACGAACAAACCAACAAACCAATAAACCAACAAGCCAACAAACCAACAAACCAACAAAGCAACAAACCAACAAACCAACAAACCAACAAACCAACAAACGACAAACCAACAAACTAACAAATCAACAAACCAACAAGCCAAGAAACCAACAAACCAACAAGCGAACAAACCAAAAAACGAACAAAACAACAAACCAACAAACCAACAAACCAACAAACCAACAAACCAACAAACCAACAAGCCAACAAACCAACAAACCAACAAACCAACAAACCAACAAGGCAAAAAGCCAACAAGCCAACAAGCCAACAAACCAACAAACCAATAAGCCAACAAGCCAACAAACCAACAAACCAACAAACCAACAAACCAACAAACCAACAAACGAACAAACCAACAAACCAACAAACCAACAAGCCTAAAAGCCAACAAACCAACAAGCCAACAAACCAACAAACGAACAAACCAATAAGCCAACAAGCCAACAAACCAATAAGCCAACAAACCAAAAAACCAACAAACCAACAAACTAACAAACCAACAAGCCAACAAACCAACGAGTCAACAAACCAACAAACCAACAAACCAACAAACCAACAAACCAGCAAGCCAACAAACCAACAAGCCAACAAACCAACAAACCAACAAACGAAAAAACCAACAAACAAACAAACTAACAAACCAACAAACCAACAAACCAACAAGCCAACAAACCAACATACCAACAAACCAACAAGCCAACAAACCAACAAACCAACAAACCAACAAACGAACAAACCAACAAACAAACAAAACAACAAACCAACAAACCAATAAACCAACAAGCCAACTAACCAACAAACCAACAAACCAACAAACCAACAAACCAACAAACCAACACACCAACAAACCAACAAGCCAGCAAGCCAACAAGCCAACAAGCCAATAAACCAAAAAACCAACAAGCCAACAAACCAACATACCAACAAGCCAACAAACCAACAAACCAACAAACCAACAAGCCAACAAAACAACAAACCAACAAGCCAACAAGCCAACAAACTAACAAACCAACAAACCAACAAACCAACAAGCCAACAAACCAACAAACCAACAAACCAACAAGCCAACAAACCAACAAACCAACAAACCAACAAACGAACAAATCAACAAACAAACAAACCAACAAACCAACAAACCAATAAATCAACAAGCCAACTAACCAACAAACCAACAAACCAACAAACCTACACACCAACAAACCAACAAGCCAACAAGCCAACAAGCCAACAAACCAACAAACCAACAAACCAACAAACGAACAAACCAACAAACAAACAAACTATCAAACCAACAAACCAACAAACCAACAAGCCAACATACCAACAAACCAACAAACCAACAAGCCAACAAGCCAACAAACCAACAAACCAACAAACGAACAAACCAACAAACAAACAAACCAATAAACCAACAAACCAATAAACCAACAAGCCAACTAACCAACAAACCAACAAACCAACAAACCAACAAACCAACAAACCAACACACCAACAAACCAACAAGCCAACAAGCCAACAAGCCAACAAGCCAATAAACCAAAAAACCAACAAGCCAACAAACCAACATACCAACAAGCCAACAAACCAATAAACCAACAAACCAACAAGCCAACAAACCAACAAACCAACAATCCAACAACCCAACAAGCCAACAAACCAACAAACCAACAAACCAACAAACCAACAAACCAACAAACCAATAAGCCAACAAGCCAACAAACCAACAAACAAACAAACCAACAAACCAACAAACCAACAAACCAACAAAGCAACAAACCAACAAGCCAACAAGCCAACAAACGAACAAACCAACAAACGAACAAACCAACAAACAAACAAACCAACAAACCAACAAACCAACAAGCCAATAACCAACAAGCCAACAAACGAACAAACCAACAAACCAACAAACCAACAAGCCAACAAACCAACAAACCAACAAACCAACAAACCAACAAACCAACAAACTAACAATCCAACAAACCAACAAACCAACAAACCAACAAACAAACACACCAACAAACCAATAAACGAACAAACCAACAAACCAACAAACCAACAAGCCAACAAAAGAACAAACCTACAAAGCAACAGACCAACTAACAAAATACCAACAAACCAACAAACCAACAAACCAACAAACCAACAAACCAACAAACCAACAAACCAACAAACCAACAAACCAACAAACCAACAAACCAACAAACGAACAAATCAACAACAAAACAAACCAACAAACCAACAAACCAACAAACCAACAAGCCAACAAGCCAACAAACCAACAAACCTACAAACCAACAAACAAACAAACCAATAAACCAACAAACCAACAAGCCTACAAGCCAACAAACCAACAAGCCAACAAACCAACAAACCAACAAACCAACAAGCCAACAAATAAACAAGTCAACAAACCAACAAACCAACAAACCAACAAACCAACAAGCCAACAAACCAACAAACCAACAAACCAACAAGCCAACAAACCAACAAGCCAACAAACCAACAAGCCAACAAACGAACAAACCAACAAACCAATAAACCAACAAGCCAACAAACCAACAAACCAACAAACCAACAAACCAACAAACCAACAAACCAACAAACCAAAAAACGAACAAATCAACAATAAAACAAATCAACAAACCAACAAACCAATAAACCAACAAGCCAACAAACCAACAGTCCAACAAACCAACAAACCAACAAACCAACAAACCAACAAACCAACCAGCCAACAAACCAACAAACCAACAAGCGAACAAACCAAAAAACGAACAAACCAACAAACCAGCAAACCAACAAACCAACAAACCAACAAACCAACAAACCAACAAACCAACAAACCAACAAACCAACAAACCAACAAACCAACAAACCAACAAACCAACAAACCAACAAACCAACAAACCAACAAACCAACAAACCAACAAACCAACAAACCAACAAACCAACAAACCAACAAACCAACAAACCAACAAACGAACAAATCAACAACAAAACAAACCAACAAACTAACAAACCAATAAACCAACAAGCCAACAAACCAACAGTCCAACAAACCAACAAACCAACAAACCAACAAACCAACATGCCAACAAACCGACAAGCGAACAAACCAAAAAACGAACAAACCAACAAACCAGCAAACCAACAAACCAACAAACCAACAAACCAACAAACCAACAAACCAACAAACCAACAAGCCAACAAGCCAACAAACGAACAAATCAACAAACCAACAAACCAACAAACCAACAAACCAACAAACCAACAAACCAAAAAACCAACAAGCCAACAAACTAACAAACCAACAAACCAACAAGCCAACAAGTCAACAAACCAACAAGCCAACAAACCAACAAACCAACAAACCAACAAACGAACAAACCAACAAATATACAAACCAACAAACCAACAAATGAACAAACCAACAAGCCACCAAACAAACAAACAAACCAACAAACGAACAAACCAACAAACGAACAAACCAACAAACCAACAAACCAACAAACCAACAAACCAACAAACCAACAAACCAACAAACCAACAAGCCAACAAGCCAACAAGCCAACAAACCAACAAACCGACAAACCAACAAACGAACAAACCAACAAACCAACAAACCAACAAGCCAACAATCAACAAGCCAACAAACGAACAAACCAACAAACCAACAAACCAACAAGCCAACAAACCAACAAACCAACAAACCAACAAACCAACAAACCAACAAACTAACAAGCCAACAAACCAACAAACCAACAAACCAACAAACGAACACACCAACAAACCAATAAACGAACAAACCAACAAACCAACAAACCAACAAGCCAACAAAAGAACAAACCTACAAAGCAACAGACCAACTAACAAAATACCAACAAACCAACAAACCAACAAACCAACAAACGAACAAACGAACAGACCAACAAACCAACAAGCCAACAAACCAACAAACCAACAAACCAGCAAACGAACAAACCAACAAACCAACAAAACAACAAACCAACAAACGAACAAACCAACAAACCAACAAACCAACAAACCAACAAACCAACAAACCAACAAACTAACAAGCCAATAAACCAACAAACCAACAAACCAACAAGCCCACAAACCAACAAGCCAACAAGCCAACAAGCCAACAAACCAACAAACCAATAAGCCAACAAGCCAACGAACCAACAAACCAACAAACCAACAAACCAACAAACCAACAAACCAACAAACCAACAAACCAACAAACCAACAAACCAACAAACCAACAAACTAACAAACCAATAAACGAACAAACCGACAAACCAACAAACTAACAATCGAACAAACTTACAAACCAACAAACCAACAAACCAACATACCAACAAGCCAACAAACCAACAAACCAACAAACCAACAAACCAACAAACCAACAAGCCAACAAGCCAACAAGCCAACAAGCCAACAAACCAACAAACCAACAAATCAACAAACCAACAAACCAACAAACCAACAAACCAACAAACCAACAAACGAACAAATCAACAACAAACCAAACCAACAAACCAACAAACCAACAAACCAACAAGCCAACAAGCCGACAAACCAACAAACCTACAAACCAACAAACAAACAAACCAATAAACCAACAAACCAACAAACCTACAAGCCAACAAACCAACAAGCCAACAAACCAACAAACCAACAAACCAACAAGCCAACAAATAAACAAGTCAACAAACCAACAAACCAACAAACCAACAAACCAACAAACCAACAAACCAACAAGCCAACAAACCAACAAACCAACAATTCAACAAGCCAACAAGCCAACAAGCCAACAAACCAACAAGCCAACAAACGAACAAACCAACAAACCAATAAACCAACAAGCCAACAAACCAACAAACCAACAAACCAACAAACCAACAAACCAACAAACCAACAAACCAACAAACCAACAAACCAACAAACGAACAAATCAACAACAAAACAAACCAACAAACCAACAAACCAATAAACCAACAAGCCAACAAACCAACAGTCCAACAAACCAACAAACCAACAAACCAACAAACCAACAAGCCAACAAACCAACAAACCAACAAGCGAACAAACCAAAAAACGAACAAACCAACAAACCAGCAAACCAACAAACCAACAAACCAACAAACCAACAAACCAAAAACCAAGAAACCAACAAACCAACAAACCAACAAACCAACAAACCAACAAACCAACAAACCAACAAACCAACAAACCAACAAACCAACAAACCACCAAACCAACAAACCAACAAACCAACAAACCAACAAACCAACAAACCAACAAACCAACAAACGAACAAATCAACAACAAAACAAACCAACAAACCAACAAACCAACAAACCAACATGCCAACAAACCAACAAACCGACAAGCGGACAAACCAAAAAACGAACAAACCAACAAACCAGCAAACCAACAAACCAACAAACCAACAAACCAACAAACCAACAAACCAACAAACCAACAAGCCAACAAGCCAACAAACCAACAAACCAACAAACCAACAAACCAACAAACCAACAAACCAACAAACCAACAAACCAAAAAACCAACAAACCAACAAACGAACAAATCAACAAACCAACAAACCAACAAACCAACAAACCAACAAACCAACAAACCAACAAACCAACAAGCCAACAAGCCAACAAACTAACAAACCAACAAACCAACAAGCCAACAAGTCAACAAACCAACAAGCCAACAAACCAACAAACCAACAAACGAACAAGCCAACAAATATACAAACCAACAAACCAACAAATGAACAAACCAACAAGCCAACAAACAAACAAACCAACAAACCAACAAACCAACAAACCAACAAACCAACAAACCAACAAACCAACAAACCAACAAACCAACAAACCAACAAACCAACAAGCCAACAACCAACAAGCTGACAAACCAACAAACCAACAAGCCAACCAACCAATAAAACAACAAACCAACATACCAACAAGCCAACAAACCAACAAACCAACAAGCCAACAAGCCAAAAAGCCAACAAACCAACAAACCAACAAATAAACAAACCAACTAACCAACAAACCAACAAACCAACAAACCAACAAACGAACAAATCAACAACAAAACAAACCAACAAACCAACAAACCAACAAACTAACAAGCCAACAAGCCAACAAACCAACAAACCAACAAACTTACAAGCCTACAAGCCAACAAACCAACAAGCCAACAAACCAAAAAACCAACAAACCAACAAACCAACAAACCAACAAGCCAACAAACCAACAAGTCAACAAACCAACAAACCAACAAACCAACAAACCAACAAACCAACAAGCCAACAAACCAACAAACCAACAAACCAACAAACCAACAAATCAACAAACCAACAAACCAACAAACCAACAAACCAACAAACGAACAAATCAACAACAAAACAAACCAACAAACCAACAAAACAACAAACCAACAAGCCAACAAGCCAACAAACCAACAAACCAACAAGCTTACAAGCCTACAAGCCAACAAACCAACAAGCCAACAAACCAAAAAACCAACAAACCAACAAACCAACAAACCAACAAACCAACAAGCCAACAAACCAACAAGTCAACAAACCAACAAACCAACAAACTAACAAACCAACAAATCAACAAGCCAACAAGCCAACAAACCAACAAACCAACAAGCCAACAAGCCAACAAGCCAACAAGCCAACAAGCCAACAAACCAACAAACCAACAAATCAACAAACCAACAAACCAACAAACCAACAAACCAACAAACCAACAAACGAACAAATCAACAACAAAACAAACCAACAAACCAACAAACCAACAAACCAACAAGCCAACAAGCCAACAAACCAACAAGCTTTTAAGCCTACAAGCCAACAAACCAACAAGCCAACAAGCCAACAAACCAAAAAACCAACAAACCAACAAACCAACAAACCAACAAGCCAACAAACCAACAAGTCAACAAACCAACAAACCAACAAACCAACAAACCAACAAACCAACAAGCCAACAAACCAACAAACCAACAAACCAACAAGCCAACAAACGATAAATCAATAACAAAACAAACCAACAAACCAACAAACCAATAAACCAACAAGCCAACAAACCAACAATCCAACAAACCAACAAACCAACAAACCAACAAACCCACAAGCCAACAAACCAACAAACCAACAAGCGAACAAACCAAAAAAAGAACAAACCAACAAACCAACAAACCAACAAACCAAAAAACCAACAAACCAACAAACCATCAAGCCAACAAACCAACAAACCAACAAACTAACAAGCCAAAAAACCAACAAGCCAACAAGCCAACAAACCAACAAACCAACAAGTTTACAAGCCTACAAGCCAACAAACCAACAAGCCAACAAACCAAAAAACCAACAAACCAACAAACCAACAAACCAACAAGCCAACAAACCAACAAGTCAACAAACCAACAAACCAACAAACCAACAAACCAACAAACCAACAAGCCAACAAACCAACAAACTAACAAACCAACAAACCAACAAATCAACAAACCAACAAACCAACAAACCAACAAACCAACAAACGAACAAATCAACAACAAAACAAACCAACAAACCAACAAAACAACAAACCAACAAGCCAACAAGCCAACAAACCAACAAACCAACAAGCTTACAAGCCTACAAGCCAACAAACCAACAAGCCAACAAACCAAAAACCAACAAACCAACAAACCAACAAACCAACAAACCAACAAGCCAACAAACCAACAAGTCAACAAACCAACAAACCAACAAACTAACAAACCAACAAATCAACAAGCCAACAAGCCAACAAACCAACAAACCAACAAGCCAACAAGCCAACAAGCCAACAAGCCAACAAGCCAACAAACCAACAAACCAACAAATCAACAAACCAACAAACCAACAAACCAACAAACCAACAAACCAACAAACGAACAAATCAACAACAAAACAAACCAACAAACCAACAAACCAACAAACCAACAAGCCAACAAGCCAACAAACCAACAAACCAACAAGCTTACAAGCCTACAAGCCAACAAACCAACAAGCCAACAAGCCAACAAACCAAAAAACCAACAAACCAACAAACCAACAAACCAACAAGCCAACAAACCAACAAGTCAACAAACCAACAAACCAACAAACCAACAAACCAACAAACCAACAAGCCGACAAACCAACAAACCAACAAACCAACAAGCCAACAAACGATAAATCAACAACAAAACAAACCAACAAACCAACAAACCAATAAACCAACAAGCCAACAAACCAACAATCCAACAAACCAACAAACCAACAAACCAACAAACCCACAAGCCAACAAACCAACAAACCAACAAGCGAACAAACCAAAAAAAGAACAAACCAACAAACCAACAAACCAACAAACCAACAAACCAACAAACCAACAAACCATCAAGCCAACAAACCAACAAACCAACAAACTAACAAGCCAAAAAACCAACAAGCCAACAAGCCAACAAACCAACAAACCAATAAGCCAACAAGCCAACAAACCAACAAACCAACAAACCAACAAACGAACACATCAACAAACCATTAAACAAACAAACCAACAAACCAACAAACCAACAAACCAACAAACGAACAAACCAACAAACCAACAAACCAACAAGCCTACAAGCCAACAAACCAACAAGCCAACAAACCAACAAACGAACAAACCAATAAGCCAACAAGCCAACAAACCAATACGCCAACAAACCAAAAAACCAACAAACCAACAAACCAACAAACCAACAAGCCAACAAACCAACAAGTCAACAAACCAACAAACCAACAAACCAACAAACCAACAAACCAGCAAGCCAACAAACCAACAAGCCAACAAACCAACAAACCAACAAACCAACAAACGAACAAACCAACAAACAAACAAACTAACAAACCAACAAACCAACAAACCAACAAGCCAACAAACCAACAAACCAACAAACCAACAAACCAACAAGCCAACAAATAAACAAGTCAACAAACCAACAAACCAACAAGCCAACAAACCAACAAGCCAACAAACCAACAAACCAACAAACCAACAAGCCAACAAATAAACAAGTCTACAAACCAACAAACCAACAAACCAACAAACCAACAAACCAACAAGCCAACAAACCAACAAACCAACAAACCAACAAGCCAACAAGCCAACAAGCCAACAAACCAACAAGCCAACAAACGAACAAACCAACAAACCAACAAACCAATAAACCAACAAGCCAACAAACCAACAAACCAACAAACCAACAAACCAACAAACCAACAAACCAACAAACGAACAAATCAACAACAAAACAAACCAACAAAACAACAAACCAATAAACCAACAAGCCAACAAACCAACAGTCCAACAAACCAACAAACCAACAAACCAACAAACCAACAAGCCAACAAACCAACAAACCAACAAGCGAACAAACCAAAAAACAAACAAACCAACAAACCAGCAAACCAACAAACCAACAAACCAACAAACCAACAAACCAACAAACCAACAAACCAACAAACCAACAAACCAACAAACCAACAAACCAACAAACCAACAAACCAACAAACCGACAAACCAACAAACCAACAAACCAACAAACCAACAAACCAACAAACCAACAAACCAACAAACCAACAAACCAACAAACCAACAAACCAACAAACGAACAAATCAACAACAAAACAAACCAACAAACCAACAAACCAATAAACCAACAAGCCAACAAAACAACAGTCCAACAAACCAACAACCAACAAACCAACAAACCAACAAACCAACATGCCAACAAACCAACAAACCGACAAGCGAACAAACCAAACAACGAACAAACCAACAAACCAGCAAACCAATAAACCAACAAACCAACAAACCAACAAACCAACAAACCAACAAACCAACAAACCAACAAGCCAACAAGCCAACAAACCAACAAACCAACAAACCAACAAACCAACAAACCAACAAACCAACAAACCAAAAAACCAACAAACCAACAAACGAACAAATCAACAAATCAACAAACCAACAAACCAACAAACCAACAAACCAACAAACCAACAAACCAACAAACCAACAAGCCAACAAGCCAACAAACTAACAAACCAACAAACCAACAAGCCAACAAGTCAACAAACCAACAAGCCAACAAACTAACAAACCAACTAACGAACAAACGAACAAACCAACAAATATACAAACCAATAAACCAACAAATGAACAAACCAACAAGCCAACAAACAAACAAACCAACAAACCAACAAACCAACAAACCAACAAACCAACAAACCAACAACCAACAAGCTGACAAACCAACAAACCAACAAGCCAACCAACCAATAAAACAACAAACCAACATACCAACAAGCCAACAAACCAACAAACCAACAAGCCAACAAGCCAACAAGCCAACAAGCCAACAAACCAACAAACCAACAAATAAACAAACCAACTAACCAACAAACCAACAAACCAACAAACCAACAAACCAACAAACGAACAAATCAACAACAAAACAAACCAACAAACCAACAAACCAACAAACCAACAAGCCAACAAGCCAACAAACCAACAAACCAACAAACCAACAAGCCAACAAGCCAACAAGCCAACAAGCCAACAAGCCAACAAACCAACAAACCAACAAATCAAGAAACCAACAAACCAACAAACCAACAAACCAACAAACCAACAAACGAACAAATCAACAACAAAACAAACCAACAAACCAACAAACCAACAAACCAACAAGCCAACAAGCCAACAAACCAAAAAACCAACAAGCTTACAAGCCTACAAGCCAACAAACCAACAAGCCAACAAACCAAAAAACCAACAAAACAACAAACCAACAAACCAACAAGCCAACAAACCAACAAGTCAACAAACCAACAAACCAACAAACCAACAAACCAACAAACCAACAAACCAACAAGCCAACAAACCAACAGACCAACAAACCAACAAGCCAACAACCCAACAAACCAACAAGCCAACAAACGAACAAACCAACAAACCAATAAACCAACAAGCCAACAAACCAACAAACCAACAAAGCAACAAACCATCAAACCAACAAACCAACAAACCAACAAACGATAAATCAACAACAAAACAAACCAACAAACCAACAAACCAATAAACCAGCAAGCCAACAAACCAACAATCCAACAAACCAACAAACCAACAATCCAACCAACCAACAAGCCAACAAACCGACAAACCAACAAGCGAACAAACCAAGAAAAGAACAAACCAACAAACCAACAAACCAACAAACCAACAAACCAACAAACCATCAAGCCAACAAACCAACAAACTAACAAGCCAAAAAACCAACAAGCCAACAAGCCAACAAACCAACAAACCAATAAGCCAACAAGCCAACAAACCAACAAACCAACAAACCAACAAACCAATAAGCCAACAAGCCAACAAACCAACAATCAAACAAACCAACAAACCAAGAAACCAACAAGCCAACAAACCAACAAACCAACAAACCAACAAGCCAACAAACCAACAAACCAACAAACCAACAAACGAACAAACCAACAAACAATTAAACCAACAAACCAACAAACCAATAAACCAACAAGCCAACTAACCAACAAACCAACAAACCAACAAACCAACAAACAAACACACCAACAAACCAACAAGCCAACAAGCCTACAAGCCAACAAACCAACAAGCCAACAAACCAACAAACGAACAAACCAATAAGCCACCAAGCCAACAAACGAATAAGCCAACAAACCAAAAAACCAACAAACCAACAAACCAACAAACCAACAAGCCAACAAACCAACAAGTCAACAAACCAACAGACCAACAAACCAACAAACCATTAAACCAGCAAGCCAACAAACCAACAAGGCAACAAACCAACAAACCAACAAACCAACAAACGAACAAACCAACAAACAAACAAACTAACAAACCAACAAACCAACAAACCAACAAGCCAACAAACCAACAAACCAACAAACCAACAAGCCAACAAACCAACAAACGAACAAACCAACAAACGAACAACCCAACAAACAATTAAACCAACAAACCAACAAACCAATAAACCAACAAGCCAACTAACCAACAAGCCAACAAACCAACAAACCAACAAACAAACACACCAACAAACCAACAAGCCTACAAGCCAACAAGCCAACAAGCCAATAAACCAAAAAACCAACAAGCCAACAAACCAACATACCAACAAGCCAACAAGCCAACAAACCAACAAACCAACAAACCAACAACCCAACAAACCAACAAACCAACAAGCCAACAAACCAACAATCCAACAAACCAACAAACCAACAAACCAACAAACCAACAAACCAATAAGCCAACAAGCCAACAAACCAACAAACAAACAAACCAACAAACCAAGAAACCAACAAAGCAACAAACCAACAAGCCAACAAGCCAACAAACGAACAAACCAACAAACGAACAAACCAACAAACCAACAAACCAACAAACCAACAAACCAACAAACCAACAAGCCAACAAGCCAACAAACCAATAAACCGCCAAACGAACAAACGAACAAACCAACAAACCAACAAACCAACAAGCCAACAACCAACAAGCCAACAAACGAACAAACCAACAAACCAACAAACCAACAAGCCAACAAACCAACAAACCAACAAACTAACAAGCCAACAAACCAACAAACAAACAAACCAACAAACGAACGCACCAACAAACCAATAAACGAACAAACCAACAAACCAACAAACCAACAAGCCAACAAACGAACAAACCTACAAAGCAACAGACCAACTAACAAAATACCAACAAACCAACAAACCAACAAACCAACAAACGAACAAACGAACAAACCAACAAACCAACAAGCCAACAAACCAACAAACCAACAAACCAGCAAACGAACAAACCAACAAACCAACAAACCAACAAACCAACAAATCAACAAACCAACAAACCAACAAACCAACAAACCAACAAGCCAACAAACCAACAAATCAACAAACCAACAAGCCCACAAACCAACAAGCCAACAAGCCAACAAGCCAACAAACCAATAAACCAATAAGCCAACAAGCCAACAAACCAACAAACCAACAAACCAACAAACCAACAAACGAACAAACCAACAAACCAACAAACCAACAAACCAACAAACCAACAAACCAACAAACCAACAAACCAACAAACCAACAAACCAACAAACCAACAAACCAACAAACCAACAAACCAACAAACCAACAAACTAACAAACCAATAAACGAACAAACCAACAAACCAACAAACCAACAAACGAACAAACCAACAAACCAAGAAACGAACATACCAACAAGCCAACAAACCAACAAACCAACAAACCAACAAACCAACAAACCAACAAACCAACAAACCAACAAGCCAACAAGCCAACAAGCCAACAAGCCAACAAACCAACAAACCAACAAATCAACAAACCAACAAACCAACAAACCAACAAACCAACAAACCAACAAACCAACAAACCAACAAACCAACAAACGAACAAATCAACAACAAAACAACCCAACAAACCAACAACCCAACAAGCCTACCAGCAAACAAACCAACAAGCCAACAAACCAAAAAACCAACAAACCAACAAACCAGCAAACCAACAAGCCAACAAACCAACA
Source organism: Atherix ibis (assembly GCA_958298945.1). NCBI lineage: Eukaryota > Metazoa > Arthropoda > Insecta > Diptera > Athericidae > Atherix > Atherix ibis. The sequence goes on along the minus strand of OY282608.1, from coordinate 83,899,899 downwards.
ATTCAACAAACCAACAAACCAACAAACCAACAAACCAACAAACCAACAAGCCAACAAACCAACAAACCAACAAACCAACAAACCAACAAACCAACAAGCCAACAAGCCAACAAGCCAACAAACCAACAAGCCAACAAACGAACAAACCAACAAACCAATAAACCAACAAGCCAACAAACCAACAAACCAACAAATCAACAAACCAACAAACCAACAAACCAACAAACCAACAAACCAACAAACCAACAAACGAACAAATCAACAACAAAACAAACCAACAAACCGACAAACCAATAAACCAACAAGCCAACAAACCAACAAACCAACAAACCAAAAAACCAACAAACCAACAAACCAACAAACCAACAAGCCAACAAACTAACAAACCAACAAACCAACAAGCCAACAAGCCAACAAACCAACAAACCAATAAGCCAACAAGCCAACAAACCAACAAACCAACAAACCAACAAACCAACAAACCAACAAACGAACAAACGAACAAACCAACAAACCAACAAACCAACAAACCAACAAACCAACAAACAAACAAACCAACAAACCAACAAACCAACAAACCAACAAATTTAACAAACCAATAAACGAACAAACCAACAAACCAACAAACCAACAAGCGAACAAACCAACAAACCAACAAACCAACAAACCAATATACCAACAAACCAACAAACCAACAAACCAACAAACCAACAAACCAACAAACCAACAAGCTAACAAGCCAACAACCCAACAAGCCAACAAACCAACAAACCAACAAGCCAACAAACCAACAAACCTACAAACCAACAAACGAACAAACCAATTAACCAACAAACCAACAAGCCTACAAGCCAACAAACCAACAAGCCAACAAACCAACAAACCAACAAACCAACAAGCCAACAAATAAACAAGTCAACAAACCAACAAACCAACAAACCAACAAACCAACAAACCAACAAGCCAACAAACCAACAAACCAACAAACCAACAAGCCAACAATCCAACAAGCCAACAAACCAACAAGCCAACAAACGAACAAACCAGCAAACCAATAAACCAACAAGCCAACAAACCAACAAACCAACAAGCCAACAAACCAACAGTCCAACAAACCAACAAACCAACAAACCAATAAACCAACAAGCCAACAAACCAACAAACCAACAAGCGAACAAACCAAAAAACGAACAAACCAACAAACCAGCAAACCAACAAACCAACAAACCAACAAACCAACAAACCAACAAACCAACAAACCAACAAACCAACAAACCAACAAACCAACAAACCAACAAACCAACAAACCAACAAACCAACAAACCAACAAACCAACAAACCAACAAACCAAAAAACCAACAAACCAACAAACGAACAAATCAACAACAAAACAAACCAACAAACCAACAAACCAATAAACTAACAAGCCAACAAACCAACAGTCCAACAAACCAACAAACCAACAAACCAACAAACCAACATGCCAACAAACCAACAAACCGGAAAGCGAACAAACCAAAAAACGAACAAACCAACAAACCTGCAAACCAACAAACCAACAAACCAACAAACCAACAAACCAACAAACCAACAAACCAAAAAACCAACAAACCAACAAACCAACAAATCAACAACAAAACAAACCAACAAACCAACAAACCAACAAACCAACAAACGAACAAATCAACAACAAAACAAACCAACAAACCAACGAACCAATAAACCAACAAGCCAACAAACCAACAGTCCAACAAACCAACAAACCAACAAACCAACAAACCAACATGCCAACAAACCAACAAACCAACAAGCGAACAAACCAACAAACCAGCAAACCAGCAAACCAACAAACCAACAAACCAACAAACCAACAAACCAACAAACCAACAAACCAACAAACCAACAAACCAACAAACCAACAAACCAACAAACCAACAAACCAACAAACCAACAAATCAACAACAAAACAAACCAACAAACCAACAAACCAACAAACCAACAACAAAACAAACCAACAAACCAACAAACCAATAAGCCAACAAGCCAACAAACCAATAGTCCAACAAACCAACAAACCAACAAACCAACAAACCAACAAGCCAACAAGCCAACAAGCCAACAAACCAACAAACCAACAAACCAACAAACCAACAAACCAACAAACCAACAAACCAACAAAGCAACAAACCAACAAACCAACAAACCAACAAACGAACAAATCAACAAACCAACAAACCAACAAACCAACAAACCAACAAGCCAACAAGCCAACAAACTAACAAACCAACAAACCAACAAGCCAACAAGTCAACAAACCAACAAGCCAACAAACCAACAAACCAACAAAAGAACAAACCAACAAATATACAAACCAAAAAACCAACAAATGAACAAACCAACAAGCCAACAAACCAACAAACCAACAAACCAACAAACCAACAAACCAACAAACCAACAACAAACAAGCCGACAAACCAACAAACCAAGAAGCCAACCAACCAATAAAACAACAAACCAACATACCAACAAGCCAACAAACCAACAAACCAACAAGCCAACAAGCCAACAAGCCAACAAACCAACAAACCAACAAATCAACAAACCAACTACCCAAAAAACCAACAAACCAACAAACCAACAAACCAACAAACGAACAAATCAACAACAAAATAAAACCAACAAACCAACAAGCCAACAAGCCAACAAGCCAACAAGCCAACAAACCAACAAACCAACAAACCAACAAGCCTACAAGCCTACAAGCCAACAAACCAACAAGCCAACAAACCAAAAAACTAACAAACCAACAAACCAACAAACCAACAAGCCAATAAACCAACAAGTCAACAAACCAACAAACCAACAAACCAACAAACCAACAAACCAACAAGCCAACAAACCAACAAACCAACAAACCAACAAGCCAACAAGCCAACAAGCCAACAAACCAACAAGCCAACAAACGAACAAACCAATAAACCAACAAGCCAACAAACCAACAAACCAACAAACCAACAAACCAACAAACCAACAAACCAACAAACCAACAAACCAAGAAACCAACAAACGAACAAATCAACAACAAAACAAACCAACAAACTAACAAACCAATAAACCAACAAGTCAACAAACCAACAAACCAACAAACCAACAAACTAACAAACCAACAAACCAACAAACCAACAAACCAACAAACCAACAAACCAACAAACCAACATACCAACAAGCCAACAAACCAACAAACCAACAAACCAACAAGCCAGAAAACAAACAAACCAACAAGCCAACAAGCCAACAAGCCAACAAGCCAACAAGCCAACAAACCAACAAACCAACAAATCAACAAACCAACAAACCAACAAACCAACAAACCAACAAACCAACAAACGAACAAATCAACAACAAAACAAACCAACAAACCAACAAACCAACAAACCAACAAGCCAACAAGACAACAAACCAACAAGCCAAAAAACCAACACGTCAACAAACCAACAAACCAACAAACCAACAAACCAAAAACCAACAAACCAACAAGCCAACAAGCCAACAAACCAACAAACCAACAAACCAACAAGCCAACAAACCAACACGTCAACAAACCAACAAACCAACAAACCAACAAACCAAAAACCAACAAACAAACAAGCCAACAAGCCAACAAACCAACAAACCAACAAACCAACAAGCCAACAAGCCAACAAGCCAACAAGCCAACAAACCAACAAGCCAACAAATGAACAAACCAACAAACCAATAAACCAACAAGCCAACAAACCAACAAACCAACAAAGCAACAAACCAACAAACCAACAAACCAAAAACCAACAAACCAACAAGCCAACAAGCCAACAAACCAACAAACCAACAAACCAACAAGCCAACAAACCAACACGTCAACAAACCAACAAACCAACAAACCAACAAACCAAAAACCAACAAACCAACAAGCCAACAAGCCAACAAACCAACAAACCAACAAACCAACAAGCCAACAAGCCAACAAGCCAACAAGCCAGCAAACCAACAAGCCAACAAATGAACAAACCAACAAACCAATAAACCAACAAGCCAACAAACCAACAAACCAACAAAGCAACAAACCAACAAACTAACAAACCAACCAACCAACAAACGACAAATCAACAACAAAACAAACCAACAAACCAACAAACCAATAAACCAACAAGCCAACAAACCAACAATCCAACAAACCAACAAACCAACAAACGAACAAATCAACAACAAAACAACCCAAGAAACCAACAACCCAAAAAGCCTACCAGCAAACAAACCAACAAGCCAACAAACCAAAAAACCAACAAACCAACAAACCAGCAAACCAACAAGCCAACAAACCAACAATTCAACAAACCAACAAACCAACAAACCAACAAGCCAACAAACCAACAAGCCAACAAACCAACAAACCAACAAACCAACAAACCAACAAGCCAACAAGCCAACAAGCCAACAAACCAACAAGCCAACAAACGAACAAACCAACAAACCAATAAACCAACAAGCCAACAAACCAACAAACCAACAAACCAACAAACCAACAAACCAACAAACCAACAAACCAACAAACCAACAAACGAACAAATCAACAACAAAACAAACCAACAAACCGACAAACCAATAAACCAACAAGCCAACAAACCAACAAACCAACAAACCAAAAAACCAACAAACCAACAAACCAACAAACCAACAAGCCAACAAACCAACAAACCAACAAACCAACAAGCCAACAAGCCAACAAACCAACAAACCAATAAGCCAACAAGCCAACAAACCAACAAACCAACAAACCAACAAACCAACAAACGAACAAACGAACAAACCAACAAACCAACAAACCAACAAACCAACAAACCAACAAACCAACAAACCAACAAACCAACAAAACTAACAAACCAATAAACGAACAAACCAACAAACCAACAAACCAACAAGCGAACAAACCAACAAACCAAGAAACCAACAAACCAATATACCAACAAGCCAACAAACCAACAAACCAACAAACCAACAAACCAACAAACCAACAAACCAACAAGCCAACAAGCCAACAACCCAACAAGCCAACAAACCAACAAACCAACAAATCAACAAACCAACAAACCAACAAACGAACAAATCAACAACAAAACAAACCAACAAACCAACAAACCAACAAACCAACAAACCAACAAACCAACAAGCCAACAAGCCAACAAACCAACAAACCTACAAACCAACAAACGAACAAACCAATTAACCAACAAACCAACAAGCCTACAAGCCAACAAACCAACAAGCCAATAAACCAACAAACCAACAAACCAACAAGCCAACAAATAAACAAGTCAACAAACCAACAAACCAACAAACCAACAAACCAACAAACCAACAAGCCAACAAACCAACAAACCAACAAACCAACAAGCCAACAAGCCAACAAACCAACAAGCCAACAAACGAACAAACCAGCAAATCAATAAACCAACAAGCCAACAAACCAACAAACCAACAAGCCAACAAACCAACAGTCCAACAAACCAACAAACCAACAAACCAATAAACCAACAAGCCAACAAACCAACAAACCAACAAGCGAACAAACCAAAAAACGAACAAACCAACAAACCAGCAAACCAACAAACCAACAAACCAACAAACCAACAAACCAACAAACCAACAAACCAACAAACCAACAAACCAACAAACCAACAAACCAACAAACCAACAAACCAACAAACCAACAAACCAACAAACCAACAAACCAACAAACCAACAAACGAACAAATCAACAACAAAACAAACCAACAAACCAACAAACCAATAAACTAACAAGCCAACAAACCAACAGTCCAACAAACCAACAAACCAACAAACCAACAAACCAACATGCCAACAAACCAACAAACCGGAGAGCGAACAAACCAAAAAACGAACAAACCAACAAACCAGCAAACCAACAAACCAACAAACCAACAAACCAACAAACCAAAAAACCAACAAACCAACAAACCAACAAATCAACAACAAAACAAACCAACAAACCAACAAACCAACAAACCAACAAACGAACAAATCAACAACAAAACAAACCAACAAACCAACGAACCAATAAACCAACAAGCCAACAAACCAACAGTCCAACAAACCAACAAACCAACAAACCAACAAACCAACATGCCAACAAACCAACAAACCAACAAGCGAACAAACCAACAAACCAGCAAACCAGCAAACCAACAAACCAACAAACCAACAAACCAACAAACCAATTAACCAACAAACCAACAAGCCTACAAGCCAACAAACCAACAAGCCAACAAACCAACAAACCAACAAACCAACAAGCCAACAAATAAACAAGTCAACAAACCAACAAACCAACAAACCAACAAACCAACAAACCAACAAGCCAACAAACCAACAAACCAACAAACCAACAAGCCAACAAGCCAACAAGCCAACAAACCAACAAGCCAACAAACGAACAAACCAGCAAACCAATAAACCAACAAGCCAACAAACCAACAAACCAACAAGCCAACAAACCAACAGTCCAACAAACCAACAAACCAACAAACCAATAAACCAACAAGCCAACAAACCAACAAACCAACAAGCGAACAAACCAAAAAACGAACAAACCAACAAACCAGCAAACCAACAAACCAACAAACCAACAAACCAACAAACCAACAAACCAACAAACCAACAAACCAACAAACCAACAAACCAACAAACCAACAAACCAACAAACCAACAAACCAACAAACCAACAAACGAACAAATCAACAACAAAACAAACCAACAAACCAACAAACCAACAAACTAACAAGCCAACAAACCAACAGTCCAACAAACCAACACACCAACAAACCAACAAACCAACATGCCAACAAACCAACAAACCGGAAAGCGAACAAACCAAAAAACGAACAAACCAACAAACCAACAAACCAGCAAACCAACAAACCAACAAACCAACAAACCAACAAACCAAAAAACCAACAAACCAACAAACCAACAAATCAACAACAAAACAAACCAACAAACCAACAAACCAACAAACCAACAAACGAACAAATCAACAACAAAACAAACCAACAAACCAACGAACCAATAAACCAACAAGCCAACAAACCAACAGTCCAACAAACCAACAAACCAACAAACCAACAAACCAACATGCCAACAAACCAACAAACCAACAAGCGAACAAACCAACAAACCAGCAAACCAGCAAACCAACAAACCAACAAACCAACAAACCAACAAACCAACAAACCAACAAACCAACAAACCAACAAACCAACAAACCAACAAACCAACAAACCAACAAACCAACAAACCAACAAACCAACAAACCAACAAACCAACAAACCAACAAACCAACAAACCAACAAACGAACAAATCAACAACAAAACAAACCAACAAACCAACAAACCAACAAACCAACAACAAAACAAACCAACAAACCAACAAACCAATAAGCCAACAAGCCAACAAACCAATAGTCAAACAAACCAACAAACCAACAAACCAACAAACCAACAAGCCAACAAGCCAACAAGCCAACAAACCAACAAACCAACAAACCAACAAACCAACAAACCAACAAACCAACAAACCAACAAAGCAACAAACCAACAAACCAACAAACCAACAAACGAACAAATCAACAAACCAACAAACCAACAAACCAACAAACCAACAAGCCAACAAGCCAACAAACTAACAAACCAACAAACCAACAAGCCAACAAGTCAACAAACCAACAAGCCAACAAACCAACAAACCAACAAAAGAACAAACCAACAAATATACAAACCAAAAAACCAACAAATGAACAAACCAACAAGCCAACAAACCAACAAACCAACAAACCAACAAACCAACAAACCAACAAACCAACAAACCAACAACAAACAAGCCGACAAACCAACAAACCAACAAGCCAACCAACCAATAAAACAACAAACCAACATACCAACAAGCCAACAAACCAACAAACCAACAAGCCAACAAGCCAACAAGCCAACAAACCAACAAACCAACAAATCAACAAACCAACTACCCAAAAAACCAACAAACCAACAAACCAACAAACCAACAAACGAACAAATCAACAACAAAACAAACCAACAAACCAACAAGCCAACAAGCCAACAAACCAGCAAACCAACAAACCAACAAACGAACAAACCAACAAACCAACAAACCAACAAGCCTACAAGCCTACAAGCCAACAAACCAACAAGCCAACAAACCAAAAAACTAACAAACCAACAAACCAACAAACCAACAAGCCAATAAACCAACAAGTCAACAAACCAACAAACCAACAAACCAACAAACCAACAAACCAACAAACCAACAAGCCAACAAACCAACAAACCAACAAACCAACAAGCCAACAAGCCAACAAGCCAACAAACCAACAAACCAACAAACCAACAAACCAACAAACCAACAAACCAACAAACCAACAAACCAAGAAACCAACAAACGAACAAATCAACAACAAAACAAACCAACAAACCAACAAACCAACAAACCAACAAACCAACAAGCTTACAAGCCTACAAGCCAACAAACCAACAAGCCAACAAACCAAAAAACCAACAAACCAACAAACCAACAAACCAACAAACCAACAAACCAACAAACCAACAAACCAACAAACCAACAAACCAACATACCAACAAGCCAACAAACCAACAAACCAACAAACCAACAAGCCAGAAAACCAACAAACCAACAAGCCAACAAGCCAACAAGCCAACAAGCCAACAAGCCAACAAGCCAACAAACCAACAAACCAACAAATCAACAAACCAACAAACCAACAAACCAACAAACCAACAAACCAACAAACGAACAAATCAACAACAAAACAAACCAACAAACCAACAAACCAACAAACCAACAAGCCAACAAGCCAACAAACCAACAAACCAACAAACCAACAAACCAACAAACGAACAAACCAACAAACCAACAAACCAACAAGCCAACAAACCAACAAACCAACAAACCAACAAACCAACAAGCCAACAAACCAACAAACCAACAAACGAACAAATCAACAACAAAACAAACCAACAAACCAACAAACCAACAAACCAACAAACCAACAAGCTTACAAGCCTACAAGCCAACAAACCAACAAGCCAACAAACCAAAAAACCAACAAACCAACAAACCAACAAACCAACAAGCCAACAAACCAACAAGTCAACAAACCAACAAACCAACAAACCAAAAACCAACAAACCAACAAGCCAACAAGCCAACAAACCAACAAACCAACAAACCAACAAACCAACAAACCAACAAGCCAACAAGCCAACAAGCCAACAAACCAACAAGCCAACAAATGAACAAACCAACAAACCAATAAACCAACAAGCCAACAAACCAACAAACCAACAAAGCAACAAACCAACAAACTAACAAACCAACCAACCAACAAACGACAAATAAACAACAAAACAAACCAACAAACCAACAAACCAATAAACCATCAAACCAACAAACCAACAAACCAACAAACTAACAAGCCAACAGAACAACAAACCAACAAACCAACAAACGAACGCACCAACAAACCAATAAACGAACAAACCAACAAACCAACAATCCAACAAGCCAACAAACGAACAAACCTACAAAGCAACAGACCAACTAACAAAATACCAACAAACCAACAAACCAACAAACCAACAAACGAACAAACGAACAAACCAACAAACCAACAAGCCAACAAACCAACAAACCAACAAACCAGTAAACGAACAAACCAACAAACCAACAAACCAACAAACCAACAAACCAACAAGCCAACAAACCAACAAACCAACAAACCAACAAGCCCACAAACCAACAAGCCAACAAGCTAACAAACCAATAAACCAACAAACTAACAAACCAATAAACGAACAAACCAACAAACCAACAAACAAACAAACCAACAAACGAACAAACCAACAAACCAACAAACCAAGAAACCAACATACCAACAAGCCCACAAACCAACAAACCAAAAACCAACAAGCCAACAAACCAACAAACCAACAAATCAACAAACCAACAAACCAACAAACTAACAAACCAACAAACCAACAAACCAACAAACCAACAAACTAACAAACCAACAAACGAACAAATCAACAACAAAACAAACCAACAAACCAACAAACCAACAAGCCAACAAGCCAACAAACCAACAAACCAACAAACCAACAAACGAACAAACCAATAAATCAACAAACCAACAAGCCTACCAGCCAACAAACCAACAAACCAACAAACCAAAAAACCAACAAACCAACAAACCAACAAACCAACAAGCCAACAAACCAACAAGTCAACAAACCAACAAACCAACAAACCAACAAACCAACAAACCAACAAGCCAACAAACCAACAAACTAACAAACCAACAAGCCAACAAGCCAACAAGCCAACAAACCAACAAGCCAAAAAACGAACAAACCAACAAACCAATAAACCAACAAGCCAACAAACCAACAAACCAACAAACCAACAAACCAACAAACCAACAAACCAACAAACCAACAGACCAACAAACGAACAAATCAACAACAAAACAAACCAACAAACCGATAAACCAATAAACCAACAAGCCAACAAACCAACAAACCAACAAACCAACAAACCAACAAACAAACAAGCCAACAAACCAACAAACCAACAAGCGAACAAACCAAAAAACGAACAAACCAACAAACCAGCAAACCAACAAACCAACAAACCAACAAACCAACAAACCAACAAACCAACAAGCCAACAAGCCAACAAACCAACAAACCAACAAACCAACAAACTAACAAACCAACAAACCAACAAACCAACAAACTAACAAACCAACAAACGAACAAATCAACAACAAAACAAACCAACAAACCAACAAACCAACAAGCCAACAAGCCAACAAACCAACAAACCAACAAACCAACAAACGAACAAACCAATAAATCAACAAACCAACAAGCCTACCAGCCAACAAACCAACAAGCCAACAAACCAAAAAACCAACAAACCAACAAACCAACAAACCAACAAGCCAACAAACCAACAAGTCAACAAACCAACAAACCAACAAACCAACAAACCAACAAACCAACAAGCCAACAAACCAACAAACTAACAAACCAACAGGCCAACAAGCCAACAAGCCAACAAACCAACAAGCCAAAAAACGAACAAACCAACAAGCCAACAAACCAACAAACCAACAAACCAACAAACCAACAAACCAACAAACCAACAAACCAACAAACCAACAAACCAACAAACGAACAAATCAACAACAAAACAAACCAACAAACCGACAAACCAATAAACCAACAAGCCAACAAACCAACAAACCAACAAACCAACAAACCAACAAACAAACAAGCCAACAAACCAACAAACCAACAAACCAACAAACCAACAAGCCAACAAGCCAACAAACCAACAAACCAACAAACCAACAAACCAACAAACCAACAAACCAACAAACCAACAAACCAACAAACCAACAAACCAACAAACCAACAAACCAACAAACCAACAAACCAACAAACCAACAAGCCAATAAGCCAACAAACTAACAAACCAACAAACCAACAAGCCAACAAGCCAACAAACCAACAAGCCAACAAACCAACAAACCAACAAACCAACAAACGAACAAACCAACAAATATACAAACCAACAAACCAACAAATGAACAAACCAACAAGCCAACAAACCAACAAACCAACAAACCAACACACCAACAAACCAACAAACCAACAAACCAACAAACCAACAAACCAACAAACCAACAAACCAACAAACCAACAAACCAACAACCAACAAGCCGACAAACCAACAAACCAACAAGCCAACAAACCAATAAAACAACAAACCAACAAACGAACAAACCAACAAACCAACAAACCAACAAACCAACATACCAACAAGCCAACAAGCCAACAAACCAACAAACCAACAAGCCAACAAGCCAACAAGCCAACAAACCAACAAACCAACAAATCAACAAACCAACTAACCAACAAACCAACAAACCAACAAACCAACAAACCAACAAACCAACAAACGAACAAATCAACAACAAAACAAACCAACAAACCAACAAACCAACAAACCACCAAGCCAACAAGTCAACAAACCAACAAACCAACAAACCAACAAACGAATAAACCAACAAACCAACAAACCAACAAGCCTACAAGCCTACAAGCCAACAAACCAACAAGCCAACAAACCAAAAAACCAACAAACCAACAAACCAACAAACCAACAAGCCAACAAACCAACAAGTCAACAATCCAACAAACCAACAAACCAACAAACCAACAAACCAACAAGCCAACAAACCCACAAACCAACAAACCAACAAGCCAACAAGCCAACAAGCCAACAAACCAACAAGCCAACAAACGAACAAAGCAACAAACCAATAAACCAATAAGCCAACAAACCAACAAACCAACAAACCAATAAACCAACAAACCAACAAACCAACAAACCAACAAACCGACAAACCAACAAACCAACAAACCAACAAACGAACAAATCAACAACAAAACAAACCAACAAACCAACAAACCAATAAACCAACAAGCCAACAAACCGACAATCCAACAAACCAACAAACCAACAAACCAACAAACCAACAAACCAACAAACCAACAAGCCAACAAACCAACAAACCAACAAGTGAACAAACCAAAAAACGAACAAACCAACAAACCAACAAACCAACAAACCAACAAACCAACAAACCAACAAACCAACAAGCCAACAAACCAACAAACCAACAAACCAACAAACCAACAAACCAACAAGCCAACAAACCAACAGGCCAACAAGCCAACAAGCCAACAAACCAACAAACCAATAAGCCAACAAGCCAACAAACCAACAAACCAACAAACGAACACACCAACAAACCAATAAACGAAAAAACCAACAAACCAACAAACCAACAAACCAACAAACGAACAAACCAACAAACCAACAAGCCTACAAGCCAACAAACCAACAAGCCAACAAACCAACAAACGAACAAACCAACAAACCAACAAACCAACAAGCCAACAAACCAAAAAACCAACAAACCAACAAACCAACAAGCCAACAAACCAACAATTCAACAAACCAACAAACCAACAAACCAACAAACCAGCAAGCCAACAAACCAACAAGCCAACAAACCAACAAACCAACAAACCAACAAACCAACAAACCAACAAACAAACAAACCAACAAACAAACAAACAAACCAACAAACCAACAAACCAACAAGCCAACAAACCAACAAACCAACAAACCAACAAGCCAACAAACCAACAAACCAACAAACCAACAAACCAACAAACCAACAAAAGAACAAACCAACAAACAAAGAAACCAACAAACCAACAAACCAATAAACCAACAAGCCAGCTAACCAACAAACCAACAAACCAACAAACCAACACACCAACAAACCAACAAGCCAACAAGCCAACAAGCCAACAAGCCAATAAACCAAAAAACCAACAAGCCAACAAACCAACATACCAACAAGCCAACGAACCAACAAACCATCAAACCAACAAGCCAACAAACCAACAAACCAACAAGCCAACAAGCCAACAAACCAACAAACCAACAAACCAACAAACCAACAAACCAACAAACCAACAAACCAATAAGCCAACTAACAAAATACCAACAAACAAATAAACCAACAAACCAACAAACCAACAAAGCAACAAACCAACAAGCCAACAAGCCAACAAACGAACAAACCAACAAACGAACAAACCAAGAAAACAAGAAACCAACAAACCAACAAACCAACAAACCAACAAGCCAACAAACCAACAAGCCAACAAACGAACAAACCAACAAACCAACAAGCCAACAAACCAACAAACCAACAAACCAACAACCCAACAAACCAACAAACTAACAAGCCAACAAACCAACAAACCAACAAACGAACGCACCAACAAACCAATAAACGAACAAACCAACAAACCAACAAACCAACAAGCCAACACACGAACAAACCTACAAAGCAACAGACCAACTAACAAAATACCAACAAACCAACAAACCAACAAACCAACAAACCAACAAACGAACAAACGAACAAACCAACAAACCAACAAGCCAACAAACCAACAAACCAACAAACCAGCAAACGAACAAGCCAAAAAACCAACAAACCAACAAACCAACAAACCAACAAACCAACAAGCCAACAAACCAACAAACCAACAAACCAACAAGCCCACAAACCAACAAGCCAACAAGCCAACAAACCAATAAACCAATAAGCCAACAAGCCAACAAACCAACAAACCAACAAACCAACAAACCAACAAACCAACAAACGAACAAACCAACAAACCAACAAACCAACAAACCAACAAACCAACAAACCAACAAACTAACAAACCAATAAACGAACAAACCAACAAACCAACAAACCAACAAACCAACAAACGAACAAACCAACAAACCAACAAACCAACAAGCCTACAAGCCTACAAGCCAACAAACTAACAAGCCGACAAACCAACAAACCAACAAACCAACAAACCAACAAGCCAACAAACCAACAAGTCAACAAGCCAACAAACCAACAAACCAACAAACCAACAAGCCAACAAGCCATCAAACCAACAAGCCAACAAACGAACAAACCAACAAACCATTAAACCAACAAGCCAACAAACCAACAAAAAAAACAAACCAACAAACCAACAAACCAACAAACCAACAAACCAACAAACCAACAAACCAACAAACCAAAAAACCAACAAGCCAACAAACCAACAAACCAACAAACCAACAAGCCAACAAGCCAACAAACCAACAAGCCAAAAAACGAACAAACCACAAACCAATAAACCAACAAGCCAACAAACCAACAAACCAACAAACCAACAAACCAACAAACCAACAAACCAACAAACCAACAAACCAACAAACCAACAAACGAACAAATCAACAACAAAACAAACCAACAAACCGACAAACCAATAAACCAACAAGCCAACAAACCAACAAACCAACAAACCAACAAACCAACAAACAAACAAGCCAACAAACCAACAAACCAACAAGCGAACAAACCAAAAAACGAACAAACCAACAAACCAGCAAACCAACAAACCAACAAACCAACAAACCAACAAACCAACAAACCAACAAGCCAACAAGCCAACAAACCAACAAACCAACAAACCAACAAACTAACAAACCAACAAACCAACAAACCAACAAACTAACAAACCAACAAACGAACAAATCAACAACAAAACAAACCAACAAACCAACAAACCAACAAGCCAACAAGCCAACAAACCAACAAACCAACAAACCAACAAACGAACAAACCAATAAATCAACAAACCAACAAGCCTACCAGCCAACAAACCAACAAGCCAACAAACCAAAAAACCAACAAACCAACAAACCAACAAACCAACAAGCCAACAAACCAACAAGTCAACAAACCAACAAACCAACAAACCAACAAACCAACAAACCAACAAGCCAACAAACCAACAAACTAACAAACCAACAGGCCAACAAGCCAACAAGCCAACAAACCAACAAGCCAAAAAACGAACAAACCAACAAGCCAACAAACCAACAAACCAACAAACCAACAAACCAACAAACCAACAAACCAACAAACCAACAAACCAACAAACCAACAAACCAACAAACGAACAAATCAACAACAAAACAAACCAACAAACCGACAAACCAATAAACCAACAAGCCAACAAACCAACAAACCAACAAACCAACAAACCAACAAACAAACAAGCCAACAAACCAACAAACCAACAAACCAACAAACCAACAAGCCAACAAGCCAACAAACCAACAAACCAACAAACCAACAAACCAACAAACCAACAAACCAACAAACCAACAAACATACAAACCAACAAACCAACAAACCAACAAACCAACAAACCAACAAACCAACAAACCAACAAACCAACAAACCAACAAGCTAATAAGCCAACAAACTAACAAACCAACAAACCAACAAGCCAACAAGCCAACAAACCAACAAGCCAACAAACCAACAAACCAACAAACCAACAAACGAACAAACCAACAAATATACAAACCAACAAACCAACAAATGAACAAACCAACAAGCCAACAAACCAACAAACCAACAAACCAACACACCAACAAACCAACAAACCAACAAACCAACAAACCAACAAACCAACAAACCAACAAACCAACAAACCAACAAACCAACAACCAACAAGCCGACAAACCAACAAACCAACAAGCCAACAAACCAATAAAACAACAAACCAACAAACGAACAAACCAACAAACCAACAAACCAACAAACCAACATACCAACAAGCCAACAAGCCAACAAACCAACAAACCAACAAGCCAACAAGCCAACAAGCCAACAAACCAACAAACCAACAAATCAACAAACCAACTAACCAACAAACCAACAAACCAACAAACCAACAAACCAACAAACCAACAAACGAACAAATCAACAACAAAACAAACCAACAAACCAACAAACCAACAAACCACCAAGCCAACAAGTCAACAAACCAACAAACCAACAAACCAACAAACGAACAAACCAACAAACCAACAAACCAACAAGCCTACAAGCCTACAAGCCAACAAACCAACAAGCCAACAAACCAAAAAACCAACAAACCAACAAACCAACAAACCAACAAGCCAACAAACCAACAAGTCAACAATCCAACAAACCAACAAACCAACAAACCAACAAACCAACAAGCCAACAAACCCACAAACCAACAAACCAACAAGCCAACAAGCTAACAAGCCAACAAACCAACAAACCAACAAGCCAACAAACGAACAAACCAACAAACCAATAAACCAACAAGCCAACAAACCAACAAACCAACAAACCAACAAACCAACAAACCAACAAACCAACAAACCAACAAACCAACAAACCGACAAACCAACAAACCAACAAACCAACAAACGAACAAATCAACAACAAAACAAACCAACAAACCAACAAACCAATAAACCAACAAGCCAACAAACCGACAATCCAACAAACCAACAAACCAACAAACCAACAAACCAACAAACCAACAAACCAACAAGCCAACAAACCAACAAACCAACAAGTGAACAAACCAAAAAACGAACAAACCAACAAACCAACAAACCAACAAACCAACAAACCAACAAACCAACAAACCAACAAACCAACAAGCCAACAAACCAACAAACCAACAAACCAACAAACCAACAAACCAACAAGCCAACAAACCAACAGGCCAACAGGCCAACAAGCCAACAAGCCAACAAACCAACAAACCAATAAGCCAACAAGCCAACAAACCAACAAACCAACAAACGAACACACCAACAAACCAATAAACGAAAAAACCAACAAACCAACAAACCAACAAACCAACAAACGAACAAACCAACAAACCAACAAGCCTACAAGCCAACAAACCAACAAGCCAACAAACCAACAAACGAACAAACCAACAAACCAACAAACCAACAAGCCAACAAACCAAAAAACCAACAAACCAACAAACCAACAAGCCAACAAACCAACAATTCAACAAACCAACAAACCAACAAACCAACAAACCAGCAAGCCAACAAACCAACAAGCCAACAAACCAACAAACCAACAAACCAACAAACCAACAAACCAACAAACAAACAAACCAACAAACAAACAAACAAACCAACAAACCAACAAACCAACAAGCCAACAAACCAACAAACCAACAAACCAACAAGCCAACAAACCAACAAACCAACAAACCAACAAACCAACAAACCAACAAAAGAACAAACCAACAAACAAAGAAACCAACAAACCAACAAACCAATAAACCAACAAGCCAGCTAACCAACAAACCAACAAACCAACAAACCAACACACCAACAAACCAACAAGCCAACAAGCCAACAAGCCAACAAGCCAATAAACCAAAAAACCAACAAGCCAACAAACCAACATACCAACAAGCCAACGAACCAACAAACCATCAAACCAACAAGCCAACAAACCAACAAACCAACAAGCCAACAAGCCAACAAACCAACAAACCAACAAACCAACAAACCAACAAACCAACAAACCAACAAACCAATAAGCCAACTAACAAAATACCAACAAACAAATAAACCAACAAACCAACAAACCAACAAAGCAACAAACCAACAAGCCAACAAGCCAACAAACGAACAAACCAACAAACGAACAAACCAAGAAAACAAGAAACCAACAAACCAACAAACCAACAAACCAACAAGCCAACAAACCAACAAGCCAACAAACGAACAAACCAACAAACCAACAAGCCAACAAACCAACAAACCAACAAACCAACAACCCAACAAACCAACAAACTAACAAGCCAACAAACCAACAAACCAACAAACGAACGCACCAACAAACCAATAAACGAACAAACCAACAAACCAACAAACCAACAAGCCAACACACGAACAAACCTACAAAGCAACAGACCAACTAACAAAATACCAACAAACCAACAAACCAACAAACCAACAAACCAACAAACGAACAAACGAACAAACCAACAAGCCAACAAGCCAACAAACCAACAAACCAACAAACCAGCAAACGAACAAGCCAAAAAACCAACAAACCAACAAACCAACAAACCAACAAACCAACAAGCCAACAAACCAACAAACCAACAAACCAACAAACCAACAAGCCCACAAACCAACAAGCCAACAAGCCAACAAACCAATAAACCAATAAGCCAACAAGCCAACAAACCAACAAACCAACAAACCAACAAACCAACAAACCAACAAACGAACAAACCAACAAACCAACAAACCAACAAACCAACAAACCAACAAACCAACAAACTAACAAACCAATAAACGAACAAACCAACAAACCAACAAACCAACAAACCAACAAACGAACAAACCAACAAACCAACAAACCAACAAGCCTACAAGCCTACAAGCCAACAAACTAACAAGCCGACAAACCAACAAACCAACAAACCAACAAACCAACAAGCCAACAAACCAACAAGTCAACAAGCCAACAAACCAACAAACCAACAAACCAACAAGCCAACAAGCCATCAAACCAACAAGCCAACAAACGAACAAACCAACAAACCAACAAACCAATAAACCAACAAGCCAACAAACCAACAAAAAAAACAAACCAACAAACCAACAAACCAACAAACCAACAAACCAACAAACCAACAAACCAACAAACCAAAAAACCAACAAGCCAACAAACCAACAAACCAACAAACCAACAAACCAACAAACCAACAAAAGAACAAACCAACAAACAAAGAAACCAACAAACCAACAAACCAATAAATCAACAAGCCAACTAACCAACAAACCAACAAACCAACAAACCAACACACCAACAAACCAACAAGCCAACAAGCCAACAAGCCAATAAACCAAAAAACACAAGCCAACAAACCAACATACCAACAAGCCAACAAACCAACAAACCAACAAACCAACAAGCCAACAAACCAACAAACCAACAAGCCAACAAACCAACAAACCAACAAACCAACAAACCAACAAACCAACAAACCAACAAACCAATAAGCCAACAAGCCAACAAACCAACAAACAAATAAACCAACAAACCAACAAACCAACAAAGCAACAAACCAACAACCCAACAAGCCAACAAACGAACAAACCAACAAACGAACAAACCAAGAAAACAAGAAACCAACAAACCAACAAACCAACAAGCCAACAAACCAACAAGCCAACAAACGAACAAACCAACAAACCAACAAACTAACAAGCCAACAAACCAACAAACCAACAAACGAACGCACCAACAAACCAATAAACGAAAAACCAACAAACCAACAAACCAACAAGCCTACAAGCCAACAAACCAACAAGCCAACAAACCAACAAACGAACAAACCAACAAACCAACAAACCAACAAGCCAACAAACCAAAAAACCAACAAACCAACAAACCAACAAGCCAACAAACCAACAAGTCAACAAACCAACAAACCAACAAACCAACAAACCAGCAAGCCAACAAACCAACAAGCCAACAAACCAACAAACCAACAAACCAACAAACCAACAAACCAACAAACCAACAAACAAACAAACCAACAAACAAACAAACAAATTAACAAACCAACAAACCAACAAGCCAACAAACCAACAAACCAACAAACCAACAAGCCAACAAACCAACAAACCAACAAACCAACAAACCAACAAACCAACAAAAGAACAAACCAACAAACAAAGAAACCAACAAACCAACAAACCAATAAACCAACAAGCCAACTAACCAACAAACCAACAAACCAACAAACCAACACACCAACAAACCAACAAGCCAACAAGCCAACAAGCCAACAAGCCAATAAACCAAAAAACCAACAAGCCAACAAACCAACATACCAACAAGCCAACAAACCAACAAACCAACAAACCAACAAGCCAACAAACCAACAAACCAACAAGCGAACAAGCCAACAAACCAACAAACCAACAAACCAACAAACCAACAAACCAACAAACCAATAAGCCAACAAGCCAACAAACCAACAAACAAATAAACCAACAAACCAACAAACCAACAAAGCAACAAACCAACAAGCCAACAAGCCAACAAACGAACAAACCAACAAACGAACAAACCAAGAAAACAAGAAACCAACAAACCAAGAAACCAACAAACCAACAAGCCAACAAACCCACAAACCAACAAACCAACAAGCCAACAAGCCAACAAGCCAACAAACCAACAAACCAACAAGCCAACAAACGAACAAACCAACAAACCAATAAACCAACAAGCCAACAAACCAACAAACCAACAAACCAACAAACCAACAAACCAACAAACCAACAAACTAACAAACCAACAAACCAACAAACCAACAAACGAACAAATCAACAACAAAACAAACCAACAAACCAACAAACCAATAAACCAACAAGCCAACAAACCGACAATCCAACAAACCAACAAACCAACAAACCAACAAACCAACAAACCAACAAGCCAACAAACCAACAAACCAACAAGTGAACAAGCCAACAAACCAACAAACCAACAAGCCAACAAACGAACAAACCAACAAACCAATAAACCAACAAGCTAACAAACCAACAAACCAACAAACCAACAAACCAACAAACCAACAAACCAACAAACCAACAAACCAACAAGCCAACAAACCAACAAACCAACAAACCAACAAACCAACAAACAAACAAACCAACAAACTAACAAACCAACAAACCAACAAACCAACAAACGCACAAATCAACAACAAAACAAACCAACAAACCAACAAACCAATAAACCAACAAGCCAACAAACCGACAATCCAACAAACCAACAAACCAACAAACCAACAAACCAACAAACCAACAAGCCAACAAACCAACAAACCAACAAGTGAACAAGCCAACAAACCAACAAACCAACAAGCTAACAAACCAACAAACCAACAAACCAACAAACCAACAAACCAACAAACCAACAAACCAACAAACCAACAAACCAACAAACGAACAAATCAACAACAAAACAAACCAACAAACCAACAAACCAACAAACCAACAAGTCAACAAACCAACAAACCAACAAACCAACAAGCCAACAAACCAACAAACCAACAAACCAACAAACCAACAAAAGAACAAACCAACAAACCAACAAACCAACAAACCAACAAACCAATAAGCCAACAAGCCAACAAACCAACAAACAAATAAACCAACAAACCAAGAAAACAAGAAACCAACAAACCAACAAACCAACAAACCAACAAGCCAACAAACCAACAAGCCAACAAACGAACAAACCAACAAACCAAGAAGCCAACAAACCAACAAACCAACAAACCAACAAACCAACAAACCAACAAACTAACAAGCCAACAAACCAACAAACCAACAAACGAACGCACCAACAAACCAATAAACGAACAAACCAACAAACCAACAAACCAACAAGCCAACACACGAACAAACCTACAAAGCAACAGACCAACTAACAAAATACCAACAAACCAACAAACCAACAAACCAACAAACGAACAAACGAACAAACCAACAAACCAACAAGCCAACAAACCAACAAACCAACAAACCAGCAAACGAACAAGCCAAAAAACCAACAAACCAACAAACCAACAAACCAACAAACCAACAAGCCAACAAACCAACAAACCAACAAACCAACAAGCCCACAAACCAACAAGCCAACAAGCCAACAAACCAATAAACCAATAAGCCAACAAGCCAACAAACCAACAAACCAACAAACCAACAAACGAACAAACCAACAAACCAACAAACCAACAAACCAACAAACCAACAAACCAACAAACCAACAAACCAACAAACTAACAAACCAATAAACGAACAAACCAACAAACCAACAAACCAACAAACCAACAAACGAACAAACCAACAAACCAACAAACCAACAAGCCTACAAGCCTACAAGCCAACAAACCAACAAGCCAACAAACGAACAAACCAACAAACGAACAAACCAAGAAAACAAGAAACCAACAAACCAACAAACCAACAAACCAACAAGCCAACAAACCCACAAACCAACAAACCAACAAGCCAACAAGCCAACAAGCCAACAAACCAACAAACCAACAAGCCAACAAACGAACAAACCAACAAACCAATAAACCAACAAGCCAACAAACCAACAAACCAACAAACCAACAAACCAACAAACCAACAAACCAACAAACCAACAAACCAACAAACCAACAAACGAACAAATCAACAACAAAACAAACCAACAAACCAATAAACCAGCAAGCCAACAAACTGACAATCCAACAAACCAACAAACCAACAAACAAACAAACCAACAAACCAACAAGCCAACAAACCAACAAACCAACAAGTGAACAAGCCAACAAACCAACAAACCAACAAGCCAACAAATGAACAAACCAACAAACCAATAAACCAACAAGCCAACAAACCAACAAACCAACAAACCAACAACCCAACAAACCAACAAACCAACAAACCAACAAACCAACAAACCAACAAACCAACAAACGAACAAATCAACAACAAAACAAACCAACAAACCAACAAAACAATAAACCAACAAGCCAACAAACCGACAATCCAACAAACCAACAAACCAACAAACCAACAAACCAACAAACCAACAAGCCAACAAACCAACAAACCAACAAGTGAACAAACCAAAAAACGAACAAACCAACAAACCAACAAACCAACAAACCAACAAACCAACAAACCAACAAGCCAACAAACCAACAAACCAACAAACCAACAAACCAACAAGCTAACAAACCAACAAGCCAACAAGCCAACAAGCCAACAAGCCAACAAACCAACAAACCAATAAGCCAACAAGCCAACAAACCAACAAACCAACAAACGAACACACCAACAAACCAATAAACGAAAAAACCAACAAACCAACAAACCAACAAACCAACAAACGAACAAACCAACAAACCAACAAGCCTACAAGCCAACAAACCAACAAGCCAACAAACCAACAAACGAACAACCCAACAAACCAACAAACCAACAAGCCAACAAACCAAAAAACCAACAAACCAACAAACCAACAAGCCAACAAACCAACAAGTCAACAAACCAACAAACCAACAAACCAACAAACCAGCAAGCCAACAAACCAACAAGCCAACAAACAAACAAACCAACAAACCAACAAACCAACAAACAAACAAACCAACAAACAAACAAACAAACCAACAAACCAACAAACCAACAAGCCAACAAACCAACAAACCAACAAACCAACAAGCCAACAAACCAACAAACCAACAAACCAACAAACCAACAAACCAACAAAAGAACAAACTAACAAACAAAGAAACCAAAACACCAACAAACCAATAAACCAACAAGCCAGCTAACCAACAAACCAACAAACCAACAAACCAACACACCAACAAACCAACAAGCCAACAAGCCAACAAGCCAACAAGCCAATAAACCAAAAAACCAACAAGCCAACAAACCAACATACCAACAAGCCAACAAACCAACAAACCATCAAACCAACAAGCCAACAAACCAACAAACCAACAAGCCAACAAGCCAACAAACCAACAAACCAACAAACCAACAAACCAACAAACCAACAAACCAACAAACCAATAAGCCAACAAGCCAACAAACCAACAAACAAATAAACCAACAAACCAACAAACCAACAAAGCAACAAACCAACAAGCCAACAAGCCAACAAACGAACAAACCAACAAACGAACAAACCAAGAAAACAAGAAACCAACAAACCAACAAACCAACAAACCAACAAGCCAACAAACCAACAAGCCAACAAACGAACAAACCAACAAACCAACAAGCCAACAAACCAACAAACCAACAAACCAACAAACCAACAAACCAACAAACTAACAAGCCAACAAACCAACAAACCAACAAACGAACGCACCAACAAACCAATAAACGAACAAACCAACAAACCAACAAACCAACAAGCCAACACACGAACAAACCTACAAAGCAACAAACCAACTAACAAAATACCAACAAACCAACAAACCAACAAACCAACAAACGAACAAACGAACAAACCAACAAACCAACAAGCCAACAAACCAACAAACCAACAAACCAGCAAACGAACAAGCCAAAAAACCAACAAACCAACAAACCAACAAACCAACAAACCAACAAGCCAACAAACCAACAAACCAACAAACCAACAAGCCCACAAACCAACAAGCCAACAAGCCAACAAACCAATAAACCAATAAGCCAACAAGCCAACAAACCAACAAACCAACAAACCAACAAACGAACAAACCAACAAACCAACAAACCAACAAACCAACAAACCAACAAACCAACAAACCAACAAACCAACAAACTAACAAACCAATAAACGAACAAACCAACAAACCAACAAACCAACAAACCAACAAACGAACAAACCAACAAACCAACAAACCAACAAGCCTACAAGCCTACAAGCCAACAAACCAACAAGCCAACAAACCAAAAAACCAACAAACCAACAAACCAACAAACCAACAAGCCAACAAACCAACAAGTCAACAAGCCAACAAACCAACAAACCAACAAACCAACAAGCCAACAAGCCATCAAACAAACAAGCCAACAAACGAACAAACCAACAAACCAATAAACCAACAAGCCAACTAACCAACAAACCAACAAACCAACAAACCAACAAACCAACAAACCAACAAACCAACAAACCAACAAACCAACAAACCAACAAGCCAACAAACCAACAAACCAACAAACCAACAAACCAACAAACCAACAAAAGAACAAACCAACAAACAAAGAAACCAACAAACCAACAAACCAATAAACCAACAAGCCAACTAACCAACAAACCAACAAACCAACAAACCAACACACCAACAAACCAACAAGCCAACAAGCCAACAAGCCAATAAACCAAAAAACCAACAAGCCAACAAACCAACATACCAACAAGCCAACAAACCAACAAACCAACAAACCAACAAACCAACAAGCCAACAAACCAACAAACCAACAAACCAACAAGCCAACAAGCCAACAAACCAACAAATCAACAAACCAACAAACCAACAAACCAACAAACCAACAAACCAACAAACCAATAAGCCAACAAGCCAAAAAACCAACAAACAAATAAACCAACAAACCAACAAACCAACAAAGCAACAAACCAACAAGCCAACAAGCCAACAAACGAACAAACCAACAAACGAACAAACCAAGAAAACAAGAAACCAACAAACCAACAAACCAACAAACCAACAAGCCAACAAACCAACAAGCCAACAAACGAACAAACGAACAAACCAACAAACCAACAAACCAACAAACCAACAAACCAACAAACTAACAAGCCAACAAACCAACAAACCAACAAACGAACGCACCAACAAACCAATAAACAAAGAAACCAACAAACCAACAAACCAACAAGCCAACACACGAACAAACCTACAAAGCAACAGACCAACTAACAAAATACCTACAAACCAACAAACCAACAAACCAACAAACGAACAAACGAACAAACCAACAAACCAACAAGCCAACAAACCAACAAACCAACAAACCAGCAAACGAACAAGCCAAAAAACCAACAAACCAACAAACCAACAAACCAACAAACCAACAAGCCAACAAACCAACAAACCAACAAACCAACAAACCAACAAGCCCACAAACCAACAAGCCAACAAGCCAACAAACCAATAAACCAATAAGCCAACAAGCCATTAAACCAACAAACCAACAAACCAACAAACGAACAAACCAACAAACCAACAAACCAACAAACCAACAAACCAACAAACCAACAAACCAACAAACCAACAAACTAACAAACCAATAAACGAACAAACCAACAAACCAACAAACCAACAAACCAACAAACGAACAAACCAACAAACCAACAAACCAACAAGCCCACAAACCAACAAGCCAACAAGCCAACAAACCAATAAACCAATAAGCCAACAAGCCATTAAACCAACAAACCAACAAACCAACAAGCCAACAAACGAACAAACCAACAAACCAATAAACCAACAAGCCAACAAACCAACAAACCAACAAACCAACAAACCAACAAACCAACAAACCAACAAACCAACAAACCAACAAACCAACAAACGAACAAATCAACAACAAAACAAACCAACAAACCAACAAACCAATAAACCAACAAGCCAACAAACTGACAATCCAACAAACCAACAAACCAACAAACAAACAAACCAACAAACCAACAAGCCAACAAACCAACAAACCAACAAGTGAACAAGCCAACAAACCAACAAACCAACAAGCCAACAAATGAACAAACCAACAAACCAATAAACCAACAAGCCAACAAACCAACAAACCAACAAACCAACAACCCAACAAACCAACAAACCAACAAACCAACAAACCAACAAACCAACAAACCAACAAACGAACAAATCAACAACAAAACAAACCAACAAACCAACAAACCAATAAACCAACAAGCCAACAAACCGACAATCCAACAAACCAACAAACCAACAAACCAACAAACCAACAAACCAACAAGCCAACAAACCAACAAACCAACAAGTGAACAAACCAAAAAACGAACAAACCAACAAACCAACAAACCAACAAACCAACAAACCAACAAACCAACAAGCCAACAAACCAACAAACCAACAAACCAACAAACCAACAAGCTAACAAACCAACAAGCCAACAAGCCAACAAGCCAACAAACCAACAAACCAATAAGCCAACAAACCAACAAACCAACAAACCAACAAACCAACAAACCAACAAACCAACAAACCAACAAACCAACAAACCAACAAACGAACAAATCAACAACAAAACAAACCAACAAACCAATAAACCAGCAAGCCAACAAACTGACAATCCAACAAACCAACAAACCAACAAACAAACAAACCAACAAACCAACAAACCAACAAGCCAACAAACCAACAAACCAACAAGTGAACAAGCCAACAAACCAACAAACCAACAAGCCAACAAATGAACAAACCAACAAACCAATAAACCAACAAGCCAACAAACCAACAAACCAACAAACCAACAACCCAACAAACCAACAAACCAACAAACCAACAAACCAACAAACCAACAAACCAACAAACCAACAAACGAACAAATCAACAACAAAACAAACCAACAAAGCAACAAACCAATAAACCAACAAGCCAACAAACCGACAATCCAACAAACCAACAAACCAACAAACCAACAAACCAACAAACCAACAAGCCAACAAACCAACAAACCAACAAGTGAACAAACCAAAAAACGAACAAACCAACAAACCAACAAACCAACAAACCAACAAACCAACAAACCAACAAGCCAACAAACCAACAAACCAACAAACCAACAAACCAACAAGCTAACAAACCAACAAGCCAACAAGCCAACAAGCCAACAAACCAACAAACCAACAAACCAACAAGCCAACAAACCAACAAACCAACAAACCAACAAACCAACAAACCAACAAAAGAACAAACTAACAAACAAAGAAACCAAAACACCAACAAACCAATAAACCAACAAGCCAGCTAACCAACAAACCAACAAACCAACAAACCAACACACCAACAAACCAACAAGCCAACAAGCCAACAAGCCAACAAGCCAATAAACCAAAAAACCAACAAGCCAAAAAACCAACATACCAACAAGCCAACAAACCAACAAACCATCAAACCAACAAGCCAACAAACCAACAAACCAACAAGCCAACAAGCCAACAAACCAACAAACCAACAAACCAACAAACCAACAAACCAACAAACCAACAAACCAATAAGCCAACAAGCCAACAAACCAACAAACAAATAAACCAACAAACCAACAAACCAACAAAGCAACAAACCAACAAACCAACAAAAGAACAAACTAACAAACAAAGAAACCAAAACACCAACAAACCAATAAACCAACAAGCCAGCTAACCAACAAACCAACAAACCAACAAACCAACACACCAACAAACCAACAAGCCAACAAGCCAACAAGCCAACAAGCCAATAAACCAAAAAACCAACAAGCCAACAAACCAACATACCAACAAGCCAACAAACCAACAAACCATCAAACCAACAAGCCAACAAACCAACAAACCAACAAGCCAACAAGCCAACAAACCAACAAACCAACAAACCAACAAACCAACAAACCAACAAACCAACAAACCAATAAGCCAACAAGCCAACAAACCAACAAACAAATAAACCAACAAACCAACAAACCAACAAAGCAACAAACCAACAAGCCAACAAGCCAACAAACGAACAAACCAACAAACGAACAAACCAAGAAAACAAGAAACCAACAAACCAACAAACCAACAAACCAACAAGCCAACAAACCAACAAGCCAACAAACGAACAAACCAACAAACCAACAAGCCAACAAACCAACAAACCAACAAACCAACAAACCAACAAACCAACAAACTAACAAGCCAACAAACCAACAAACCAACAAACGAACGCACCAACAAACCAATAAACGAACAAACCAACAAACCAACAAACCAACAAGCCAACACACGAACAAACCTACAAAGCAACAAACCAACTAACAAAATACCAACAAACCAACAAACCAACAAACCAACAAACGAACAAACGAACAAATTAACAAACCAACAAGCCAACAAACCAACAAACCAACAAACCAGCAAACGAACAAGCCAAAAAACCAACAAACCAACAAACCAACAAACCAACAAACCAACAAGCCAACAAACCAACAAACCAACAAACCAACAAGCCCACAAACCAACAAGCCAACAAGCCAACAAACCAATAAACCAATAAGCCAACAAGCCAACAAACCAACAAACCAACAAACCAACAAACGAACAAACCAACAAACCAACAAACCAACAAACCAACAAACCAACAAACCAACAAACCAACAAACTAACAAACCAATAAACGAACAAACCAACAAACCAACAAACCAACAAACCAACAAACGAACAAACCAACAAACCAACAAACCAACAAGCCTACAAGCCTACAAGCCAACAAACCAACAAGCCAACAAACCAAAAAACCAACAAACCAACAAACCAACAAACCAACAAACCAACAAGCCAACAAACCAACAAGTCAACAAGCCAACAAACCAACAAACCAACAAACCAACAAGCCAACAAGCCATCAAACCAACAAGCCAACAAACGAACAAACCAACAAACCAATAAACCAACAAGCCAACAAACCAACAAACCAACAAACCAACAAACCAACAAACCAACAAACCAACAAACCAACAAACCAACAAACCAACAAACCAACAAACCAACAAGCCAACAAACCAACAAACCAACAAACCAACAAACCAACAAACCAACAAAAGAACAAACCAACAAACAAAGAAACCAACAAACCAACAAACCAATAAACCAACAAGCCAACTAACCAACAAACCAACAAACCAACAAACCAACACACCAACAAACCAACAAGCCAACAAGCCAACAAGCCAATAAACCAAAAAACCAACAAGCCAACAAACCAACATACCAACAAGCCAACAAACCAACAAACCAACAAACCAACAAACCAACAAGCCAACAAACCAACAAACCAACAAACCAACAAGCCAACAAGCCAACAAACCAACAAACCAACAAACCAACAAACCAACAAACCAACAAACCAACAAACCAACAAACCAATAAGCCAACAAGCCAAAAAACCAACAAACAAATAAACCAACAAACCAACAAACCAACAAAGCAACAAGCCAACAAGCCAACAAGCCAACAAACGAACAAACCAACAAACGAACAAACCAAGAAAACAAGAAACCAACAAACCAACAAACCAACAAACCAACAAGCCAACAAACCAACAAGCCAACAAACGAACAAACGAACAAACCAACAAGCCAACAAACCAACAAACCAACAAACCAACAAACCAACAAACCAACAAACTAACAAGCCAACAAACCAACAAACCAACAAACGAACGCACCAACAAACCAATAAACAAAGAAACCAACAAACCAACAAACCAACAAGTCAACACACGAACAAACCTACAAAGCAACAGACCAACTAACAAAATACCTACAAACCAACAAACCAACAAACCAACAAACGAACAAACGAACAAACCAACAAACCAACAAGCCAACAAACCAACAAACCAACAAACCAGCAAACGAACAAGCCAAAAAACCAACAAACCAACAAACCAACAAACCAACAAACCAACAAGCCAACAAACCAACAAACCAACAAACCAACAAGCCCACAAACCAACAAGCCAACAAGCCAACAAACCAATAAACCAATAAGCCAACAAGCCATTAAACCAACAAACCAACAAACCAACAAACGAACAAACCAACAAACCAACAAACCAACAAACCAACAAACCAACAAACCAACAAACCAACAAACTAACAAACCAATAAACGAACAAACCAACAAACCAACAAACCAACAAACCAACAAACGAACAAACCAACAAGCCAACAAACCAACAAGCCCACAAACCAACAAGCCAACAAGCCAACAAACCAATAAACCAATAAGCCAACAAGCCATTAAACCAACAAACCAACAAACCAACAAGCCAACAAACGAACAAACCAACAAACCAATAAACCAACAAGCCAACAAACCAACAAACCAACAAACCAACAAACCAACAAACCAACAAACCAACAAACCAACAAACCAACAAACCAACAAACGAACAAATCAACAACAAAACAAACCAACAAACCAACAAACCAATAAACCAACAAGCCAACAAACTGACAATCCAACAAACCAACAAACCAACAAACAAACAAACCAACAAACCAACAAGCCAACAAACCAACAAACCAACAAGTGAACAAGCCAACAAACCAACAAACCAACAAGCCAACAAATGAACAAACCAACAAACCAATAAACCAACAAGCCAACAAACCAACAAACCAACAAACCAACAACCCAACAAACCAACAAACCAACAAACCAACAAACCAACAAACCAACAAACCAACAAACGAACAAATCAACAACAAAACAAACCAACAAACCAACAAACCAATAAACCAACAAGCCAACAAACCGACAATCCAACAAACCAACAAACCAACAAACCAACAAACCAACAAACCAACAAGCCAACAAACCAACAAACCAACAAGTGAACAAACCAAAAAACGAACAAACCAACAAACCAACAAACCAACAAACCAACAAACCAACAAACCAACAACCCAACAAACCAACAAACCAACAAACCAACAAGCTAACAAACCAACAAGCCAACAAGCCAACAAGCCAACAAACCAACAAACCAATAAGCCAACAAGCCAACAAACCAACAAACCAACAAACGAACACACCAACAAACCAATAAACGAAAAAACCAACAAACCAACAAACCAACAAACCAACAAACGAACAAACCAACAAACCAACAAGCCTACAAGCCAACAAACCAACAAGCCAACAAACCAACAAACGAACAAACCAACAAACCAACAAACCAACAAGCCAACAAACCAAAAAACCAACAAACCAACAAACCAACAAGCCAACAAACCAACAAGTCAACAAACCAACAAACCAACAAACCAACAAACCAGCAAGCCAACAAACCAACAAGCCAACAAACAAACAAACAAACCAACAAACCAACAAACCAACAAACAAACAAACCAACAAACAAACAAACAAACCAACAAACCAACAAACCAACAAGCCAACAAACCAACAAACCAACAAACCAACAAGCCAACAAACCAACAAACCAACAAACCAACAAACCAACAAACCAACAAAAGAACAAACTAACAAACAAAGAAACCAAAACACCAACAAACCAATAAACCAACAAGCCAACAAACCAACAAACCAACAAACCAACAAGCCAACAAACCATCAAACCAACAAGCCAACAAACCAACAAACCAACAAGCCAACAAGCCAACAAACCAACAAACCAACAAACCAACAAACCAACAAACCAACAAACCAACAAACCAATAAGCCAACAAGCCAACAAACCAACAAACAAATAAACCAACAAACCAACAAACCAACAAAGCAACAAACCAACAAGCCAACAAGCCAACAAACGAACAAACCAACAAACGAACAAACCAAGAAAACAAGAAACCAACAAACCAACAAACCAACAAACCAACAAGCCAACAAACCAACAAGCCAACAAACGAACAAACCAACAAACCAACAAGCCAACAAACCAACAAACCAACAAACCAACAAACCAACAAACCAACAAACTAACAAGCCAACAAACCAACAAACCAACAAACGAACGCACCAACAAACAAATAAACGAACAAACCAACAAACCAACAAACCAACAAGCCAACACACGAACAAACCGACTAACAAAATACCAACAAACCAACAAACCAACAAACCAACAAACCAACAAACCAACAAACGAACAAACGAACAAACCAACAAACCAACAAGCCAACAAACCAACAAACCAACAAACCAGCAAACGAACAAGCCAAAAAACCAACAAACCAACAAACCAACAAACCAACAAACCAACAAGCCAACAAACCAACAAACCAACAAACCAACAAGCCCACAAACCAACAAGCCAACAAGCCAACAAACCAATAAACCAATAAGCCAACAAGCCAACAAACCAACAAACCAACAAACCAACAAACGAACAAACCAACAAACCAACAAACCAACAAACCAACAAACCAACAAACCAACAAACCAACAAACCAACAAACTAACAAACCAATAAACGAACAAACCAACAAACCAACAAACCAACAAACCAACAAACGAACAAACCAACAAACCAACAAACCAACAAGCCTACAAGCCTACAAGCCAACAAACCAACAAGCCAACAAACCAAAAAACCAACAAACCAACAAACCAACAAACCAACAAGCCAACAAACCAACAAGTCAACAAGCCAACAAACCAACAAACCAACAAACCAACAAGCCAACAAGCCATCAAACCAACAAGCCAACAAACGAACAAACCAACAAACCAATAAACCAACAAGCCAACAAACCAACAAACCAACAAACCAACAAACCAACAAACCAACAAACCAACAAACCAACAAACCAACAAACCAACAAACCAACAAACCAACAAGCCAACAAACCAACAAACCAACAAACCAACAAACCAACAAACCAACAAAAGAACAAACCAACAAACAAAGAAACCAACAAACCAACAAACCAATAAACCAACAAGCCAACTAACCAACAAACCAACAAACCAACAAACCAACACACCAACAAACCAACAAGCCAACAAGCCAACAAGCCAATAAACCAAAAAACCAACAAGCCAACAAACCAACATACCAACAAGCCAACAAACCAACAAACCAACAAACCAACAAACCAACAAGCCAACAAACCAACAAACCAACAAACCAACAAGCCAACAAGCCAACAAACCAACAAACCAACAAACCAACAAACCAACAAACCAACAAACCAACAAACCAATAAGCCAACAAGCCAAAAAACCAACAAACAAATAAACCAACAAACCAACAAACCAACAAAGCAACAAAACCAACAAGCCAACAAGCCAACAAACGAACAAACCAACAAACGAACAAACCAAGAAAACAAGAAACCAACAAACCAACAAACCAACAAACCAACAAGCCAACAAACCAACAAGCCAACAAACGAACAAACGAACAAACCAACAAGCCAACAAACCAACAAACCAACAAACCAACAAACCAACAAACTAACAAGCCAACAAACCAACAAACCAACAAACGAACGCACCAACAAACCAATAAACAAAGAAACCAACAAACCAACAAACCAACAAGCCAACACACGAACAAACCTACAAAGCAACAGACCAACTAACAAAATACCTACAAACCAACAAACCAACAAACCATCAAACGAACAAACGAACAAACCAACAAACCAACAAGCCAACAAACCAACAAACCAACAAACCAGCAAACGAACAAGCCAAAAAACCAACAAACCAACAAACCAACAAACCAACAAACCAACAAACCAACAAGCCAACAAACCAACAAACCAACAAACCAACAAGCCCACAAACCAACAAGCCAACAAGCCAACAAACTAATAAACCAATAAGCCAACAAGCCATTAAACCAACAAACCAACAAACCAACAAACGAACAAACCAACAAACCAACAAACCAACAAACCAACAAACCAACAAACCAACAAACCAACAAACTAACAAACCAATAAACGAACAAACCAACAAACCAACAAACCAACAAACCAACAAACGAACAAACCAACAAACCAACAAACCAACAAGCCTACAAGCCTACAAGCCAACAAACCAACAAGCCAACAAACCAAAAAACCAACAAACCAACAAACCAACAAACCAACAAGCCAACAAACCAACAAGTCAACAAGCCAACAAACCAACAAACCAACAAACCAACAAGCCAACAAGCCATCAAACCAACAAGCCAACAAACGAACAAACCAACAAACCAATAAACCAACAAGCCAACAAACCAACAAACCAACAAACCAACAAACCAACAAACCAACAAACCAACAAACCAACAAACCAACAAACCAACAAACCAACAAGCCAACAAACCAACAAACCAACAAACCAACAAACCAACAAACCAACAAAAGAACAAACCAACAAACAAAGAAACCAACAAACCAACAAACCAATAAACCAACAAGCCAACTAACCAACAAACCAACAAACCAACAAACCAACACACCAACAAACCAACAAGCCAACAAGCCAACAAGCCAATAAACCAAAAAACCAACAAGCCAACAAACCAACATACCAATAAGCCAACAAACCAACAAACCAACAAACCAACAAACCAACAAGCCAACAAACCAACAAACCAACAAGCCAACAAGCCAACAAACCAACAAACCAACAAACCAACAAACCAACAAACCAACAAACCAATAAGCCAACAAGCCAACAAACCAACAAACAAATAAACCAACAAACCAACAAACCAACAAAGCAACAAACCAACAAGCCAACAAGCCAACAAACGAACAAACCAACAAACGAACAAACCAAGAAAACAAGAAACCAACAAACCAACAAACCAACAAACCAACAAGCCAACAAACCAACAAGCCAACAAACGAACAAACCAACAAACCAACAAGCCAACAAACCAACAAACCAACAAACCAACAAACCAACAAACCAACAAACTAACAAGCCAACAAACCAACAAACGAACGC
This sequence comes from Atherix ibis, assembly GCA_958298945.1. Lineage (NCBI taxonomy): Eukaryota > Metazoa > Arthropoda > Insecta > Diptera > Athericidae > Atherix > Atherix ibis. The sequence goes on along the minus strand of OY282608.1, from coordinate 83,864,008 downwards.
ACCAACAAACCAATAAACGAACAAACCAACAAACCAACAAACCAACAAGCCAACACACGAACAAACCTACAAAGCAACAGACCAACTAACAAAATACCAACAAACCAACAAACCAACAAACCAACAAACCAACAAACGAACAAACCAACAAACCAACAAGCCAACAAACCAACAAACCAACAAACCAGCAAACGAACAAGCCAAAAAACCAACAAACCAACAAACCAACAAACCAACAAACCAACAAACCAACAAACAAACAAACCAACAAACAAACAAACAAACCAACAAACCAACAAACCAACAAGCCAACAAACCAACAAACCAACAAACCAACAAGCCAACAAACCAACAAACCAACAAACCAACAAACCAACAAACCAACAAAAGAACAAACCAACAAACAAAGAAACCAACAAACCAACAAACCAATAAACCAACAAGCCAATTAACCAACAAACCAACAAACCAACAAACCAACACACCAACAAACCAACAAGCCAACAAGCCAACAAGCCAACAAGCCTATAAACCAAAAAACCAACAAGCCAACAAACCAACATACCAACAAGCCAACAAACCAACAAACCAACAAACCAACAAGCCAACAAACCAACAAACCAACAAGCCAACAAGCCAACAAACCAACAAACCAACAAACCAACAAACCAACAAACCAATAAGCCAACAAGCCAACAAACCAACAAACAAATAAACCAACAAACCAACAAACCAACAAAGCAACAAACCAACAAGCCAACAAGCCAACTAACGAACAAACCAACAACAAAACAAACCAACAAACCAACAAGTGAACAAACCAAAAAACGAACAAACCAACAAACCAACAAACCAACAAACCAACAAACCAACAAACCAACAAACCAACAAGCCGACAAACCAACAAACCAACAAACCAACAAACCAACAAGCCAACAAACCAACAAGCCAACAAGCCAACAAGCCAACAAATCAACAAACCAATAAGCCAACAAGCCAACAAACCAACAAACCAACAAACGAACACACCAACAAACCAATAAACGAAAAAACCAACAAACCAACAAACCAACAAACCAACAAACGAACAAACCAACAAACCAACAAGCCTACAAGCCTACAAGCCAACAAACCAACAAGCCAACAAACCAAAAAACCAACAAACCAACAAACCAACAAACCAACAAGCCAACAAACCAACAAGTCAATAAGCCAACAAACCAACAAACCAACAAACAAACAAGCCAACAAGCCATCAAACCAACAAGCCAACAAACGAACAAACCAACAAACCAATAAACCAACAAGCCAACAAACCAACAAACCAACAAACCAACAAACCAACAAACCAACAAACCAACAAACCAACAAACCAACAAACCAACAAACCAACAAACGAACAAATCAACAACAAAACAAACCAACAAACCAACAAGTGAACAAACCAAAAAACGAACAAACCAACAAACCAACAAACCAACAAACCAACAAACCAACAAACCAACAAACCAACAAGCCGACAAACCAACAAACCAACAAACCAACAAACCAACAAGCCAACAAACCAACAAGCCAACAAGCCAACAAGCCAACAAATCAACAAACCAATAAGCCAACAAGCCAACAAACCAACAAACCAACAAACGAACACACCAACAAACCAATAAACGAAAAAACCAACAAACCAACAAACCAACAAACCAACAAACGAACAAACCAACAAACCAACAAGCCTACAAGTCAACAAACCAACAAGCCAACAAACCAACAAACGAACAAACCAACAAACCAATAAACCAACAAGCCAACAAACCAAAAAACCAACAAACCAACAAACCAACAAGCCAACAAACCAACAAGTCAACAAACCAACAAACCAACAAACCAACAAACCAGCAAGCCAACAAACCAACAAGCCAACAAACCAACAAACCAACAAACCAACAAACCAACAAACAAACAAACCAACAAACAAACAAACAAACCAACAAACCAACAAACCAACAAGCCAACAAACCAACAAACCAACAAACCAACAAGCCAACAAACCAACAAACCAACAAACCAACAAACCAACAAACCAACAAAAGAACAAACCAACAAACAAAGAAACCAACAAACCAACAAACCAATAAACCAACAAGCCAATTAACCAACAAACCAACAAACCAACAAACCAACACACCAACAAACCAACAAGCCAACAAGCCAACAAGCCAACAAGCCTATAAACCAAAAAACCAACAAGCCAACAAACCAACATACCAACAAGCCAACAAACCAACAAACCAACAAACCAACAAGCCAACAAACCAACAAACCAACAAGCCAACAAGCCAACAAACCAACAAACCAACAAACCAACAAACCAACAAACCAATAAGCCAACAAGCCAACAAACCAACAAACAAATAAACCAACAAACCAACAAACCAACAAAGCAACAAACCAACAAGCCAACAAGCCAACTAACGAACAAACCAACAAACGAACAAACCAAGAAAACAAGAAACCAACAAACCAACAAACCAACAAACCAACAAGCCAACAAACCAACAAGCCAACAAACGAACAAACCAACAAACCAACAACCCAACAAACCAACAAACCAACAAACCAACAAACCAACAAACCAACAAACCAACAAACCAACAAACTAACAAGCCAACAAACCAACAAACCAACAAACGAACGCACCAACAAACCAATAAACGAACAAACCAACTAACCAACAAACCAACAAGCCAACACACAAACAAACCTACAAAGCAACAGACCAACTAACAAAATACCAACAAACCAACAAACCAACAAACCAACAAACGAACAAACGAACAAACCAACAAACCAACAAGCCAACAAACCAACAAACCAACAAACCAGCAAACGAACAAGCCAAAAAACCAACAAACCAACAAACCAACAAACCAACAAACCAACAAGCCAACAAACCAACAAACCAACAAACCAACAACCCCACAAACCAACAAGCCAACAAGCCAACAAACCAATAAACCAATAAGCCAACAAGCCAACAAACCAACAAACCAACAAACCAACAAACGAACAAACCAACAAACCAACAAACCAACAAACCAACAAACCAACAAACCAACAAACCAACAAACTAACAAACCAATAAACGAACAAACCAACAAACCAACAAACCAACAAACCAACAAACGAACAAGCCAACAAACCAACAAACCAACAAGCCTACAAGCCTACAAGCCTACAAGCCAACAAACCAACAAGCCAACAAACCAAAAAACCAACAAACCAACAAACCAACAAACCAACAAGCCAACAAACCAACAAGTCAACAAGCCAACAAACCAACAAACCAACAAATCAACAAACCAACAAGCCAACAAACCCACAAACCAACAAACCAACAAACCCACAAGCCAACAAGCCATCAAACCAACAAGCCAACAAACGAACAAACCAACAAACCAATAAACCAACAAGCCAACAAATCAACAAACCAACAAACCAACAAACCAACAAACCAACAAACCAACAAACCAACAAACCAACAAAATAACAAACCAACAAACCAACAAACCAACAAACCAACAAACCAACAAACGAACAAATCAACAACAAAACAAACCAACAAACCAACAAACTAATAAACCAACAAGCCAACAAACCGACAAACCAACAAACCAACAAACCAACAAACCAACAAACCAACAAACCAACAAGCCAACAAACCAACAAACCAACAAGTGAACAAACCAAAAAACGAACAAACCAACAAACCAACAAACCAACAAACCAACAAACCAACAAACCAACAAACCAACAAACCAACAAGCCAACAAACCAACAAACCAACAAACCAACAAACCAACAAGCCAACAAACCAACAAGCCAACAAGCCAACAAGCCAATAAGCCAACAAGCCAACAAACCAACAAACCAACAAACGAACACACCAACAAACCAATAAACGAAAAAACCAACAAACCAACAAACCAACAAACCAATAAACGAACAAACCAACAAACCAACAAGCCTACAAGCCAACAAACCAACAAGCCAACAAACCAACAAACAAACAAACCAACAAACCAACAAACCAAGAAGCCAACAAACCAAAAAACCAACAAACCAACAAACCAACAAACCAACAAGCCAACAAACCAACAAGTCAACAAACCAACAAACCAACAAACCAACAAACCAGCAAGCCAACAAACCAACAAGCCAACAAACCAACAAACCAACAAACCAACAAACCAACAAACCAACAAACGAACAAACCAACAAACAAACAAACAAACAAACCAACAAACAAACAAACCAGCAAGCCAACAAACCAACAAGCCAACAAACCAACAAACCAACAAACCAACAAACCAACAAACCAACACACCAACAAACCAACAAGCCAACAAGCCAACAAGCCAACAAGCCAATAAACCAAAAAACCAACAAGCCAACAAACCAACATACCAGCAAGCCAACAAACCAACAAACCAACAAACCAACAAGCCAACAAACCAACAAACCAACAAGCCAACAAGCCAACAAACCAACAAACCAACAAACCAACAAACCAACAAACCAACAAGCCAACAAGCCAACAAACGAACAAACCAACAAACTAACAAACCAATAAACCAACAAGCCAACAAACCAACAAACCAACAAACCAACAAGCCAACAAACCAACAAGCCAACAAACGAACAAACCAACAAACCAACAAGCCAACAAACCAACAAACCAACAAACCAACAAGCCAACAAACCCACAAACCAACAAACCAACAAGCCAACAAGCCAACAAGCCATCAAACCAACAAGCCAACAAACGAACAAACCAACAAACCAATAAACCAACAAGCCAACAAACCAACAAACCAACAAACCAACAAACCAACAAACCAACAAACCAACAAACCAACAAACCAACAAACCAACAAAATAACAAACCAACAAACCAACAAACCAACAAACCAACAAACGAACAAATCAACAACAAAACAAACCAACAAACCAACAAACCAATAAACCAACAAGCCAACAAACCGACAAACCAACAAACCAACAAACCAACAAACCAACAAACCAACAAGCCAACAAACCAACAAACCAACAAGTGAACAAACCAAAAAAACGAACAAACCAACAAACCAACAAACCAACAAACCAACAAACCAACAAACCAACAAGCCAACAAACCAACAAACCAACAAACCAACAAACCAACAAGCCAACAAACCAACAAGCCAACAAGCCAACAAACCAACAAACCAATAAGCCAACAAGCCAACAAACCAACAAACCAACAAACGAACACACCAACAAACCAATAAACGAAAAAACCAACAAACCAACAAACCAACAAACCAATAAACGAACAAACCAACAAACCAACAAACCAACAAGCCTACAAGCCAACAAACCAACAAGCCAACAAACCAACAAACGAACAAACCAACAAACCAACAAACCAACAAGCCAACAAACCAAAAAACCAACAAACCAACAAACCAACAAACCAACAAGCCAACAAACCAACAAGTCAACAAACCAACAAACCAACAAACCAACAAACCAGCAAGCCAACAAACCAACAAGCCAACAAACCAACAAGTGAACAAACCAAAAAACGAACAAACCAACAAACCAACAAACCAGCAAACCAACAAACCAACAAACCAACAAGCCAACAAACCAACAAACCAACAAAACAACAAACCAACAAGCCAACAAATCAACAAGCCAACAAGCCAACAAACCAACAAACCAATAAGCCAACAAGCCAACAAACCAACAAACCAACAAACGAACACACCAACAAACCAATAAACGAAAAACCCAACAAACCAACAAACCACCAAACCAACAAACGAACAAACCAACAAACCAACAAACCAACAAGCCTACAAGCCAAAAAACCAACAAGCCAACAAACCAACAAAGAACAAACCAACAAACCAACAAACCAACAAGCCTACAAGCCAACAAACCAACAAGCCAACAAACCAAAAAACCAACAAACCAACAAACCAACAAACCAACAAGCCAACAAACCAACAAGTCAACAAACTAACAAACCAACAAACCAACAAACCAACAAACCAACAAGCCAACAAACCAACAAACCAACAAACCAACAAACGAACAAATCAACAACAAAACAAACCAACAAACCAACAAACCAATAAACCAACAAGCCAACAAACCGACAAACCAACAAACCAACAAACCAACAAACCAACAAACCAACAAGCCAACAAACCAACAAACCAACAAGTGAACAAACCAAAAAACGAACAAACCAACAAACCAACAAACCAACAAACCAACAAACCAACAAGCCAACAAACCAACAAACCAACAAACCAACAAACCAACAAGCCAACAAACCAACAAGCCAACAAGCCAACAAACCAACAAACCAATAAGCCAACAAGCCAACAAACCAACAAACCAACAAACGAACACACCAACAAACCAATAAACGAAAAAACCAACAAACCAACAAACCAATAAACGAACAAACCAACAAACCAACAAACCAACAAGCCTACAAGCCAACAAACCAACAAGCCAACAAACCAACAAACAAACAAACCAACAAACCAACAAACCAACAAGCCAACAAACCAAAAAACCAACAAACCAACAAACCAACAAACCAACAAGTCAACAAACCAACAAGTCAACAAACCAACAAACCAACAAACCAACAAACCAGCAAGCCAACAAACCAACAAGCCAACAAACCAACAAACCAACAAACCAACAAACCAACAAACCAACAAACCAACAAACCAACAAACCAACAAACGAACAAAAAAACAAACAAACAAGCAAACCAACAAACCAACAAACCAACAAGCCAACAAACCAACAAACCAACAAACCACTAAGCCAACAAACCAACAAACCAACAAGCCAACAAACCAACAAGTCAACAAACTAACAAACCAACAAACCAACAAACCAACAAACCAACAAGCCAACAAACCAACAAACCAACAAACGAACAAATCAACAACAAAACAAACCAACAAACCAACAAACCAATAAACCAACAAGCCAACAAACCGACAAACCAACAAACCAACAAACCAACAAACCAACAAACCAACAAACCAACAAGCCAACAAACCAACAAACCAACAAGTGAACAAACCAAAAAACGAACAAACCAACAAACCAACAAACCAACAAACCAACAAACCAACAAGCCAACAAACCAACAAACCAACAAACCAACAAACCAACAAGCCAACAAACCAACAAGCCAACAAGCCAACAAACCAACAAACCAATAAGCCAACAAGCCAACAAACCAACAAACCAACAAACGAACACACCAACAAACCAATAAACGAAAAAACCAACAAACCAACAAACCAACAAACCAATAAACGAACAAACCAACAAACCAACAAACCAACAAGCCTACAAGCCAACAAACCAACAAGCCAACAAACCAACAAACAAACAAACCAACAAACCAACAAACCAACAAGCCAACAAACCAAAAAACCAACAAACCAACAAACCAACAAACCAACAAGCCAACAAACCAACAAGTCAACAAACCAACAAACCAACAAACCAACAAACCAGCAAGCCAACAAACCAACAAGCCAACAAACCAACAAACCAACAAACCAACAAACCAACAAACCAACAAACCAACAAACGAACAAAAAAACAAACAAACAAGCAAACCAACAAACCAACAAACCAACAAGCCAACAAACCAACAAACCAACAAACCACTAAGCCAACAAACCAACAAACCAACAAACCAACAAACCAACATACCAACGAACCAACAAACCAACAAGCCAACAAGCCAACAAACTAACAAACCAACAAACCTACAAGCCAACAAGCCAACAAACCAACAAGCCAACAAACCAACAAACCAACAAACCAACAAACGAACAAACCAAAAAATATACAAACCAACAAACCAACAAATGAACAAACCAACAAACCAACAAACCAACAAACCAACAAGCCAACAAACCAACAAACCAATAAGCCAACAAGACAACAAACCAACAAACCAACAAACCAACAAACCAACAAACCAACAAACCAACAAACCAACAAACCAACAAACCAATAAGCCAACAAGCCAACAAACCAACAAACAAATAAACCAACAAACCAACAAACCAACAAAGCAACAAACCAACAAGCCAACAAGCCAACAAACGAACAAACCAACAAACGAACAAACCAAGAAAACAAGAAACCAACAAACCAACAAACCAACAAACCAACAAGCCAACAAACCAACAAGCCAACAAACGAACAAACCAACAAACCAACAAGCCAACAAACCAACAAACCAACAAACAAACAAACCAACAAACCAACAAACTAACAAGCCAACAAACCAACAAACCAACAAACGAACGCACCAACAAACCAATAAACGAACAAACCAACAAACCAACAAACCAACAAGCCAACAAACGAACAAACCTACAAAGCAACAGACCAACTAACAAAATACCAACAAACCAACAAACCAACAAACCAACAAACGAACAAACGAACAAACCAACAAACCAACAAGCCAACAAGCCAACAAACCAACAAACCAACAAACCAGCAAACGAACAAGCCAACAAACCAACAAACCAACAAACCAACAAACCAACAAACCAACAATCCAACAAACCAACAAACCAACAAGTCCACAAATTAACAAGCCAACAAGCCAACAAACCAATAAACCAATAAGCCAACAAGCCAACAAACCAACAAACCAACAAACCAACAAACTAACAAACCAACAAACCAACAAACCAACAAACCAACAAACTAACAAACCAATAAACGAACAAACCAACAAACCAACAAACCAACAAACGAACAAACCAACAAACCAAGAAACCAACATACCAACAAGCCACCAAACCAACAAACCAACAAACCAACAAACCAACAAACCAACAAGCCAACAAGCCAACAAGCCAACAAGCCAACAAGCCAACAAACCAACAAACCAACAAATCAACAAACCAACAAACCAACAAACCAACAAACCAACAAACCAACAAACCAACAAACCAACAAACCAACAAACCAACAAACGAACAAATCAACAACAAAACAAACCAACAAACCAACAAACCAACAAACCAACAAACCAACAAGCCAACAAGCCAACAAACCAACAAACCAACAAACCAACAAACGAACAAACCAATAAACAAACAAACCAACAAGCCTACCAGCCAACAAACCAACAAACCGACAAACCAATAAACCAACAAGCCAACAAACCAACCAACCAACAAACCAACAAACCAACAAACCAACAAACCAACAAGCCAACAAACCAACAAACCAACAAGCGAACAAACCAGAAAACGAACAAACCAACAAAATAACAAACCAACAAACCAACAAACCAACAAACCAACAAACCAACAAACGAACAAATCAACAACAAAACAAACCAACAAACCAACAAACCAATAAACCAACAAGCCAACAAACCGACAAACCAACAAACCAACAAACCAACAAGCCAACAAACCAACAAACCAACAAGTGAACAAACCAAAAAACGAACAAACCAACAAACCAACAAACCAACAAACCAACAAACCAACAAGCCAACAAACCAACAAACCAACAAACCAACAAACTAACAAGCCAACAAACCAACAAGCCAACAAACCAATAAGCCAACAAGCCATCAAACCAACAAGCCAACAAACGAACAAACCAACAAACCAATAAACCAACAAGCCAACAAACCAACAAACCAACAAACCAACAAACCAACAAACCAACAAACCAACAAACCAATAAACCAACAAACCAACAAAATAACAAACCAACAAACCAACAAACCAACAAACCAACAAACGAACAAATCAACAACAAAACAAACCGACAAACCAACAAACCAATAAACCAACAAGCCAACAAACCGACAAACCAACAAACCAACAAACCAACAAACCAACAAACCAACAAACCAACAAGCCAACAAACCAACAAACCAACAAGTGAACAAAACAAAAAACGAACAAACCAACAAACCAACAAACCAACAAACCAACAAACCAACAAACCAACAAGCCAACAAACCAACAAACCAACAAACCAACAAACCAACAAGCCAACAAACCAACAAGCCAACAAGCCAACAAACCAACAAACCAATAAGCCAACAAGCCAACAAACCAACAAACCAACAAACGAACACACCAACAAACCAATAAACGAAAAAACCAACAAACCAACAAACCAACAAACCAATAAACGAACAAACCAACAAACCAACAAACCAACAAGCCTACAAGCCAACAAACCAACAAGCCAACAAACCAACAAACGAACAAACCAACAAACCAACAAACCAACAAGCCAACAAACCAAAAAACCAACAAACCAACAAACCAACAAACCAACAAGCCAACAAACCAACAAGTCAACAAACCAACAACCCAACAAACCAACAAACCAGCAAGCCAACAAACCAACAAGCCAACAAACCAACAAGTGAACAAACCAAAAAACGAACAAACCAACAAACCAACAAACCAGCAAACCAACAAACCAACAAACCAACAAGCCAACAAACCAACAAACCAACAAAACAACAAACCAACAAGCCAACAAACCAACAAGCCAACAAGCCAACAAACCAACAAACCAATAAGCCAACAAGCCAACAAACCAACAAACCAACAAACGAACACACCAACAAACCAATAAACGAAAAACCCAACAAACCAACAAACCACCAAACCAACAAACGAACAAACCAACAAACCAACAAACCAACAAGCCTACAAGCCAACAAACCAACAAGCCAACAAACCAACAAAGAACAAACCAACAAACCAACAAACCAACAAGCCTACAAGCCAACAAACCAACAAGCCAACAAACCAAAAAACCAACAAACCAACAAACCAACAAACCAACAAGCCAACAAACCAACAAGTCAACAAACTAACAAACCAACAAACCAACAAACCAACAAACCAACAAGCCAACAAACCAACAAACCAACAAACGAACAAATCAACAACAAAACAAACCAACAAACCAACAAACCAATAAACCAACAAGCCAACAAACCGACAAACCAACAAACCAACAAACCAACAAACCAACAAACCAACAAGCCAACAAACCAACAAACCAACAAGTGAACAAACCAAAAAACGAACAAACCAACAAACCAACAAACCAACAAACCAACAAACCAACAAGCCAACAAACCAACAAACCAACAAACCAACAAACCAACAAGCCAACAAACCAACAAGCCAACAAGCCAACAAACCAACAAACCAATAAGCCAACAAGCCAACAAACCAACAAACCAACAAACGAACACACCAACAAACCAATAAACGAAAAAACCAACAAACCAACAAACCAACAAACCAATAAACGAACAAACCAACAAACCAACAAACCAACAAGCCTACAAGCCAACAAACCAACAAGCCAACAAACCAACAAACGAACAAACCAACAAACCAACAAACCAACAAGCCAACAAACCAAAAAACCAACAAACCAACAAACCAACAAACCAACAAGCCAACAAACCAACAAATATACAAACCAACAAACCAACAAATGAACAAACCAACAAACCAACAAACCAACAAACCAACAAACCAACAAGCCAACAAGCCAACAAGCCAACAAATCAACAAACCAACAAACGAACAAACCCACAAACAAACAAACAAACCAACAAACCAACAAACCAACAAGCCAACAAACCAACAAACCAACAAACCACTAAGCCAACAAACCAACAAACCAACAAACCAACAAACCAACAAACCAACAAACCAGCAAACCAACAAGCCAACAAACCAACAAACCAACAAGTGAACAAACCAAAAAACGAACAAACCAACAAACCAACAAACCAACAAACCAACAAACCAACAAACCAACAAGCCAACAAACCAACAAACCAACAAACCAACAAACCAACAAGCCAACAAACCAACAAGCCAACAAGCCAACAAGCCAATAAGCCAACAAGCCAACAAACCAACAAACCAACAAACGAACACACCAACAAACCAATAAACGAAAAAACCAACAAACCAACAAACCAACAAACCAATAAACGAACAAACCAACAAACCAACAAGCCTACAAGCCAACAAACCAACAAGCCAACAAACCAACAAACAAACAAACCAACAAACCAACAAACCAAGAAGCCAACAAACCAAAAAACCAACAAACCAACAAACCAACAAACCAACAAGCCAACAAACCAACAAGTCAACAAACCAACAAACCAACAAACCAACAAACCAGCAAGCCAACAAACCAACAAGCCAACAAACCAACAAACCAACAAACCAACAAACCAACAAACCAACAAACGAACAAACCAACAAACAAACAAACAAACAAACCAACAAACAAACAAACCAGCAAGCCAACAAACCAACAAGCCAACAAACCAACAAACCAACAAACCAACAAACCAACAAACCAACACACCAACAAACCAACAAGCCAACAAGCCAACAAGCCAACAAGCCAATAAACCAAAAAACCAACAAGCCAACAAACCAACATACCAGCAAGCCAACAAACCAACAAACCAACAAACCAACAAGCCAACAAACCAACAAACCAACAAGCCAACAAGCCAACAAACCAACAAACCAACAAACCAACAAACCAACAAACCAACAAGCCAACAAGCCAACAAACGAACAAACCAACAAACCAACAAACCAATAAACCAACAAGCCAACAAACCAACAAACCAACAAACCAACAAGCCAACAAACCAACAAGCCAACAAACGAACAAACCAACAAACCAACAAGCCAACAAACCAACAAACCAACAAACCAACAAGCCAACAAACCCACAAACCAACAAACCAACAAGCCAACAAGCCAACAAGCCATCAAACCAACAAGCCAACAAACGAACAAACCAACAAACCAATAAACCAACAAGCCAACAAACCAACAAACCAACAAACCAACAAACCAACAAACCAACAAACCAACAAACCAACAAACCAACAAACCAACAAACCAACAAAATAACAAACCAACAAACCAACAAACCAACAAACCAACAAACGAACAAATCAACAACAAAACAAACCAACAAACCAACAAACCAATAAACCAACAAGCCAACAAACCGACAAACCAACAAACCAACAAACCAACAAACCAACAAACCAACAAGCCAACAAACCAACAAACCAACAAGTGAACAAACCAAAAAACGAACAAACCAACAAACCAACAAACCAACAAACCAACAAACCAACAAACCAACAAGCCAACAAACCAACAAACCAACAAACCAACAAACCAACAAGCCAACAAACCAACTAGCCAACAAGCCAACAAACCAACAAACCAATAAGCCAACAAGCCAACAAACCAACAAACCAACAAACGAACACACCAACAAACCAATAAACGAAAAAACCAACAAACCAATAAACCAACAAACCAATAAACGAACAAACCAACAAACCAACAAACCAACAAGCCTACAAGCCAACAAACCAACAAGCCAACAAACCAACAAACGAACAAACCAACAAACCAACAAACCAACAAGCCAACAAACCAAAAAACCAACAAACCAACAAACCAACAAACCAACAAGCCAACAAACCAACAAGTCAACAAACCAACAAACCAACAAACCAACAAACCAGCAAGCCAACAAACCAACAAGCCAACAAACCAACAAGTGAACAAACCAAAAAACGAACAAACCAACAAACCAACAAACCAGCATACCAACAAACCAACAAACCAACAAGCCAACAAACCAACAAACCAACAAAACAACAAACCAACAAGCCAACAAACCAACAAGCCAACAAGCCAACAAACCAACAAACCAATAAGCCAACAAGCCAACAAACCAACAAACCAACAAACGAATACACCAACAAACCAATAAACGAAAAACCCAACAAACCAACAAACCACCAAACCAACAAACGAACAAACCAACAAACCAACAAACCAACAAGCCTACAAGCCAACAAACCAACAAGCCAACAAACCAACAAAGAACAAACCAACAAACCAACAAACCAACAAGCCTACAAGCCAACAAACCAACAAGCCAACAAACTAACAAACCAACAAACCAACAAACCAACAAGCCAACAAACCAACAAACCAACAAACGAACAAATCAACAACAAAACAAACCAACAAACCAACAAACCAATAAACCAACAAGCCAACAAACCGACAAACCAACAAACCAACAAACCAACAAACCAACAAACCAACAAACCAACAAACCAACAAGCCTACAAGCCAACAAACCAACAAGTCAACAAACTAACAAACCAACAAACCAACAAACCAACAAGCCAACAAACCAACAAACCAACAAACGAACAAATCAACAACAAAACAAACCAACAAACCAACAAACCAATAAACCAACAAGCCAACAAACCGACAAACCAACAAACCAACAAACCAACAAACCAACAAACCAACAAGCCAACAAGCCAACAAACGAACAAACCAACAAACCAACAAACCAATAAACCAACAAGCCAACAAACCAACAAACCAACAAACCAACAAGCCAACAAACCAAGAAGCCAACAAACCAAAAAACCAACAAACCAACAAACCAACAAACCAACAAGCCAACAAACCAACAAGTCAACAAACCAACAAACCAACAAACCAACAAACCAGCAAGCCAACAAACCAACAAGCCAACAAACCAACAAACCAACAAACCAACAAACCAACAAACCAACAAACGAACAAACCAACAAACAAACAAACAAACAAACCAACAAACAAACAAACCAGCAAGCCAACAAACCAACAAGCCAACAAACCAACAAACCAACAAACCAACAAACCAACAAACCAACACACCAACAAACCAACAAGCCAACAAGCCAACAAGCCAACAAGCCAATAAACCAAAAAACCAACAAGCCAACAAACCAACATACCAGCAAGCCAACAAACCAACAAACCAACAAACCAACAAGCCAACAAACCAACAAACCAACAAGCCAACAAGCCAACAAACCAACAAACCAACAAACCAACAAACCAACAAACCAACAAGCCAACAAGCCAACAAACGAACAAACCAACAAACCAACAAACCAATAAACCAACAAGCCAACAAACCAACAAACCAACAAACCAACAAGCCAACAAACCAACAAGCCAACAAACGAACAAACCAACAAACCAACAAGCCAACAAACCAACAAACCAACAAACCAACAAGCCAACAAACCCACAAACCAACAAACCAACAAGCCAACAAGCCAACAAGCCATCAAACCAACAAGCCAACAAACGAACAAACCAACAAACCAATAAACCAACAAGCCAACAAACCAACAAACCAACAAACCAACAAACCAACAAACCAACAAACCAACAAACCAACAAACCAACAAACCAACAAACCAACAAAATAACAAACCAACAAACCAACAAACCAACAAACCAACAAACGAACAAATCAACAACAAAACAAACCAACAAACCAACAAACCAATAAACCAACAAGCCAACAAACCGACAAACCAACAAACCAACAAACCAACAAACCAACAAACCAACAAGCCAACAAACCAACAAACCAACAAGTGAACAAACCAAAAAACGAACAAACCAACAAACCAACAAACCAACAAACCAACAAACCAACAAACCAACAAGCCAACAAACCAACAAACCAACAAACCAACAAACCAACAAGCCAACAAACCAACAAGCCAACAAGCCAACAAACCAACAAACCAATAAGCCAACAAGCCAACAAACCAACAAACCAACAAACGAACACACCAACAAACCAATAAACGAAAAAACCAACAAACCAATAAACCAACAAACCAATAAACGAACAAACCAACAAACCAACAAACCAACAAGCCTACAAGCCAACAAACCAACAAGCCAACAAACCAACAAACGAACAAACCAACAAACCAACAAACCAACAAGCCAACAAACCAAAAAACCAACAAACCAACAAACCAACAAACCAACAAGCCAACAAACCAACAAGTCAACAAACCAACAAACCAACAAACCAACAAACCAGCAAGCCAACAAACCAACAAGCCAACAAACCAACAAGTGAACAAACCAAAAAACGAACAAACCAACAAACCAACAAACCAGCAAACCAACAAACCAACAAACCAACAAGCCAACAAACCAACAAACCAACAAAACAACAAACCAACAAGCCAACAAACCAACAAGCCAACAAGCCAACAAACCAACAAACCAATAAGCCAACAAGCCAACAAACCAACAAACCAACAAACGAATACACCAACAAACCAATAAACGAAAAACCCAACAAACCAACAAACCACCAAACCAACAAACGAACAAACCAACAAACCAACAAACCAACAAGCCTACAAGCCAACAAACCAACAAGCCAACAAACCAACAAAGAACAAACCAACAAACCAACAAACCAACAAGCCTACAAGCCAACAAACCAACAAGCCAACAAACCAAAAAACCAACAAACCAACAAACCAACAAGCCAACAAACCAACAAGTCAACAAACTAACAAACCAACAAACCAACAAACCAACAAACCAACAAGCCAACAAACCAACAAACCAACAAACGAACAAATCAACAACAAAACAAACCAACAAACCAACAAACCAATAAACCAACAAGCCAACAAACCGACAAACCAACAAACCAACAAACCAACAAACCAACAAACCAACAAGCCAACAAGCCAACAAACCAACAAACCAACAAGTGAACAAACCAAAAAACGAACAAACCAACAAACCAACAAACCAACAAACCAACAAACCAACAAGCCAACAAACCAACAAACCAACAAACCAACAAACCAACAAGCCAACAAACCAACAAGCCAACAAGCCAACAAACCAACAAACCAATAAGCCAACAAGCCAACAAACCAACAAACCAACAAACGAACACACCAACAAACCAATAAACGAAAAAACCAACAAACCAACAAACCAACAAACCAATAAACGAACAAACCAACAAACCAACAAACCAACAAGCCTACAAGCCAACAAACCAACAAGCCAACAAAACAACAAACGAACAAACCAACAAACCAACAAACCAACAAGCCAACAAACCAAAAAACCAACAAACCAACAAACCAACAAACCAACAAGCCAACAAACCAACAAGTCAACAAACCAACAAACCAACAAACCAACAAACCAGCAAGCCAACAAACCAACAAGCCAACAAACCAACAAACCAACAAACCAACAAACCAACAAACCAACAAACCAACAAACGAACAAACCAACAAACAAACAAGCAAACCAACAAACCAACAAACCAACAAGCCAACAAACCAACAAACCAACAAACCAACAAACCACTAAGCCAACAAACCAACAAACCAACAAACCAACAAACCAACAAACCAACATACCAACAAACCAACAAACCAACAAGCCAACAAGCCAACAAACTAACAAACCAACAAACCTACAAGCCAACAAGCCAACAAACCAACAAGCCAACAAACCAACAAACCAACAAACCAACAAACCAACAAATATACAAACCAACAAACCAACAAATGAACAAACCAACAAACCAACAAACCAACAAACCAACAAGCCAACAAACCAACAAACTAATAAGCCAAGAAGCCAACAAACCAACAAACCAACAAACCAACAAACCAACAAACCAACAAACCAACAAACCAACAAACCAACAAACCAACAAACCAATAAGCCAACAAGCCAACAAACCAACAAACAAATAAACCAACAAACCAACAAACCAACAAAGCAACAAACCAACAAGCCAACAAGCCAACAAACGAACAAACCAACAAACGAACAAACCAAGAAAACAAGAAACCAACAAACCAACAAACCAACAAACCAACAAGCCAACAAACCAACAAGCCAACAAACGAACAAACCAACAAACCAACAAGCCAACAAACCAACAAACCAACAAACAAACAAACCAACAAACCAACAAACTAACAAGCCAACAAACCAACAAACCAACAAACGAACGCACCAACAAACCAATAAACGAACAAACCAACAAACCAACAAACCAACAAGCCAACAAACGAACAAACCTACAAAGCAACAGACCAACTAACAAAATACCAACAAACCAACAAACCAACAAACCAACAAACGAACAAACGAACAAACCAACAAACCAACAAACCAACAAGCCAACAAACCAACAAACCAACAAACCAGCAAACGAACAAGCCAACAAACCAACAAACCAACAAACCAACAAACCAACAAACCAACAAGCCAACAAACCTACAAACCAACAAGCCCACAAATTAACAAGCCAACAAGCCAACAAACCAATAAACCAATAAGCCAACAAGCCAACAAACCAACAAACCAACAAACCAACAAACTAACAAACCAACAAACCAACAAACCAACAAACCAACAAACTAACAAACCAATAAACGAACAAACCAACAAACCAACAAACCAACAAACGAACAAACCAACAAACCAAGAAACCAACATACCAACAAGCCAACAAACCAACAAACCAACAAACCAACAAACCAACAAACCAACAAGCCAACAAACCAACAAACCAACAAACCAACAAACCAACAAACGAACAAATCAACAACAAAACAAACCAACAAACCAACAAACCAACAAACCAACAAACCAACAAGCCAACAAGCCAACAAACCAACAAACCAACAAACCAACAAACGAACAAACCAATAAACAAACAAACCAACAAGCCTACCAGCCAACAAACCAACAAACCGACAAACCAATAAACCAACAAGCCAACAAACCAACAAACCAACAAACCAACAAACCAACAAACCAACAAACCAACAAGCCAACAAACCAACAAACCAACAAGCGAACAAACCAAAAAACGAACAAACCAACAAAATAACAAACCAACAAACCAACAAACCAACAAACCAACAAACGAACAAATCAACAACAAAACAAACCAACAAACCAACAAACCAACAAACCAATAAACCAACAAGCCAACAAACCGACAAACCAACAAACCAACAAACCAACAAACCAACAAACCAACAAGCCAACAAACCAACAAACCAACAAGTGAACAAACCAAAAAACGAACAAACCAACAAACCAACAAACCAACAAACCAACAAACCAACAAACCAACAAGCCAACAAACCAACAAACCAACAAACCAACAAACCAACAAGCCAACAAACCAACAAGCCAACAAACCAATAAGCCAACAAGCCATCAAACCAACAAGCCAACAAACGAACAAACCAACAAACCAATAAACCAACAAGCCAACAAACCAACAAACCAACAAACCAACAAACCAACAAACCAACAAACCAACAAACCAACAAACCAACAAACCAACAAAATAACAAACCAACAAACCAACAAACCAACAAACCAACAAACGAACAAATCAACAACAAAACAAACCAACAAACCAACAAACCAATAAACCAACAAGCCAACAAACCGACAAACCAACAAACCAACAAACCAACAAACCAACAAACCAACAAGCCAACAAACCAACAAACCAACAAGTGAACAAACCAAAAAACGAACAAACCAACAAACCAACAAACCAACAAACCAACAAACCAACAAACCAACAAGCCAACAAACCAACAAACCAACAAACCAACAAACCAACAAGCCTACAAACCAACAAGCCAACAAGCCAACAAACCAACAAACCTATAAGCCAACAAGCCAACAAACCAACAAACCAACAAACGAACACACCAACAAACCAATAAACGAAAAAACCAACAAACCAACAAACCAACAAACCAATAAACGAACAAACCAACAAACCAACAAACCAACAAGCCTACAAGCCAACAAACCAACAAGCCAACAAACCAACAAACGAACAAACCAACAAACCAACAAACCAACAAGCTAACAAACCAAAAAACCAACAAACCAACAAACCAACAAACCAACAAGCCAACAAACCAACAAGTCAACAAACCAACAACCCAACAAACCAACAAACCAGCAAGCCAACAAACCAACAAGCCAACAAACCAACAAGTGAACAAACCAAAAAACGAACAAACCAACAAACCAACAAACCAGCAAACCAACAAACCAACAAACCAACAAGCCAACAAACCAACAAACCAACAAAACAACAAACCAACAAGCCAACAAACCAACAAGCCAACAAGCCAACAAACCAACAAACCAATAAGCCAACAAGCCAACAAACCAACAAACCAACAAACGAACACACCAACAAACCAATAAACGAAAAACCCAACAAACCAACAAACCACCAAACCAACAAACGAACAAACCAACAAACCAACAAACCAACAAGCCTACAAGCCAACAAACCAACAAGCCAACAAACCAACAAAGAACAAACCAACAAACCAACAAACCAACAAACCAACAAGCCTACAAGCCAACAAACCAACAAGCCAACAAACCAAAAAACCAACAAACCAACAAACCAACAAACCAACAAGCCAACAAACCAACAAGTCAACAAACTAACAAACCAACAAACCAACAAACCAACAAACGAACAAGCCAACAAACCAACAAACCAACAAACGAACAAATCAACAACAAAACAAACCAACAAACCAACAAACCAATAAACCAACAAGCCAACAAACCGACAAACCAACAAACCAACAAACCAACAAACTAACAAACCAACAAGCCAACAAACCAACAAACCAACAAGTGAACAAACCAAAAAACGAACAAACCAACAAACCAACAAACCAACAAACCAACAAACCAACAAGCCAACAAACCAACAAACCAACAAACCAACAAACCAACAAGCCAACAAACCAACAAGCCAACAAGCCAACAAACCAACAAACCAATAAGCCAACAAGCCAACAAACCAACAAACCAACAAACGAACACACCAACAAACCAATAAACGAAAAAACCAACAAACCAACAAACCAACAAACCAATAAACGAACAAACCAACAAACCAACAAACCAACAAGCCTACAAGCCAACAAACCAACAAGCCAACAAACCAATAAACGAACAAACCAACAAACCAACAAACCAACAAGCCAACAAACCAAAAAACCAACAAACCAACAAACCAACAAACCAACAAGCCAACAAACCAACAAGTCAACAAACCAACAAACCAACAAACCAACAAACCAGCAAGCCAACAAACCAACAAGCCAACAAACCAACAAACCAACAAACCAACAAACCAACAAACCAACAAACCAATAAACGAACAAACCAACAAACAAACAAACAAACCAACAAACCAACAAACCAACAAGCCAACAAACCAACAAACCACTAAGCCAACAAACCAACAAACCAACAAACCAACAAACCAACAAACCAACAAACCAACAAACCAACAAACCAACAAGCCAACAAGCCAACAAACTAACAAACCAACAAACCTACAAGCCAACAAGCCAACAAACCAACAAGCCAACAAACCAACAAACCAACAAACCAACAAACGAACAAACCAACAAATATACAAACCAACAAACCAACAAATGAACAAACCAACAAACCAACAAACCAACAAACCAACAAGCCAACAAACCAACAAACCAATAAGCCAACAAGCCAACAAACCAACGAACCAACAAACCAACAAACCAACAAACCAACAAACCAACAAACCAACAAACCAACAAACCAATAAGCCAACAAGCCAACAAACCAACAAACAAATAAACCAACAAACCAACAAACCAACAAAGCAACAAACCAACAAGCCAACAAGCCAACAAACGAACAAACCAACAAACGAACAAACCAAGAAAACAAGAAACCAACAAACCAACAAACCAACAAACCAACAAGCCAACAAACCAACAAGCCAACAAACGAACAAACCAACAAACCAACAAGCCAACAAACCAACATACCAACAAACAAACAAACCAACAAACCAACAAACTAACAAGCCAACAAACCAACATACCAACAAACGAACGCACCAACAAACCAATAAACGAACAAACCAACAAACCAACAAACCAACAAGCCAACAAACGAACAAACCTACAAAGCAACAGACCAACTAACAAAATACCAACAAACCAACAAACCAACAAACCAACAAACGAACAAACGAACAAACCAACAAACCAACAAGCCAACAAACCAACAAATCAACAAACCAGCAAACGAACAAGCCAACAAACCAACAAACCAACAAACCAACAAACCAACAAACCAACAAGCCAACAAACCAACAAACCAACAAGCCCACAAATTAACAAGCCAACAAGCCAACAAACCAATAAACCAATAAGCCAACAAGCCAACAAACCAACAAACCAACAAACCAACAAACTAACAAACCAACAAACCAACAAACCAACAAACCAACAAACTAACAAACCAATAAACGAACAAACCAACAAACCAACAAACCAACAAACGAACAAACCAACAAACCAAGAAACCAACATACCAACAAGCCAACAAACCAACAAACCAACAAACCAACAAACCAACAAACCAACAAGCCAACAAGCCAACAAGCTAACAAGCCAACAAGCCAACAAACCAACAAACCAACAAATCAACAAACCAACAAACCAACAAACCAACAAACCAACAAACCAACAAACCAACAAACCAACAAACCAACAAACCAACAAACCAACAAACCAACAAACGAACAAATCAACAACAAAACAAACCAACAAACCAACAAGCCAACAAGCCAACAAGCCAACAAACCAACAAACCAACAAACCAACAAACGAACAAACCAATGAAAAAACAAACCAACAAGCCTACCAGCCAACAAACCAACAAACCGACAAACCAATAAACCAACAAGCCAACAAACCAACAAACCAACAAACCAACAAACCAACAAACCAACAAACCAACAAGCCAACAAACCAACAAACCAACAAGCGAACAAACCAAAAAACGAACAAACCAACAAAATAACAAACCAACAAACCAACAAACCAACAAACCAACAAACGAACAAATCAACAACAAAACAAACCAACAAACCAACAAACCAATAAACCAACAAGCCAACAAACCGACAAACCAACAAACCAACAAACCAACAAACCAACAAACCAACAAGCCAACAAACCAACAAACCAACAAGTGAACAAACCAAAAAACGAACAAACCAACAAACCAACAAACCAACAAACCAACAAACCAACAAACCAACAAGCCAACAAACCAACAAACCAACAAACCAACAAGCCAACAAACCAACAAGCCAACAAGCCAACAAACCAACAAACCAATAAGCCAACAAGCCAACAAACCAACAAACCAACAAACGAACACACCAACAAACCAATAAACGAAAAAACCAACAAACCAACAAACCAATAAACGAACAAACCAACAAACCAACAAACCAACAAGCCTACAAGCCAACAAACCAACAAGCCAACAAACCAAAAAACGAACAAACCAACAAACCAACAAACCAACAAGCCAACAAACCAAAAAACCAACAAACCAACAAACCAACAAACCAACAAGCCAACAAACCAACAAGTCAACAAACCAACAAACCAACAAACCAACAAACCAGCAAGCCAACAAACCAACAACCCAACAAACCAACAAGTGAACAAACCAAAAAACGAACAAACCAACAAACCAACAAACCAACAAACCAACAAACCAACAAACCAACAAGCCAACAAACCAACAAACCAACAAAACAACAAACCAACAAGCCAACAAACCAACAAGCCAACAAGCCAACAAACCAACAAACCAATAAGCCAACAAGCCAACAAACCAACAAACCAACAAACGAACACACCAACAAACCAATAAACGAAAAACCCAACAAACCAACAAACCACCAAACCAACAAACGAACAAACCAACAAACCAACAAACCAACAAGCCTACAACCCAACAAACCAACAAGCCAACAAACCAACAAAGAACAAACCAACAAACCAACAAACCAACAAGCCTACAAGCCAACAAACCAACAAGCCAACAAACCAAAAAACCAACAAACCAACAAACCAACAAACCAACAAGCCAACAAACCAACAAGTCAACAAACTAACAAACCAACAAACCAACAAACCAACAAACCAACAAGCCAACAAACCAACAAACCAACAAACCAACAAACGAACAAATCAACAACAAAACAAACCAACAAACCAACAAACCAATAAACCAACAAGCCAACAAACCGACAAACCAACAAACCAACAAACCAACAAACCAACAAACCAACAAGCCAACAAACCAACAAACCAACAAGTGAACAAACCAAAAAACGAACAAACCAACAAACCAACAAACCAACAAACCAACAAACCAACAAGCCAAAAAACCAACAAACCAACAAATCAACAAACCAACAAGCCAACAAACCAACAAGCCAACAAGCCAACAAACCAACAAACCAATAAGCCAACAAGCCAACAAACCAACAAACCAACAAACGAACACACCAACAAACCAATAAACGAAAAAACCAACAAACCAACAAACCAACAAACCAACAAACCAACAAACCAACAAACCAACAAGCCTACAAGCCAACAAACCAACAAGCCAACAAACCAACAAACGAACAAACCAACAAACCAACAAACCAACAAACCAACAAGCCAACAAACCAAAAAACCAACAAACCAACAAACCAACAAACCAACAAGCCAACAAACCAACAAGTCAACAAACCAACAAACCAACAAACCAACAAACCAACAAACCAACAAACAAACAAACAAACCAACAAACCAACAAACCAACAAACCAACAAACCAACAAACCAACAAACCACTAAGCCAACAAACCAACAAACCAACAAACCAACAAACCAACAAACCAACAAACCAACAAACCAACAAACCAACAAGCCAACAAGCCAACAAACTAACAAACCAACAAACCTACAATACAACAAGCCAACAAACCAACAAGCCAACAAACCAACAAACCAACAAACCAACAAACGAACAAACCAACAAATATACAAACCAACAAACCAACAAATGAACAAACCAACAAACCAACAAACCAACAAACCAACAAGCCAACAAACCAACAAACCAATAAGCCAACAAGCCAACAAACCAACAAACCAACAAACCAACAAACCAACAAACCAACAAACCAACAAACCAGCAAACCAACAAACCAAAAAGCCAACAAGCCAACAAACCAACAAACAAATAAACCAACAAACCAACAAACCAACAAAGCAACAAACCAACAAGCCAACAAGCCAACAAACGAACAAACCAACAAACGAACAAACCAAGAAAACAAGAAACCAACAAACCAACAAACCAACAAACCAACAAGCCAACAAACCAACAAGCCAACAAACGAACAAACCAACAAACCAACAAGCCAACAAACCAACAAACCAACAAACAAACAAACCAACAAACCAACAATCTAACAAGCCAACAAACCAACAAACCAACAAACGAACGCACCAACAAACCAATAAACGAACAAACCAACAAACCAACAAACCAACAAGCCAACAAACGAACAAACCTACAAAGCAACAGACCAACTAACAAAATACCAACAAACCAACAAACCAACAAACCAACAAACGAACAAACGAACAAACCAACAAACCAACAAGCCAACAAACCAACAAACCAACAAACCAGCAAACGAACAAGCCAACAAACCAACAAACCAACAAACCAACAAACCAACAAACCAACAAGCCAACAAACCAACAAACCAACAAGCCCACAAATTAACAAGCCAACAAGCCAACAAACCAATAAACCAATAAGCCAACAAGCCAACAAACCAACAAACCACCAACCAACAAACGAACAAACCAACAAACCAACAAACCAACAAACCAACAAACCAACAAACCAACAAACCAACAAACCAACAAACCAACAAACCAACAAACTAACAAACCAATAAACGAACAAACCAACAAACCAACAAACCAACAAACGAACAAACCAACAAACCAAGAAACCAACATACCAACAAGCCAACAAACCAACAAACCAACAAACCAACAAACCAACAAACCAACAAGCCAACAAGCCAACAAGTCAACAAGCCAACAAGCCAACAAACCAACAAACCAACAAATCAACAAACCAACAAACCAACAAACCAACAAACCAACAAACCAACAAACCAACAAACCAACAAACCAACAAACCAACAAACCAACAAACGAACAAATCAACAACAAAACAAACCAACAAACCAACAAACCAACAAACCAACAAACCAACAAGCCAACAAGCCAACAAACCAACAAACCAACAAACCAACAAACGAACAAACCAATAAACAAACAAACCAACAAGCCTACCAGCCAACAAACCAACAAACCGACAAACCAATAAACCAACAAGCCAACAAACCAACAAACCAACAAACCAACAAACCAACAAACCAACAAACCAACAAGCCAACAAACCAACAAACCAACAAGCGAACAAACCAAAAAACGAACAAACCAACAAAATAACAAACCAACAAACCAACAAACCAACAAACCAACAAACGAACAACTCAACAACAAAACAAACCAACAAACCAACAAACCAATAAACGAACAAGCCAACAAACCGACAAACCAACAAACCAACAAACCAACAAACCAACAAACCAACAAGCCAACAAACCAACAAACCAACAAGTGAACAAACCAAAAAACGAACAAACCAACAAACCAACAAACCAACAAACCAACAAACCAACAAACCAACAAACCAACAAACCAACAAGCCAACAAACCAACAAACCAACAAACCAACAAACCAACAAGCCAACAAACCAACAAGCCAACAAGCCAACAAACCAACAAACCAATAAGCCAACAAGCCAACAAACCAACAAACCAACAAACGAACACACCAACAAACCAATAAACGAAAAAACCAACAAACCAACAAACCAACAAACCAATAAACGAACAAACCAACAAACCAGCAAACCAACAAGCCTACAAGCCAACAAACCAACAAGCCAACAAACCAAAAAACGAACAAACCAACAAACCAACAAACCAACAAGCCAACAAACCAAAAAACCAACAAACCAACAAACCAACAAACCAACAAGCCAACAAACCAACAAGTCAACAAACCAACAAACCAACAAACCAACAAACCAGCAAGCCAACAAACCAACAAGCCAACAAACCAACAAGTGAACAAACCAAAAAACGAACAAACCAACAAACCAAC
Organism: Atherix ibis; assembly: GCA_958298945.1. Classification (NCBI taxonomy): domain Eukaryota; kingdom Metazoa; phylum Arthropoda; class Insecta; order Diptera; family Athericidae; genus Atherix; species Atherix ibis. The sequence goes on along the minus strand of OY282608.1, from coordinate 83,836,782 downwards.
AAACCAACAAACCAACAAACCAACAAACCAACAAGCCAACAAACCAACAAACCAACAAAACAACAGACCAACAAGCCAACAAACCTACAAGCCAACAAGCCAACAAACCAACAAACCAATAAGCCAACAAGCCAACAAACCAACAAACCAACAAACGAACACACCAACAAACCAATAAACGAAAAACCCAACAAACCAACAAACCACCAAACCAACAAACGAACAAACCAACAAACCAACAAACCAACAAGCCTACAAGCCAACAAACCAACAAGCCAACAAACCAACAAAGAACAAACCAACAAACCAACACACCAACAAGCCTACAAGCCAACAAACCAACAAGCCAACAAACCAAAAAACCAACAAACCAACAAACCAACAAACCAACAAGCCAACAAACCAACAAGTCAACAAACTAACAAACCAACAAACCAACAAACCAACAAACCAACAAGCCAACAAACCAACAAACCAACAAACCAACAAACGAACAAATCAACAACAAAACAAACCAACAAACCAACAAACCAATAAACCAACAAGCCAACAAACCGACAAACCAACAAACCAACAAACCAACAAACCAACAAACCAACAAGCCAACAAACCAACAAACCAACAAGTGAACAAACCAAAAAACGAACAAACCAACAAACCAACAAACCAACAAACCAACAAACCAACAAGCCAACAAACCAACAAACCAACAAACCAACAAACCAACAAGCCAACAAACCAACAAGCCAACAAGCCAACAAACCAACAAACCAATAAGCCAACAAGCCAACAAACCAACAAACCAACAAACGAACACACCAACAAACCAATAAACGAAAAAACCAACAAACCAACAAACCAACAAACCAATAAACGAACAAACCAACAAACCAACAAACCAACAAGCCTACAAGCCAACAAACCAACAAGCCAACAAACCAACAAACGAACAAACCAACAAACCAACAAACCAACAAACCAACAAGCCAACAAACCAAAAAACCAACAAACCAACAAACCAACAAACCAACAAGCCAACAAACCAACAAGTCAACAAACCAACAAACCAACAAACCAACAAACCAACAAACCAACAAACAAACAAACAAACCAACAAACCAACAAACCAACAAGCCAACAAACCAACAAACCAACAAACCACTAAGCCAACAAACCAACAAACCAACAAACCAACAAACCAGCAAACCAACAAACCAACAAACCAACAAACCAACAAGCCAACAAGCCAACAAACTAACAAACCAACAAACCTACAATACAACAAGCCAACAAACCAACAAGCCAACAAACCAACAAACCAACAAACCAACAAACGAACAAACCAACAAATATACAAACCAACAAACCAACAAATGAACAAACCAACAAACCAACAAACCAACAAACCAACAAGCCAACAAACCAACAAACCAATAAGCCAATAAGCCAACAAACCAACAAACCAACAAACCAACAAACCAACAAACCAACAAACCAACAAACCAACAAACCATCAAACGAACAAACCAAGAAAACAAGAAACCAACAAACCAACAAACCAACAAACCAACAAGCCAACAAACCAACAAGCCAACAAACGAACAAACCAACAAACCAACAAGCCAACAAACCAACAAACCAACAAACCAACAAACCAACAAACCAACAAACCAACAAACTAACAAGCCAACAAACCAACAAACCAACAAACGAACGCACCAACAAACCAATAAACGAACAAACCAACAAACCAACAAACCAACAAGCCAACAAACGAACAAACCTACAAAGCAACAGACCAACTAACAAAATACCAACAAACCAACAAACCAACAAACCAACAAACGAACAAACGAACAAACCAACAAACCAACAAGCCAACAAACCAACAAACCAACAAACCAGCAAACGAACAAGCCAACAAACCAACAAACCAACAAACCAACAAACCAACAAACCAACAAGCCAACAAACCAACAAACCAACAAACCAACAAGCCCACAAATTAACAAGCCAACAAGCCAACAAACCAATAAACCAATAAGCCAACAAGCCAACAAACCAACAAACCAACAAACCATCAAACGAACAAACCAACAAACCAACAAACCAACAAACCAACAAACCAACAAACCAACAAACCAACAAACTAACAAACCAATAAACGAACAAACCAACAAACCAACAAACCAACAAACGAACAAACCAACAAACCAAGAAACCAACATACCAACAAGCCAACAAACCAACAAACCAACAAACCAACAAACCAACAAACCAACAAGCCAACAAGCCAACAAGCCAACAAGCCAACAAGCCAACAAGCCAACAAGCCAACAAACCAACAAACCAACAAATCAACAAACCAACAAACCAACAAACCAACAAACCAACAAACCAACAAACCAACAAACCAACAAACCAACAAACGAACAAATCAACAACAAAACAAACCAACAAACCAACAAACCAACAAACCAACAAACCAACAAGCCAACAAGCCAACAAACCAACAAACCAACAAACCAACAAACGAGCAAACCAATAAACAAACAAACCAACAAGCCTACCAGCCAACAAACCAACAAACCGACAAACCAATAAACCAACAAGCCAACAAACCAACAAACCAACAAACCAACAAACCAACAAACCAACAAACCAACAAGCCAACAAACCAACAAACCAACAAGCGAACAAACCAAAAAACGAACAAACCAACAAACCAGCAAACCAACAAACCAACAAACCAACAAACCAACAAACCAACAAACCAACAAACCAACAAGCCAACAAGCCAACAAACCAACAAACCAACAAACCAACAAACCAACAAACCAACAAACCAACAAACCAACAAACCAACAAACCAACAAACCAACAAACCAACAAACCAACAAACCAACAAACCAACAAACCAACAAACCAACAAGCCAACAAGCCAACAAACTAACAAACCAACAAACCTACAAGCCAACAAGCCAACAAACCAACAAGCCAACAAACCAACAAACCAACAAACCAACAAACGAACAAACCAACAAATATACAAACCAACAAACCAACAAATAAACAAACCAACAAGCCAACAAACCAACAAACCAACAAACCAACAAACCAACAAACCAACAAACCAACAAACCAACAAACCAACAAACCAACAACCAACAAGCCGACAAACCAACAAACCAACAAGCCAACAAACCAATAAAACAACAAACCAACAAACAAACAAACCAACAAACCAACAAACCAACAAACCAACATACCAACAAGCCAACAAACCAACAAACCAACAAGCCAACAAGCAAACAAGCCAACAAACCAACAAACCAACAAATCAACAAACCAACTAACCAACAAACCAACAAACCAACAAATCAACAAACCAACAAACGAACAAATCAACAACAAAACAAACCAACAAACCAACAAACCAACAAACCGCCAAGCCAACAAGTCAACAAACCAACAAACCAACAAACCAACAAACGAACAAACCAACAAACCAACAAACCAACAAGCCTACAAACCTACAAGCCAACAAACCAACAAGCCAACAAACCATAAAGCTAACAAACCAACAAACCAACAAACCAACAAACCAACAAGCCAACAAACCAACAAGTCAACAAGCCAACAAACCAACAAACCAACAAACCAACAAACCAACAAACCAGCAAACCAACAAGCCAACAAACCAACAAACCAACAAACCAACAAGCCAACAAGCCAACAAGCCAACAAACCAACAAGCCAACAAACGAACAAACCAACAAACCAATAAACCAACAAGCCAACGAACCAACAAACCAACAAACCAACAAATCAACAAACCAACAAAGCAACAAACCAACAAACCAACAAACGAACAAATCAACAACAAAACAAACCAACAAACCAACAAACCAATAAACCAACAAGCCAACAAACCGACAATCCAACAAACCAACAAACCAACAAACCAACAAACCAACAAGCCAACAAACCAACAAACCAACAAGTGAACAAACCAAAAAACGAACAAACCAACAAACCAACAAACCAACAAACCAACAAACCAACAAACCAACAAGCCAACAAACCAACAAACCAACAAAACAACAAACCAACAAGCCAACAAACCAACAAGCCAACAAGCCAACAAACCAACAAACCAATAAGCCAACAAGCCAACAAACCAACAAACCAACAAACGAACACACCAACAAACCAATAAACGAAAAACCCAAGAAACCAACAAACCACCAAACCAACAAACGAACAAACCAACAAACCAACAAACCAACAAGCCTACAAGCCAACAAACCAACAAGCCAACAAACCAACAAACGAACAAACAAACAAACCAACAAACCAACAAGCCTACAAGCCAACAAACCAACAAGCCAACAAACCAAAAAACCAACAAACCAACAAACCAACAAACCAACAAACCAACAAGCCAACAAACCAACAAGTCAACAAACTAACAAACCAACAAACCAACAAACCAACAAACCAACAAGCCAACAAACCAACAAACCAACAAACCAACAAGCCAACAAACCAACAAACCAACAAACCAACAAACCAACAAAAGAACAAACCAACAAACAAAGAAACCAACAAACCAACAAATCAAAAAACCAACAAGCCAACTAACCAACAAACCAACAAACCAACAAACCAACACACCAACAAACCAACAAGCCAACAAGCCAATAAACCAAAAAACAAACAAGCCAACAAACCAACATACCAACAAGCCAACAAACCAACAAACCAACAAACCAACAAGCCAACAAACCAACAAACCAACAAGCCAACAAGCCAACAAGCCAACAAACCAACAAACCAACAAACCAACAAACCAACAAACCAATAAGCCAACAAGCCAACAAACAAACAAACCAACAAACCAACAAACCAACAAAGCAACAAACCAACAAACCAACAAGCCAACAAACGAACAAACTAACAAACGAACAAACCAAGAAAACAAGAAACCAACAAACCAACAAACCAACAAGCCAACAAGCCAATAAGCCAACAAACCAACAAACCGACAAACCAACAAACGAACAAGCCAACAAACCAACAAGCCAACAAACCAACAAACCAACAAAGCAACAAACCAACAAACGAACAAACCAACAAACAAACAAACTAACAGACCAACAAACCAACAAACCAACAAGCCAACAAACCAACAAACCAACAAACCAACAAGCCAACAAACCAACAAACCAACAAAAGAACAAACCAACAAACAAAGAAACCAACAAAACAAAAAACCAACAAACGAACAAACCAACAAACAAACAAACTAACAAACCAACAAACCAACAAACCAACAAGCCAACAAACCAACAAACCAACAAACGAACAAGCCAACAAACCAGCAAACCAACAAACCAACAAAAGAACAAACCAACAAACAAAGAAACCAACAAACCAACAAACCAACAAGCCAACAAGCCAACAAGCCAACAAGCCAATAAACCAAAAAACCAACAAGCCAACAAACCAACATACCAACAAGCCAACAAACCAACAAACCAACAAACCAGCAAGCCAACAAACCAACAAACCAACAAGCCAACAAGCCAACAAACCAACAAACCAACAAACCAACAAACCAATAAGCCAACAAGTCAACAAACCAACAAACAAATAAACCAACAAACCAACAAACGAACAAAGCAACAAACCAACAAGCCAACAAGCCAACAAACGAACAAACCAACAAACGAACAAACCAAGAAAACAAGAAACCAACAAACCAACAAACCAACAAACCAACAAGCCAACAAACCAACAAGCCAACAAACGAACAAACCAACGAACCAACAAGCCAACAAACCAACAAACCAACAAACCAACAAACCAACAAACTAACAAGCCAACAAACCAACAAACCAACAAACGAACGCACCAACAAACCAATAAACGAACAAACCAACAAACCAACAAACAAACAAGCCAACAAACGAACAAACCTACAAAGCAACAGACCAACTAACAAAATACCAACAAACCAACAAACCAACAAACCAACAAACGAACAAACGAACAAACCAACAAACCAACAAGCCAACAAACCAACAAACCAACAAACCAGCAAACGAACAAGCCAACAAACCAACAAACCAACAAACCAACGAACCAACAAACCAACAAACCAACAAGCCAACAAACCAACAAACCAACAAACCAACAAGCCCACAAACCAACAAGCCAACAAGCCAACAAACCAATAAACCAATAAGCCAACAAGCCAACAAACCAACAAACCAACAAACCAACAAACGAACAAACCAACAAACCGCCAAACCAACAAACCAACAAACCAACAAACCAACAAACCAACAAAACAACAAACCAAGAAACCAACATACCAACAAGCCAACAAGCCAACAAACCAACAAACCAACAAACCAACAAACCAACAAACCAACAAACCAACAAGCCAACAAGCCAACAAGCCAACAAGCCAACAAACCAACAAACCAACAAACCAACAAACCAACAAACCAACAAACCAACAAGCCAACAAACCAACAAACCAACAAAAGAACAAACCAACAAACAAAGAAACCAACAAAACAAAAAACCAACAAACGAACAAACCAACAAACAAACAAACTAACAAACCAACAAACCAACAAACCAACAAGCCAACAAACCAACAAACCAACAAACCAACAAACCAACAAGCCAACAAACCAACAAACCAACAAACCAACAAAAGAACAAACCAACAAACAAAGAAACCAACAAACCAACAAACCAACAAGCCAACAAGCCAACAAGCCAACAAGCCAATAAACCAAAAAACCAACAAGCCAACAAACCAACATACCAACAAGCCAACAAACCAACAAACCAACAAACCAGCAAGCCAACAAACCAACAAACCAACAAGCCAACAAGCCAACAAACCAACAAACCAACAAACCAACAAACCAATAAGCCAACAAGTCAACAAACCAACAAACAAATAAACCAACAAACCAACAAACGAACAAAGCAACAAACCAACAAGCCAACAAGCCAACAAACGAACAAACCAACAAACGAACAAACCAAGAAAACAAGAAACCAACAAACCAACAAACCAACAAACCAACAAGCCAACAAACCAACAAGCCAACAAACGAACAAACCAACGAACCAACAAGCCAACAAACCAACAAACCAACAAACCAACAAACCAACAAACCAACAAACTAACAAGCCAACAAACCAACAAACCAACAAACGAACGCACCAACAAACCAATAAACGAACAAACCAACAAACAAACAAGCCAACAAACGAACAAACCTACAAAGCAACAGACCAACTAACAAAATACCAACAAACCAACAAACCAACAAACCAACAAACGAACAAACGAACAAACCAACAAACCAACAAGCCAACAAACCAACAAACCAACAAACCAGCAAACGAACAAGCCAACAAACCAACAAACCAACAAACCAACAAACCAACAAACCAACAAACCAACAAGCCAACAAACCAACAAACCAACAAACCAACAAGCCCACAAACCAACAAGCCAACAAGCCAACAAACCAATAAACCAATAAGCCAACAAACCAACAAACCAACAAACCAACAAACCAACAAACCAACAAACGAACAAACCAACAAACCAACAAACCAACAAACCAACAAACCAACAAACCAACAAACCAACAAACCAACAAAACAACAAACCAAGAAACCAACATACCAACAAGCCAACAAGCCAACAAACCAACAAACCAACAAACCAACAAACCAACAAACCAACAAACCAACAAGCCAACAAGCCAACAAGCCAACAAGCCAACAAACCAACAAACCAACAAATCAACAAACCAACAAACCAACAAACCAACAAACCAACAAACCAACAAACCAACAAACCAACAAACGAACAAATCAACAACAAAACAAACCAACAAACCAACAAACCAACAAACCAACAAACCAACAAGCCAACAAGCCAACAAACCAACAAACCAACAAACCAACAAACGAACAAACCAATAAACCAACAAACCAACAAGCCTACCAGCCAACAAACCAACAAACCGACAAACCAATAAACCAACAAGCCAACAAACCAACAAACCAACAAACCAACAAACCAACAAGCGAACAAACCAAAAAACGAACAAACCAACAAACCAGCAAACCAACAAACCAACAAACCAACAAACCAACAAACCAACAAGCCAACAAGCCAACAAACCAACAAACCAACAAACCAACAAACCAACAAACCAACAAACCAACAAACCAACAAACCAACAAACCAACAAACCAACAAACCAACAAACCAACAAACCAACAAACCAATAAACCAACAAACCAACAAACCAACAAACCAACAAACCAACAAACCAACAAACCAACAAACCAACAAACCAACAAGCCAACAAGCCAACAAACTAACAAAACAACAAACCAACAAGCCAACAAGCCAGCAAACCAACAAGCCAAAAAACCAACAAACCAACAAACCAACAAACGAACAAACCAACAAATATACAAACCAACAAACCAACAAATGAACAAACCAACAAGCCAACAAACCAACAAACCAACAAACCAACAAACCAACAAACCAACAAACCAACAAACCAACAAACCAACAAACCAACAACCAACAAGCCGACAAACCAACAAACCAACAAGCCAACAAAACAATAAAACAACAAACCAACAAACGAACAAACCAACAAACCAACAAACCAACAAACCAACATACCAACAAGCCAACAAAGCAACAAACCAACAAGCCAACAAGCCAACAAGCCAACAAACCAACAAACCAACAAATCAACAAACCAACTAACCAACAAACCAACAAACCAACAAATCAACAAACCAACAAACGAACAAATCAACAACAAAACAAACCAACAAACCAACAAACCAACAAATAACCAAGCCAACAAGTCAACAAACCAACAAACCAACAAACCAACAAACGAACAAACCAACAAACCAACAAACCAATAAGCCTACAAACCTACAAGCCAACAAACCAACAAGCCAACAAACCATAAAACCAACAAACCAACAAACCAACAAACCAACTAGCCAACAAACCAACAAGTCAACAAGCCAACAAACCAATAAACCAACAAACCAACAAACCAACAAACCAACAAACCAACAAACCAACAAACCAACAAACCAACAAGCCAACAAGCCAACAAGCCAACAAACCAACAAGCCAACAAACGAACAAACCAACAAACCAATAAACCAACAAGCCAACAAACCAACAAACCAACAAACCAACAAATCAACAAACCGACAAACCAACAAAATAACAAGCCAACAAACCAACAAGCCAACAAACCAACAAACCAACAAAGCAACAAACCAACAAACGAACAAACCAACAAACACAAACCAACAAACCAACAAGCCAACAAACCAACAAACCAACAAACCAACAAGCCAACAAACCAACAAACCAACAAACCAACAAACCAACAAAAGAACAAACCAACAAACAAAGAAACCAACAAACCAACAAACGAACAAACCAACAAACAAACAAACTAACAAACCAACAAACCAACAAACCAACAAGCCAACAAACCAACAAACCAACAAACCAACAAGCCAACAAACCAACAAACCAACAAACCAACAAAAGAACAAACCAACAAACAAAGAAACCAACAAACCAACAAACCAACAAGCCAACAAGCCAACAAGCCAACAAGCCAATAAACCAAAAAACCAACAAGCCAACAAACCAACATACCAACAAGCCAACAAACCAACAAACCAACAAACCAGCAAGCCAACAAACCAACAAACCAACAAGCCAACAAGCCAACAAACCAACAAACCAACAAACCAACAAACCAATAAGCCAACAAGTCAACAAACCAACAAACAAATAAACCAACAAACCAACAAACGAACAAAGCAACAAACCAACAAGCCAACAAGCCAACAAACGAACAAACCAACAAACGAACAAACCAAGAAAACAAGAAACCAACAAACCAACAAACCAACAAACCAACAAGCCAACAAACCAACAAGCCAACAAACGAACAAACCAACGAACCAACAAGCCAACAAACCAACAAACCAACAAACCAACAAACCAACAAACCAACAAACTAACAAGCCAACAAACCAACAAACCAACAAACGAACGCACCAACAAACCAATAAACGAACAAACCAACAAACAAACAAGCCAACAAACGAACAAACCTACAAAGCAACAGACCAACTAACAAAATACCAACAAACCAACAAACCAACAAACCAACAAACGAACAAACGAACAAACCAACAAACCAACAAGCCAACAAACCAACAAACCAACAAACCAGCAAACGAACAAGCCAACAAACCAACAAACCAACAAACCAACAAACCAACAAACCAACAAACCAACAAGCCAACAAACCAACAAACCAACAAACCAACAAGCCCACAAACCAACAAGCCAACAAGCCAACAAACCAATAAACTAATAAGCCAACAAACCAACAAACCAACAAACCAACAAACCAACAAACCAACAAACGAACAAACCAACAAACCAACAAACCAACAAACCAACAAACCAACAAACCAACAAACCAACAAAACAACAAACCAAGAAACCAACATACCAACAAGCCAACAAGCCAACAAACCAACAAATCAACAAACCAACAAACCAACAAACCAACAAACCAACAAGCCAACAAGCCAACAAGCCAACAAGCCAACAAACCAACAAACCAACAAATCAACAAACCAACAAACCAACAAACCAACAAACCAACAAACCAACAAACCAACAAACCAACAAACGAACAAATCAACAACAAAACAAACCAACAAACCAACAAACCAACAAACCAACAAACCAACAAACCAACAAGCCAACAAGCCAACAAACCAACAAACCAACAAACCAACAAACGAACAAACCAATAAACCAACAAACCAACAAGCCTACCAGCCAACAAACCAACAAACCGACAAACCAATAAACCAACAAGCCAACAAACCAACAAACCAACAAGCGAACAAACCAAAAAACGAACAAACCAACAAACCAGCAAACCAACAAACCAACAAACCAACAAACCAACAAACCAACAAGCCAACAAGCCAACAAACCAACAAACCAACAAACCAACAAACCAACAAACCAACAAACCAACAAACCAACAAACCAACAAACCAACAAACCAACAAACCAACAAACCAACAAACCAACAAACCAATAAACCAACAAACCAACAAACCAACAAACCAACAAACCAACAAACCAACAAACCAACAAACCAACAAACCAACAAGCCAACAAGCCAACAAACTAACAAAACAACAAACCAACAAGCCAACAAGCCAGCAAACCAACAAGCCAAAAAACCAACAAACCAACAAACCAACAAACGAACAAACCAACAAATATACAAACCAACAAACCAACAAATGAACAAACCAACAAGCCAACAAACCAACAAACCAACAAACCAACAAACCAACAAACCAACAAACCAACAAACCAACAAACCAACAACCAACAAGCCGACAAACCAACAAACCAACAAGCCAACAAAACAATAAAACAACAAACCAACAAACGAACAAACCAACAAACCAACAAACCAACAAACCAACATACCAACAAGCCAACAAAGCAACAAACCAACAAGCCAACAAGCCAACAAGCTAACAAACCAACAAACCAACAAATCAACAAACCAACTAACCACCAAACCAACAAACCAACAAATCAACAAACCAACAAACGAACAAATCAACAACAAAACAAACCAACAAACCAACAAACCAACAAATAACCAAGCCAACAAGTCAACAAACCAACAAACCAACAAACCAACAAACCAACAAACCAACAAACCAACAAACCAATAAGCCTACAAACCTACAAGCCAACAAACCAACAAGCCAACAAACCATAAAACCAACAAACCAACAAACCAACAAACCAACTAGCCAACAAACCAACAAGTCAACAAGCCAACAAACCAATAAACCAACAAACCAACAAACCAACAAACCAACAAACCAACAAACCAACAAACCAACAAACCAACAAGCCAACAAGCCAACAAGCCAACAAACCAACAAGCCAACAAACGAACAAACCAACAAACCAATAAACCAACAAGCCAACAAACCAACAAACCAACAAACCAACAAATCAACAAACCGACAAACCAACAAAATAACAAGCCAACAAACCAACAAGCCAACAAACCAACAAACCAACAAAGCAACAAACCAACAAACGAACAAACCAACAAACACAAACCAACAAACCAACAAGCCAACAAACCAACAAACCAACAAACCAACAAGCCAACAAACCAACAAACCAACAAACCAACAAACCAACAAAAGAACAAACCAACAAACAAAGAAACCAACAAACCAACAAACCAATAAACCAACAAGCCAACTAACCAACAAACCAACAAACCAACAAACCAACACACCAACAAACCAACAAGCCAACAAGCCAACAAGCCAATAAACCAAAAAACCAACAAGCCAACAAACCAACAAGCCAACAAGCCAACAAACCAACAAACCAACAAACCAACAAACCAACAAACCAACAAACCAACAAACCAATAAGCCAACAAGCCAACAAACCAACTACCAAATAAACCAACAAACCAACAAACCAACAAAGCAAAAAACCAACAAGCCAACAAGCCAACAAACGAACAAACCAACAAACGAACAAACCAAGAAAACAAGAAACCAACAAACCAACAAACCAACAAACCAACAAGCCAACAAACCAACAAGCCAACAAACGAACAAACCAACAAACCAACAAGCCAACAAACCAACAAACCAACAAACCAACAAACTAACAAGCCAACAAACCAACAAACCAACAAACGAACGCACCAACAAACCGATAAACGAACAAACCAACAAACCAACAAACCAACAAGACAACGAACGAACAAACCTACAAAGCAACAGACCAACTAACAAAATACCAACAAACCAACAAACCAACAAACCGACAAACGAACAAACGAACAAACCAACAAACCAATAAGCCAACAAACCAACAAACCAACAAACCAGCAAACGAACAAGCCAACAAACCAACAAACCAACAAACCAACAAACCAACAAACCAACAAGCCAATAAACCAACAAACCAACAAACCAACAAGCCCACAAACCAACAAGCCAACAAGCCAACAAACCAATAAACCAATAAGCCAACAAGCCAACAAATCAACAAACCAACAAACCAACAAACGAACAAACCAACAAACCAACAAACCAACAAACCAAGAAACCAACAAACCAACAAACCAACAAACCAACAAACTAACAAACCAATAAACGAACAAACCAACAAACCAACAAACCAACAAACGAACAAACCAACAAACGAACAAACCAAGAAACCAACATACCAACAAGCCAACAAACCAACAAACCAACAAACCAACAAACCAACAAACCAACAAGCCAACAAGCCAACAAGCCAACAAGCCAACAAACCAACAAAGCAACAAATCAACAAACCAACAAACTAACAAACCAACAAACCAACAAACCAACAAACCAACAAACCAACAAACGAACAAATCAACAACAAAACAAACCAACAAACCAACAAACCAACAAACCAACAAGCCAACAAGCCAACAAACCAACAAACCAACAAACCAACAAACGAACAAACCAATAAACCAACAAACCAACAAGCCTACCAGCCAACAAACCAACAAACCGACAAACCAATAAACCAACAAGCTAACAAACCAACAAACTAACAAACCAACAAACCAACAAACCAACAAACCAACAAGCCAACAAACCAACAAACCAACAAGCGAACAAACCAAAAAAGGAACAAACCAACAAACCAGCAAACCAACAAACCAACAAACCAACAAACCAACAAACCAACAAACCAACAAACCAACAAACCAACAAGCCAACAAGCCAACAAACCAACAAACCAACAAACCAACAAACCAACAAACCAACAAACCAACAAACCAACAAACCAACAAACCAACAAACCAACAAGCCAACAAACTAACAAACCAACAAACCAACAAGCCAACAAGCCAACAAACCAACAAGCCAAAAAACCAACAAACCAACAAACCAACAAACGAACAAACCAACAAATATACAAACCAACAAACCAACAAATGAACAAACCAACAAGCCAACAAACCAACAAACCAACAAACCAACAAACCAACAAACCAACAAACAAACAAACCAACAAACCAACAAACCAACAACCAACAAGCCGACAAACAAACAAACCAACAAGCCAACAAAACAATAAAACAACAAACCAACAAACGAACAAACCAACAAACCAATAAACCAACAAACCAACATACCAACAAGCCAACAAACCAACAAACCAACAAGCCAACAAGCCAACAAGCCAACAAACCAACAAACCAACAAATCAACAAACCAACTAACCAACAAACCAACAAACCAACAAATCAACAAACCAACAAACGAACAAATCAACAACAAAACAAACCAACAAACCAACAAACAACCAAGCCAACAAGTCAACAAACCAACAAACCAACAAACCAACAAACGAACAAACCAACAAACCAACAAACCAACAAGCCTACAAACCTACAAGCCAACAAACCAACAAGCCAACAAACCATAAAACCAACAAACCAACAAACCAACAAACAAACAAGCCAACAAACCAACAAGTCAACAAGCCAACAAACCAACAAACCAACAAACCAACAAACCAACAAACCAACAAACCAACAAACCAATAAACCAACAAGCCAACAAGCCATCAAGCCAACAAACCAACAAGCCAACAAACGAACAAACCAACAAACCAATAAACCAACAAGCCAACAAACCAACAAACCAACAAACCAACAAACCAACAAACCAACAAACCAACAAACCAACAAACCAACAAACCAACAAACCAACAAACCAACAAACGAAAAATCAACAACAAAACAAACCAACAAACCAACCAACCAATAAACCAACAAGCCAACAAACCGACAATCCAACAAACCAACAAACCAACAAACCAACAAGCCAACAAACCAACAAGTGAACAAACCAAAAAACGAACAAACCAACAAACCAACAAACCAACAAACCAACAAACCAACAAACCAACAAGCCAACAAACCAACAAACCAACAAAACAACAAACCAACAAGCCAACAAACCAACAAGCCAACAAGCCAACAAACCAACAAACCAATAAGCCAACAAGCCAACAAACCAACAAACCAACAAACGAACACACCAACAAACCAATAAACGAAAAAACCAACAAACCAACAAACCAACAAACCAACAACCGAACAAACCAACAAACCAACAAACCAACAAGCCTACAAGCCAACAAACCAACAAGCCAACAAACCAACAAACAAACAAACCAACAAACCAACAAACCAACAAGCCTACAAGCCAACAAACCAACAAGTCAACAAACCAAAAAACCAACAAACGAACAAACCAACAAACCAACAAGCCAACAAACCAACAAGTCAACAAACCAACAAACCTACAAACCAACAAACCAACAAACCAACAAACCAGCAAGCCAACAAACCAACAAGCGAACAAGCCAACAAGCCAACAAGCCAACAAACCAACAAACCAACAAATCAACAAACCAACTAACCAACAAACCAACAAACCAACAAATCAACAAACCAACAAACGAACTAATCAACAACAAAACAAACCAACAAACCAACAAACAACCAAGCCAACAAGTCAACAAACCAACAAACCAACAAACCAACAAACGAACAAACCAACAAACCAACAAACCAACAAGCCTACAAACCTACAAGCCAACAAACCAATAAGCCAACAAACCATAAAACCAACAAACCAACAAACCAACAAACCAACAAGCCAACAAACCAACAAGTCAACAAGCCAACAAACCAACAAACCAACAAACCAACAAACCAACAAACCAACAAACCAACAAACCAACAAGCCAACAAGCCATCAAGCCAACAAACCAACAAGCCAACAAACGAACAAACCAACAAACCAATAAACCAACAAGCCAACAAACCAACAAACCAACAAACCAACAAACCAACAAACCAACAAACCAACAAACCAACAAACCAACAAACCAACAAACAAACAAACCAACAAACGAAAAATCAACAACAAAACAAACCAACAAACCAACAAACCAATAAACCAACAAGCCAACAAACCGACAATCCGACAAACCAACAAACCAACAAACCAACAAACCAACAAGCCAACAAACCAACAAGTGAACAAACCAAAAAACGAACAAACCAACAAACCAACAAACCAACAAACCAACGAACCAACAAACCAACAAGCCAACAAACCAACAAACCAACAAAACAACAAACCAACAAGCCAACAAACCAACAAACCAACAAACCAACAAACCAACAAACCAAGAAACCAACAAAACAACAAACCAACAAACCAACAAACTAACAAACCAATAAACGAACAAACCAACAAACCAACAAACCAACAAACGAACAAACCAACAAACCAACAAACCAAGAAACCAACATACCAACAAGCCAACAAACCAACAAACCAACAAACCAACAAACCAACAAACCAACAAGCCAACAAGCCAACAAGCCAACAAGCCAACAAGCCAACAAACCAACAAACGAACAAATCAACAACAAAACAAACCAACAAACCAACAAACCAACAAACCAACAAGCCAACAAGCCAACAAACCAACAAACCAACAAACCAACAAACGAACAAACCAATAAACCAACAAACCAATAAACCAACAAGCCAACAAACCGACAATCCGACAAACCAACAAACCAACAAACCAACAAACCAACAAGCCAACAAACCAACAAGTGAACAAACCAAAAAACGAACAAACCAACAAACCAACAAACCAACAAACCAACGAACCAACAAACCAACAAGCCAACAAACCAACAAACCAACAAAACAACAAACCAACAAGCCAACAAACCAACAAACCAACAAACCAACAAACCAACAAACCAAGAAACCAACAAACCAACAAACCAACAAACCAACAAACTAACAAACCAATAAACGAACAAACCAACAAACCAACAAACCAACAAACGAACAAACCAACAAACCAACAAACCAACATACCAACAAGCCAACAAACCAACAAACCAACAAACCAACAAACCAACAAACCAACAAGCCAACAAGCCAACAAGCCAACAAGCCAACAAACCAACAAACCAACAAACCAACAAACGAACAAATCAACAACAAAACAAACCAACAAACCAACAAACCAACAAACCAACAAGCCAACAAGCCAACAAACCAACAAACCAACAAACCAACAAACGAACAAACCAATAAACCAACAAACCAACAAGCCTACCAGCCAACAAACCAACAAACCGACAAACCAATAAACCAACAAGCTAACAAACCAACAAACCAACAAACCAACAAACCAACAAACCAACAAACCAACAAACCAACAAACCAACAAACCAACAAACCAACAAACCAACAAACGAACAAATCAACAACAAAACAAACCAACAAACCAACAAACCAACAAACCAACAAGCCAACAAGCCAACAAACCAACAAACCAACAAACCAACAAACGAACAAACCAATAAACCAACAAACCAACAAGCCTACCAGCCAACAAACCAACAAACCGACAAACCAATAAACCAACAAGCTAACAAACCAACAAACCAACAAACCAACAAACCAACAAACCAACAAGCCAACAAACCAACAAACCAACAAGCGAACAAACCAAAAAACGAACAAACCAACAAACCAGCAAACCAACAAACCAACAAACCAACAAACCAACAAACCAACAAACCAACAAACTAACAAGCCAACAAGCCAACAAACCAACAAACCAACAAACCAACAAACCAACAAACCAACAAACCAACAAACCAACAAACCAACAAACCAACAAACCAACAAACCAACAAACCAACAAACCAACAAACCAACAAACCAACAAGCCAACAAGCCAACAAACTAACAAACCAACAAACCAACAAACCAACAAGCCAACAAGCCAACAAACCAACAAGCCAAAAAACCAACAAACCAACAAACCAACAAACGAACAAACCAACAAATATACAAACCAACAAACCAACAAATGAACAAACCAACAAGCCAACAAACCAACAAACCAACAAACCAACAAACCAACAAACAAACAACCAACAAACCAACAAACCAACAACCAACAAGCCGGCAAACCAACAAACCAACAAGCCAACAAAACAATAAAACAACAAACCAACAAACGAACAAACCAACAAACCAATAAACCAACAAACCAACATAACAACAAGCCAACAAACCAACAAACCAACAAGCCAACAAGCCAACAAGCCAACAAACCAACAAACCAACAAATCAACAAACCAACTAACCAACAAACCAACAAACCAACAAATCAACAAACCAACAAACGAACAAATCAACAACAAAACAAACCAACAAACCAACAAACAACCAAGCCAACAAGTCAACAAACCAACAAACCAACAAACCAACAAACGAACAAACCAACAAACCAACAAACCAACAAGCCTACAAACCTACAAGCCAACAAACCAACAAGCCAACAAACCATAAAACCAACAAACCAACAAACCAACAAACCAACAAGCCAACAAACCAACAAGTCAACAAGCCAACAAACCAACAAACCAACAAACCAACAAACCAACAAACCAACAAACCAACAAACCAACAAACCAACAAACCAACAAACCAACAAACCAACAAGCCAACAAGCCATCAAGCCAACAAACCAACAAGCCAACAAACGAACAAACCAACAAACCAATAAACCAACAAGCCAACAAACCAACAAACCAACAAACCAACAAACCAACAAACCAACAAACCAACAAACCAACAAACCAACAAACCAACAAACCAACAAACCAACAAACGAAAAATCAACAAAAAAACAAACCAACAAACCAACCAACCAATAAACCAACAAGCCAACAAACCGACAATCCAACAAACCAACAAACCAACAAACCAACAAACCAACAAGCCAACAAACCAACAAGTGAACAAACCAAAAAACGAACAAACCAACAAACCAACAAACCAACAAACCAACAAACCAACAAACCAACAAACCAACAAACCAACAAACCAACAAAACAACAAACCAACAAGCCAACAAACCAACAAGCCAACAAGCCAACAAACCAACAAACCAATAAGCCAACAAGCCAACAAACCAACAAACCAACAAACGAACACACCAACAAACCAATAAACGAAAAAACCAACAAACCAACAAACCAACAAACCAACAAACGAACAAACCAACAAACCAACAAACCAACATGCCTACAAGCCAACAAACCAACAAGCCAACAAACCAACAATCCAACAAACCAACAAACCAACAAACCAACAAGCCTACAAGCCAACAAACCAACAAGTCAACAAACCAAAAAACCAACAAACCAACAAACCAACAAACCAACAAGCCAACATACCAACAAGTCAACAAACCAACAAACCTACAAACCAACAAACCAACAAACCAGCAAGCCAACAAACCAACAAGCCAACAAGCCAACAAGCCAACAAGCCAACAAACCAACAAACCAACAAATTAACAAACCAACTAACCAACAAACCAACAAACCAACAAATCAACAAACCAACAAACGAACAAATCAACAACCAAAAAAACCAACAAACCAACAAACCAATAAACAACCAAGCCAACAAATCAACAAACCAACAAACCAACAAACCAACAAACGAACAAACCAACAAACCAACAAACCAACAAGCCTACAAACCTACAAGCCAACAAACCAACAAGCCAACAAACCATAAAACCAACAAACCAACAAACCAACAAACCAACAAGCCAACAAACCAACAAGTCAACAAGCCAACAAACCAACAAACCAACAAACCAACAAACCAACAAACCAACAAACCAACAAACCAACAAACCAACAAACCAACAAACCAACAAACCAACAAGCCAACAAGCCATCAAGCCAACAAACCAACAAGCCAACAAACGAACAAACCAACAAACCAATAAACCAACAAGCCAACAAACCAACAAACCAACAAACCAACAAACCAACAAACCAACAAACCAACAAACCAACAAACCAACAAACCAACAAACCAACAAACCAACAAACCAACAAACCAACAAACCAACAAACCAACAAACCAACAAACCAACAAACGAAAAATCAACAACAAAACAAACCAACAAACCAACAAATCAATAAACCAACAAGCCAACAAACCGACAATCCAACAAACCAACAAACCAACAAACCAACAAACCAACAAGCCAACAAACCAACAAGTGAACAAACCAAAAAACGAACAAACCAACAAACCAACAAACCAACAAACCAACAAACCAACAAACCAACAAGCCAACAAACCAACAAACCAACAAAACAACAAACCAACAAGCCAACAAACCAACAAGACAACAAGCCAACAAACCAACAAACCAATAAGCCAACAAGCCAACAAACCAACAAACCAACAAACGAACACACCAACAAACCAATAAACGAAAAAACCAACAAACCAACAAACCAACAAACCAACAAACGAACAAACCAACAAACCAACAAACCAACAAGCCTACAAGCCAACAAACCAACAAGCCAACAAACCAACAAACGAACAAACCAACAAACCAACAAACCAACAAGCCTACAAGCCAACAAACCAACAAGCCAACAAACCAAAAAACCAACAAACCAACAAACCAACAAACCAATAAGCCAACAAACCAACAAGTCAAGAAACCAACAAACCTACAAACCAACAAACCAGCAACCCAACAAACCAACAAACCAACAAGCCAACAAACCAACAAACCAACAAACCAACAAACGGACAAATCAACAAACAAACAAACTAACAAACCAACAAACCAACAAACCAACAAACCAACAAGCCAACAAACCAACAAACCAACAAACCAACAAGCCAACAAACCAACAAACCAACAAACCAACAAACCAACAAAAGAACAAACCAACAAACAAAAAAACTAACAAACCAACAAACCAACAAACCAATAAACCAACAAGCCAACTAACCAACAAACCAACAAACCAACAAACCAACACACCAACAAACCAACAAGCCAACAAGCCAACAAGCCAACAAGCCAATAAACCAAAAAACAAACAAGCCAACAAACCAACATACCAACAAGCCAACAAACCAACAAACCAACAAACCAACAAGCCAACAAACCAACAAACCAACAAGCCAACAATCCAACAAACCAACAAACCAACAAGCCAACAAACCAACAAACCAACAAACCAATAAGCCAACAAGTCAACAAACCAACAAACAAACAAACCAACAAACCAACAAACCAACAAAGCAACAAACCAACAAGCCAACAAGCCAACAAACGAACAAACCAACAAACGAATAAACCAAGAAAACAAGAAACCAACAAACCAACAAACCAACAAACCAACAAGCCAACAAGCCAGTAAGCCAACAAACCAACAAACCGACAAACCAACAAACGAACAAACCAACAAACCAACAAACCAACAAGACAACAAACCAACAAGCCAACAAACGAACAAACCAACAAACCAACAAACCAACAAGCCAACAAACCAACAAACCAACAAACCAACAAACCAACAAACTAACAAGCCAACAAACCAACAAACCAACAAACCAACAAACGAACACACCAACAAACCAATAAACGAACAAACCAACAAACCAACAAACCAACAAGCCAACAAACGAACAAACCTACAAAGCAACAAACCAACTAACAAAATACCAACAAACCAACAAACCAACAAACCAACAAACGAACAAACGAACAAACCAACAAACCAACAAACCAACAAACCAACAAACCAACAAACCAACAAACCAACAAACCAACAAACCAACAAACTAACAAACTAACAAACCAACAAACCAACAAACCAACAAACCAACAAGCCAACAAGCCAACAAACTAACAAACCAACAAACCAACAAAGCAATAAGCCAACAAGCCAACAAACCAACAAGCCAACAAACCAACAAACCAACAAACCAACAAACGAACAAACCAACAAATATACAAACCAACAAACCAACAAATGAACAAACCAACAAGCCAACAAACCAACAAACCAACAAACCAACAAACCAACATACCAACAAACCAACAAACCAACAAACCAACAAACCAACAAACCAACAAACCAACAAACCAACAAACCAACAAACCAACAACCAACAAGCCGACAAACCAACAAACCAACAAGCCAACAAACCAATAAAACAACAAACCAACAAACGAACAAACCAACAAACAAACAAACCAACAAACCAACAAACGAACAAACCAACAAACCAACAAGCCAACAAACCAACAAACCAACAAACCAACATGCCAACAAACCAACAAACCAACAAACCAACAAACGAACAAACCAACAAACCAACAAACCAACAAACCAACAAAAGAACAAACCAACAAACAAAGAAACCAACAAACCAACAAACCAATAAACCAACAAGCCAACTAACCAACAAACCAACAAACCAACAAACCAACACACCAACAAACCAACAAGCCAACAAGCCAACAAGCCAACAAGCCAATATACCAAAAAACCAACAAGCCAACAAACCAACATACCAACAAGCCAACAAACCAACAAGCCAACAAACCAACAAACCAACAAACCAACAAGCCAACAAACCAACAAACCAACAAGTCAACAAGCCAACAAACCAACAAACCAACAAACCAACAAACCAACAAACCAACAAACCAATAGGCCAACAAGCCAACAAACCAACAAACAAATAAACCAACAAACCAACAAAGCAACAAACCAACAAGCCAACAAGCCAACAAACAAACAAACCAACAAACGAACAAACTAAGAAAACAAGAAACCAACAAACCAACAAACCAACAAACCAACAAGCCAACAAACCAACAAGCCAACAAACGAACAAACCAACAAACCAACATGCCAACAACCCAACAAACCAACAACCCAACAAACCATCAAACTAACAAGCCAACAAACCAACAAACCAACAAACGAACGCACCAACAAACCAATAAACGAACAAACCAACAAACCAACAAACCAACAAGCCAACAAACGAACAAACCTACAAAGCAACAGACCAACTAACAAAATACCAACAAACCAACAAACCAACAAACCAACAAACCAACAAACGAACAAACGAACAAACCAACAAACCAACAAGCCAACAAACCAACAAACCAACAAACCAGCAAACGAACAAGCCAACAAACCAACAAACTAACAAACCAACAATCCAACAAACCAACAAGCCAACAAACCAACAAACCAACAAACCAACAAGCCCACAAACCAACAAGCCAACAAGCCAACAAACCAATAAACCAATAAGCCAACAAACCAACAAACCAACAAACCAACAAACCAACAAACTAACAAACCAATAAACGAACAAACCAACAAACCAACAAACCAACAAACGAACAAACCAACAAACCAACAAACCAAGAAACCAACATGCCAACAAGCCAACAAACCAACAAACCAACAAACCAACAAACCAACAAACAAACAAACCAACAAGCCAACAAGCCAACAAGCCAACAAGCCAACAAACCAACAAACCAACAAATCAACAAACCAACAAACCAACAAACCAACTAACCAACAAACCGACAAACCAACAAACCAACAAACGAACAAATCAACAACAAAACAAACCAACAAACCAACAAACCAACAAACCAACAAACCAACAAACCAACAAGCCAACAAGCCAACAAACCAACAAACCAACAAACGAACAAACCAATAAACCAACAAACCAACAAGCCTACCAGCCAACAAACCAACAAACCGACAGACCAATAAACCAACAAGCCAACAAACCAACAAACCAACAAACCAACAAACCAACAAGCCAACAAACCAACAAACCAACAAGCGAACAAACCAAAAAACGAACAAACCAACAAACCAGCAAACCAACAAACCAACAAACCAACAAACCAACAAACCAACAAACCAACAAGCCATCAAGCCAACAAACCAACAAACCAACAAACCAACAAACCAACAAACCAACAAACCAACAAACCAACAAACCAACAAACCAACAAACCAACAAACCAACAAACCAACAAACCAACAAACCAACAAACCAACAAACCAACAAACCAACAAACCAACAAACCAACAAACCAACAAACCAACAAACCAACAAACCAACAAACCAACAAACCAACAAACCAACAAACCAACAAACCAACAAGCCAACAAGCCAACAAACTAACAAACCAACAAACCAACAATCCAACAAGCCAACAAACCAACAAGCCAAAAAACCAACAAACCAACAAACCAACAAACGAACAAACCAACAAATATACAAACCAACAAACCAACAAATGAACAAACCAACAAGCCAACAAACCAACAAACCAACAAACCAACAAACCAACAAACCAACAAACCAACAAACCAACAACCAACAAGCCGACAAACCAACAAACCAACAAGCCAACAAAACAATAAAACAACAAACCAACAAACGAACAAACCAACAAACCAACAAACCAACAAACCAACATACCAACAAGCCAACAAACCAACAAACCAACAAGCCAACAAGCCAACAAGCCAACAAACTAACAAACCAACAAATCAACAAACCAACTAACCAACAAACCAACAAACCAACAAATCAACAAACCAACAAACGAACAAATCAACAACAAAACAAACCAACAAACAACCAAGCCAACAAGTCAACAAACCAACAAACCAACAAACCAACAAACGAACAAACCAACAAACCAACAAACCAACAAGCCTACAAACCTAAAAGCCAAAAAACCAACAAGCCAACAAACCATAAAACCAACAAACCAACAAACCAACAAACCAACAAGCCAACAAACCAACAAGTCAACAAGCCAACAAACCAACAAACCAACAAACCAACAAACCAACAAACCAACAAACCAACAAACCAACAAACCAACAAACCAACAAACCAACAAGCCAACAAGCCAACAAGCCAACAAACCAACAAGCCAACAAACGAACAAACCAACAAACCAATAAACCAACAAGCCAACAAACCAACAAACCAACAAACCAACAAACCAACAAACCAACAAACCAACAAACCAACAAACCAACAAACCAACAAACCAACAAACCAACAAACCAACAAACCAACAAACCAACAAACCAACAAACGAACAAATCAACAACAAAACAAACCAACAAACCAACAAACCAATAAACCAACAAGCCAACAAACCGACAATCCAACAAACCAACAAACCAACAAACCAACAAACCAACAAGCCAACAAACCAACAAACCAACAAGTGAACAAACCGAAAAACGAACAAACCAATAAACCAACAAACCAACAAACCAACAAACCAACAAACCAACAAACCAACAAAACATTAAACCAACAAGCCAACAAACCAACAAGCCAACAAGCCAACAAACCAACAAACCAATAAGCCAACAAGCCAACAAACCAACAAACCAACAAACAAACACACCAACAAACCAATAAACGAAAAAACCAACAAACCAACAAACCAACAAACCAACAAACGAACAAACCAACAAACCTACAAACCAATATGCCTACAAGC
This sequence comes from Atherix ibis, assembly GCA_958298945.1. NCBI lineage: Eukaryota > Metazoa > Arthropoda > Insecta > Diptera > Athericidae > Atherix > Atherix ibis. The sequence continues at coordinate 83,811,062 of OY282608.1, read as the reverse complement.
CAACAAACCAACAAGCCAACAAACCAACAAACGAACAAACCAACAAACCAACAAACCAACAAGCCTACAAGCCAACAAACCAACAAGCCAACAAACGAAAAAACCAACAAACCAACAAACCAACAAACCAACAAGCCAACAAACCAACAAGTCAACAAACCAACAAACCTACAAACCAACAAACCAACAAACCAGCAAACCAACAAACCAACAAGCCAACAAACCAACAAACCAACAAACCAACAAACGAACAAACCAACAAACAAACAAACTAACAGACCAACAAACCAACAAACCAACAAACCAACAAGCCAACAAACCAACAAACCAACAAACCAACAAGCCAACAAACCAACAAACCAACAAACCAACTAACCAACAAACCAACAAACCAACAAATCAACAAACCAACAAACGAACAAATCAACAACAAAACAAACCAACAAACAACCAAGCCAACAAGTCAACAAACCAACAAACCAACAAACCAACAAACGAACAAACCAACAAACCAACAAACCAACAAGCCTACAAACCTAAAAGCCAAAAAACCAACAAGACAACAAACCAACAAACCAACAAACCAACAAACCAACAACCAACAAGCCGACAAACCAACAAACCAACAAGCCAACAAAACAATAAAACAACAAACCAACAAACCAACAAACCAACATACCAACAAGCCAACAAACCAACAAACCAACAAGCCAACAAGCCAACAAGCCAACAAACTAACAAGCCAACAAATCAACAAACCAACTAACCAACAAACCAACAAACCAACAAATCAACAAACCAACAAACGAACAAATCAGCAACAAAACAAACCAACAAACAACCAAGCCAACAAGTCAACAAACCAACAAACCAATAAACCAACAAACGAACAAACCAACAAACCAACAAACCAACAAGCCTACGAACCTAAAAGCCAAAAAACCAACAAGCCAACAAACCATAAAACCAACAAACCAACAAACCAACAAACCAACAAGCCAACAAACCAACAAGTCAACAACCAACAAGCCGACAAACCAACAAACCAACAAGCCAACAAAACAATAAAACAACAAACCAACAAACGAACAAACCAACAAACCAACAAACCAACAAACCAACAAACCAACATACCAACAAGCCAACAAACCAACAAACCAACAAGCCAGCAAGCCAACAAGCCAACAAACTAACAAACCAACAAATCAACAAACCAACTAACCAACAAACCAACAAACCAACAAATCAACAAACCAACAAACGAACAAATCAACTACAAAACAAACCAACAAACAACCAAGCCAACAAGTCAACAAACCAACCAACCAACAAACCAACAAACGAACAAACCAACAAACCAACAAACCAACAAGCCTACAAACCTAAAAGCCAAAAAACCAACAAGCCAACAAACCATAAAACCAACAAACCAACAAACCAACAAACCAACAAGCCAACAAACCAACAAGTCAACAAGCCAACAAACCAACAAACCAACAAACCAACAAACCAACAAACCAACAAACCAACAAACCAACAAACCAACAAACCAACAAGCCAACAAGCCAACAAGCCAACAAACCAACAAGCCAACAAACGAACAAACCAACAAACCAATAAACCAACAAGCCAACAAACCAACAAACCAACAAACCAACAAACCAACAAACCAACAAACCAACAAACCAACAAACCAACAAACCAACAAACCAACAAACCAACAAACCAACAAACCAACAAACGAACAAATCAACAACAAAACAAACCAACAAACCAACAAACCAATAAACCAACAAGCCAACAAACCGACAATCCAACAAACCAACAAACCAACAAACCAACAAACCAACAAGCCAACAAACCAACAAACCAACAAGTGAACAAACCGAAAAACGAACAAACCAATAAACCAACAAACCAACAAACCAACAAACCAACAAACCAACAAACCAACAAACCAACAAACCAACAAAACAACAAACCAACAAGCCAACAAACCAACAAGCCAACAAGCCAACAAACCAACAAACCAATAAGCCAACAAGCCAACAAACCAACAAACCAACAAACGAACACACCAACAAACCAATAAACGAAAAAACCAACAAACCAACAAACCAACAAACCAACAAACGAACAAACCAACAAACCAACAAACCAACAAGCCTACAAGCCAACAAACCAACAAGCCAACAAACCAACAAACGAACAAACCAACAAACCAACAAACCAACAAGCCTACAAGCCAACAAACCAACAAGCCAACAAACGAAAAAACCAACAAACCAACAAACCAACAAACCAACAAGCCAACAAACCAACAAGTCAACAAACCAACAAACCTACAAACCAACAAACCAACAAACCAGCAAGCCAACAAACCAACAAGCCAACAAACCAACAAACCAACAAACCAACAAACGAACAAACCAACAAACAAACAAACTAACAGACCAACAAACCAACAAACCAACAAACCAACAAGCCAACAAACCAACAAACCAACAAACCAACAAGCCAACAAACCAACAAACCAACAAACCAACAAAGCAACAAACCAACAAAAGAACAAACCAACAAACAAAGAAACCAACAAACCAACAAACCAATAAACCAACAAGCCAACTAACCAACAAACCAACAAACCAACAAACCAACACACCAACAAACCAACAAGCCAACAAGCCAACAAGCCAACATGCCAATAAACCAAAAAACAAACAAGCCAACAAACCAACAAACCAACAAGCCAACAAACCAACAAACCAACAAACCAACAAGCCAACAAGCCAACAAACCAACAAACCAACAAGCCAACAAGCCAACAAACCAACAAACCAACAAACCAAAAAACCAACAAACCAACAAACCAATAAGCCAACAAGCCAACAAACCAACACACAAACAAACCAACAGACCAACAAACCAACAAAGCAACAAACCAACAAGCCAACAAGCCAACAAACAAACAAACCAACAAACGAACAAACCAAGAAAACAAGAAACCAACAAAACAACAAACCAACAAGCCAACAAGCCAATAAGCCAACAAACCAACAAACCAACAAACCGACAAACCAACAAACGAACAAACCAACAAACCAACAAACCAACAAGCCAACAAACCAACAAGCCAACAAACGAACAAACCAACAAACCAACAAACCAACAAGCCAACAAACCAACAAACAAACAAACCAACAAACCAACAAACCAACAAACTAACAAGCCAACAAACCAACAAACCAACAACCCAACAAACGAACACACCAACAAACCAATAAACGAACAAACCAACAAACCAACAAACCAACAAGCCAACAAACGAACAAACCTACAAAGCAACAAACCAACTAACAAAGTACCAACAAACCAACAAACCAACAAGCCAACAAACGAACAAACGAACAAACCAACAAACCAACAAACCAACAAACCAACAAACCAACAAACCAACAAACCAACAAACCAACAAACCAACAAACCAACAAACCAACAAACCAACAAACCAACAAGCCAACAAGCCAACAAACTAACAAACCAACAAACCAACAAACCAACAAGCCAACAAGCCAACAAACCAACAAGCCAACAAACCAACAAACCAACAAACCAACAAACGAACAAACCAACAAATATACAAACCAACAAACCAACAAATGAACAAACCAACAAGCCAACAAACCAACAAACCAACAAACCAACAAACCAACAAACCAACAAACCAACAAACCAACAAACCAACAAACCAACAAACCAACAAACCAACAAACCAACAAACCAACAAACCAACAAACCAACAAACCAACAAACCAACTAACCAACAAACCAACAACCAACAAGCCGACAAACCAACAAACCAACAAGCCAACAAACCAATAAAACAACAAACCAACAAACGAACAAACCAACAAACAAACAAACCAACAAACCAACAAACCAACAAACCAACAAGCCAACAAACCAACAAACCAATAAACCAACATGCCAACAAACCAACGAACCAACAAACCAACAAACATACAAACGAACACACCAACAAACCAATAAACGAACAAACCAACAAAAAAACAAACCAACAAGCCAACAAACGAACAAACCTACAAAGCAACAAACCAACTAACAAAATACCAACAAACCAACAACCCAACAAACCAACAAACGAACAAACGAACAAACCAACAAACCAACAAACCAACAAACCAACAAACCAGCAAACCAACAAACCAACAAACCAACAAACCAACAAACCAACAAACTAACAAACCAACAAACCAACAAACCAACAAACCAACAAGCCAACAAGCCAACAAACTAACAAACCAACAAACCAACAAACCAAGAAGCCAACAAGCCAACAAACCAACAAGCCAACAAACCAACAAACGAACAAACCAACAAATATACAAACCAACAAACCAACAAATGAACACACCAACAAGCCAACAAACCAACAAACCAACAAACCAACAAACCAACAAACCAACAAACCAACAAACCAACAAACCAACAAACCAACAAACCAACAAACCAACAAACCAACAAACCAACTAACCAACAATCCAACAAACCAACAAACCAACAAACCAACAAACCAACAAACAAACAAACCAACAAACCAACAAACCAACAAACCAACAAGCCAACAAACCAAGAAACCAACAAACCAACATGCCAACAAACCAACAAACCAACAAACCAACAAACGAACAAACCAACAAGCAAACAAACCAACAAACCAAAAAACTAACAAACCAACAACCCAACTAACCAACAAACAAACAAACCCACAAACCAACACACCAACAAACCAACAAGCCAACAAGCCAACAAGCCAACAAGCCAACAAGCCAACAAGCCAACAAACCAAAAAACCAACAAGCCAACAAACCAACATACCAACAAGCCAACAAACCAACAAACCAACAAACCAACAAAGCTACAAACCAACAAACCAACAAGCCAAAAAGCCAACAAACCAACAAACCAACAAACCAACAAACCAACAAACTAATAAGCCAACAAGCCAACAAACCAACAAACCAACAAACCAACAAACCAACAAACCAACAAACAAAAAAAACCAACAAACCAACAAACTAACAAAGCAACAAACCAACAAGCCAACAAACGAACAAACCAACAAACGAACAAACCAACAAACCAACAAATTAACAAACGAACAAACCAACAAACAAACAAACCAACAAACCAACAAACCAATAAACCAACAAACCAACAAACCAACAAGCCAACAAACGAACAAACCAACAAACATACAAACCAACAAACTGACAAACAAACAAGCCAACTAACCAAGAAACCAACAAACGAACCAACCAACAAACCTACAAACCTGCATGCCAACAAACAAACAAACGAACAAACCAACAAGCCAAAAAACCAAAAAACCAACAAACCAAAAAACCAACAAACCAACAAACCAACAAACCAACAAACCAACAAATGAACAAACGAACAAACGAACAAACCAACAAACCAACAAACCAACAAACGAACAAACCAACAAATCAACAAGCCAACAAACCAACAAACCAACAAACCAGCAAACGAACAAACCAACAAACCAACAAACCAACAAACCAACAAGCCAACAAAACAACAAATCAACAAACCAACAAACGAACAAACCAACAAGCTAACAAACCACCAAACCAACAAACAAACAAACCAACAAACCAACTAACCAACAAACCAACAACCCAAGAACCCAACAAACCAACAAACCAACAAACCAACAAGCCAACAAACCAACAAACAAACAAACAAACAAACCAAAAAACCAACAAGCCAACAAACCAACAAGCCAAAAAACAAAAAACCAACAAACCAACAAACCAACAAACCAACAAACCAACAAACCAACAAACCAACAAGTCAACAAGCCAACAAGCCAACAAACCAACAAAAGAACAAACCAACAAACGAACAAACCAACAAACAAACAAACCAACAATACAACAAACCAACAAACCAACAAGCCAACAAACCAACAAACCAACAAACGAACAAACCAACAAGCCAACAAAACAACAAGCCAACAAACCAACAAACCAACAAGCCAACAAACCAACAAACCAACAAACCAACAAGCCAACAAACCAACAAACCAACAAACCAACAAACCAACAAAAGAACAAACCAACAAACAAAGAAACCAACAAACCAACAAACCAATAAACCAACAAGCCAACTAACCAACAAACCAACAAACCAACAAACCAACACACCAACAAACCAACAAGCCAACAAGCCAACAAGCCAACATGACAATAAACCAAAAAACAAACAAGCCAACAAACCAACAAACCAACAAGCCAACAAGCCAACAAACCAACAAACCAACAAGCCAACAAACCAACAAACCAACAAGCCAACAAGCCAACAAACCAACAAACCAACAAACCAACAAACCAACAAACCAACAAACCAATAAGCCAACAAGCCAACAAACCAACAAACAAACAAACCAACAAACCAACAAACCAACAAAGCAACAAACAAACCAGCCAACAAGCCAACAAACAAACAAACCAACAAACGAACAAACCAAGAAAACAAGAAACCAACAAACCAACAAACCAACAAGCCAACAAGCCAATAAGCCAACAAACCAACAAACCGACAAACCAACAAACGAACAAACCAACAAACCAACAAACCAACAAGCCAACAAACCAACAAGCCAACAAACGAACAAACCAACAAACCAACAAACCAACAAGCCAACAAACCAACAAACCAACAAACCAACAAACCAACAAACCAACAAACTAACAAGCCAACAAACCAACAAACCAACAAACCAACAAACGAACACACCAACAAACAAATAAACGAACAAACCAACAAACCAACAAACCAACAAGCCAACAAACGAACAAACCTACAAAGCAACAAACCAACTAACAAAATACCAACAAACCAACAAACCAACAAACCAACAAACGAACAAACGAACAAACGAACAAACCAACAAACCAACAAACCAACAAACCAACAAACCAACAAACCAACAAACCAACAAACCAACAAACCAACAAACCAACAAACCAACAAACCAACAAACCAACAAACCAACAAACCAACAAGCCAACAAGCCAACAAACTAACAAACCAACAAACCAACAAACCAACAAGCCAACAAGCCAACAAACCAACAAGCCAACAAACCAACAAACCAACAAACCAACAAACCAACAAATATACAAACCAACAAACCAACAAATGAACAAACCAACAAGCCAACAAACCAACAAACCAACAAACCATCAAACCAACAAACCAACAAACCAACAAACCAACAAACCAACAAACCAACAAACCAACAAACCAACAAACCAACAAACCAACAAACCAACAAACCAACAAACCAACAAACCAACAAACCAACAAACCAACAAACCAACAAACCAACAACCAACAAGCCGACAAACCAACAAACCAACAAGCCAACAAACCAATAAAACAACAAACCAACAAACGAACAAACCAACAAACAAACAAACCAACAAACCAACAAACCAACAAACCAACAAACCAACAAACCAACAAACCAACAAACCAACATGCCAACAAACCAACGAACCAACAAACCAACAAACGAACAAACGAACACACCAACAAACCAATAAACGAACAAACCAACAAACCAACAAACCAACAAGCCAACAAGCCAACAAGCCAACAAACTAACAAACCAACAAACCAACAAACCAACAAACGAACAAACGAACAAACCAACAAACCAACAAACCAACAAACCAACAAACCAACAAACCAATAAACCAACAAACCAACAAACCAACAAACCAACAAACCAACAAACCAACAAACCAACAAACCAACAAACCAACAAACCAACAAGCCAACAAACCAACAAACGAACAAACCAACAAATATACAAACCAACAAACCAACAAATGAACACACCAACAAGCCAACAAACCAACAAACCAACAAACCAACAAACCAACAAACCAACAAAGCAACAAACCAACAAGCCAACAAGCCAACAAACTAACAAACCAACAAACCAACAAACCAACAAACCAACAAACCAACAAACCAACAAACCAACAAACCAACAAACCAACAAACCAACAAGCCAACAAGCCAACAAATCAACAAGCCAACAAACCAACAAACCAACAAACCAACAAACCAACAAACCAACAAACCAACAAACCAACAAACCAACAAACCAACAAACCAACAAACCAACAAACCAACAAACCAACAAACCAACAAACCAACAAACCAACAAACCAACAAACCAACAAACCAACAAACCAACAAACCAACAAGCCAACAAGCCAACAAACTAACAAACCAACAAACCAACAAACCAACAAGCCAACAAGCCAACAAATCAACAAGCCAACAAACCAACAAACGAACAAACCAACAAATATACAAACCAACAAACCAACAAATGAACACACCAACAAGCCAACAAACCAACAAACCAACAAACCAACAAACCAACAAACCAACAAACCAACAAACCAACAAACCAAGAATCCAACAAACCAACAAACCAACAAACCAACAAACCAACAAACCAACAAACCAACAAACCAACAACCAACAAGCCGACAAACCAACAAACCAACAAACCAACAAACCAATAAAACAACAAACCAACAAACGAACAAACTAACAAACAAACAAACCAACAAACCAACAAACCAACAAACCAACAAGCCAACAAACCAACAAACCAACAAACCAACATGCCAACAAACCAACAAACCAACAAACCAACAAACGAACAAACCAACAAGCAAACAAACCAACAAACCAAAAAACTAACAAACCAACAACCCAACTAACCAACAAACCAACAAACCAACAAACCAACACACCAACAAACCAACAAGCCAACAAGCCAACAAGCCAACAAGCCAACAAGCCAACAAACCAAAAAACCAACAAGCCAACAAACCAACATACCAACAAGCCAACAAACCAACAAACCAACAAACCAACAAACCAACAAACCTACAAACCAACAAACCAACAAGCCAACAAGCTAATAAACCAACAAACCAACAAACCAACAAACCAACAAACTAATAAGCCAACAAGCCAACAAACCAACAAACCAACAAACCAACAAACCAACAAACCAACAAACAAAAAAAACCAACAAACCAACAAACTAACAAAGCAACAAACCAACAAGCCAACAAGCCAACAAACGAACAAACCAACAAACGAACAAACCAACAAACCAACAAATTAACAAACGAACAAACCAACAAACAAACAAACCAACAAACCAACAAACCAACAAACCAATAAACCAACAAACCAACAAACCAACAAGCCAACAAACGAACAAACCAACAAACATACAAACCAACAAACTAACAAACAAACAAGCCAACTAACCAAGAAACCAACAAACGAACCAATTAACAAACCTACAAACCAGCAAGCCAACAAACAAACAAACGAACAAACCAACAAGCCAAAAAACCAAAAAACCAACAAACCAAAAAACCAAAAAACCAACAAACCAACAAACCAACAAACCAACAAACCAACAAATGAACAAACGAACAAACGAACAAACCAACAAACCAACAAACGAACAAACCAACAAGCCAACAAAACAACAAGCCAACAAACCAACAAACGAACAATCCAATAAACTAACAAACCAACAAACCAACAAACAAACAAACCAACAAACCAACAAACCAACAAACCAACAACCCAAGAACCCAACAAACCAACAAACCAACAAACCAACAAGCCAACAAACAAACAAACGAACAAACCAACAAACCAACAAGCCAACAAACAAACAAACGAACAAACCAACAAACCAACAAGCCAACAAACCAACAAGCCAAAAAACAAAAAACCAACAAACCAACAAACCAACAAACCAACAAACCAACAAACCAACAAACCAACAAGTCAACAAGCCAACAAGCCAACAAACCAACAAAAGAACAAACCAACAAACGAACAAACCAACAAACAAACAAACCAACAATACAACAAACCAACAAACCAACAAGCCAACAAACCAACAAACCAACAAACCAACAAACCAACAAGCCAACAAACCAACAAACCAACAAACCAACAAACGAACAAACCAACAAACTAATAAACCAACAAGCCAACAAACCAACAAACCAACAAACCAACAAACCAACAAGCCAACAAACCAACAAACCAACAAACCAACAAACGAACAAACCAACAAATAAACAAACCAACAAACCAACAAACCAATAAACCAACAAGCCAACTAACCAACAAACCAACAAACTAACAAACCAACAAACCAACAAGCCAACAAGCAAACAAGCCAACATACCAAAAAACCAACAAGCCAACAAACCAACATACCATACATACCAACAAGCCAACAAACCAACAAACCAACAAACCAACAAACCAACAAACCAACAAGCCAACAAACCAACAAACAAACAAACGAACAAACCAACAAACCAACAAGCCAACAAAACAACAAGCCAAAAAACAAAAAACCAACAAACCAACAAACCAACAAACCAACAAACCAACAAACCAACAAACCAACAAGTCAACAAGCCAACAAGGCAACAAACCAACAAAAGAACAAACCAACAAACGAACAAACCAACAAACAAACAAACCAACAATACAACAAACCAACAAACCAACAAGCCAACAAACCAACAAACCAACAAACGAACAAACCAACAAGCCAACAAAACAACAAGCCAACAAACCAACAAACGAACAAACCAACAAACTCACAAACCAACAAACCAACAAACAAACAAACCAACAAACCAACAAACCAACAAACCAACAACCCAAGAACCCAACAAACCAACAAACCAACAAACCAACAAGCCAACAAACCAACAAACAAACAAACGAACAAACCAACAAACCAACAAGCCAAAAAACAAAACACCAACAAACCAACAAACCAACAAACCAACAAACCAACAAGTCAACAAACCAACAAACCAACAAGCCAACAAACCAACAAACCAACAAACAAACAAACCAACAAGCCAACAAACCAACAAACCAACAAACCAACAAACCAACAAACGAACAAACCAACAAACAAACAAAACCAACAAAAAAACAAACTAATAAACCAACAAGCCAACAAACCAACAAACAAACAAACGAACAAACCAACAAACCAACAAGCCAACAAACCAACAAGCCAAAAAACAAAAAAACAACAAACGAACAAACCAACAAACAAACAAACCAACAATACATCAAACTAACAAACCAACAAGCCAACAAACCAACAAACCAACAAACCAACAAACCAACAAGCCAACAAGCCAAAAAACAAAAAACCAACAAACGAACAAACCAACAAACAAACAAACCAACAATACAACAAACCAACAAACCAACAAGCCAACAAACCAACAAACCAACAAACCAACAAGCCAACAAACCAACAAACCAACAAACCAACAAACGAACAAACCAACAAACAAACAAACCAACAAACCAACAAACTAATAAACCAACAAGCCAACAAACCAACAAACCAACAAACCAACAAACCAACAAGCCAACAAACCAACAAACCAACAAACCAACAAACGAACAAACCAACAAATAAACAAACCAACAAACCAACAAACCAATAAACCAACAAGCCAACTAACCAACAAACCAACAAACTAACAAACCAACAAACCAACAACCAACAAGCCGACAAACCAACAAACCAACAAGCCAACAAACCAATAAAACAACAAACCAACAAACGAACAAACCAACAAACAAACAAACCAACAAACCAACAAACCAACAAACCAACAAGCCAACAAACCAACAAACCAACAAACCAACATGCCAACAAACCAACAAACCAACAAACCAACAAACGAACAAACCAACAAGCAAACAAACCAACAAACCAAAAAACTAACAAACCAACAACCCAACTAACCAACAAACCAACAAACCAACAAACCAACACACCAACAAACCAACAAGCCAACAAGCCAACAAGCCAACAAGCCAACAAGCCAACAAGCCAACAAACCAAAAAACCAACAAGCCAACAAACCAACATACCAACAAGCCAACAAACCAACAAACCAACAAACCAACAAACCTACAAACCAACAAACCAACAAGCCAACAAGCTAATAAACCAACAAACCAACAAACCAACAAACCAACAAACTAATAAGCCAACAAGCCAACAAACCAACAAACCAACAAACCAACAAACCAACAAACAAAAAAAACCAACAAACCAACAAACTAACAAAGCAACAAACCAACAAGCCAACAAGCCAACAAACGAACAAACCAACAAACGAACAAACCAACAAACCAACAAATTAACAAACGAACAAACCAACAAACAAACAAACCAACAAACCAACAAACCAACAAACCAATAAACCAACAAACCAACAAACCAACAAGCCAACAAACGAACAAACCAACAAACATACAAACCAACAAACTAACAAACAAACAAGCCAACTAACCAAGAAACCAACAAACGAACCAATTAACAAACCTACAAACCAGCAAGCCAACAAACAAACAAACGAACAAACCAACAAGCCAAAAAACCAAAAAACCAACAAACCAAAAAACCAACAAACCAACAAACCAACAAACCAACAAATGAACAAACGAACAAACGAACAAACCAACAAACCAACAAACGAACAAACCAACAAGCCAACAAAACAACAAGCCAACAAACCAACAAACGAACAAACCAACAAACCAACAAGCCAACAAACCAACAAGCCAAAAAACAAAAAACCAACAAACCAACAAACCAACAAACCAACAAACCAACAAACCAACAAGTCAACAAGCCAACCAGCCAACAAACCAACAAAAGAACAAACCAACAAACGAACAAACCAACAAACAAACAAACCAACAATACAACAAACCAACAAACCAACAAGCCAACAAACCAACAAACCAACAAACCAACAAACCAACAAGCCAACAAACCAACAAACCAACAAACCAACAAACGAACAAACCAACAAACTCATAAGCCAACAAGCCAACAAACCAACAAACCAACAAACCAACAAACCAACAAGCCAACAAACCAACAAACCAACAAACCAACAAACGAACAAACCAACAAATAAACAAACCAACAAACCAACAAACCAATAAACCAACAAGCCAACTAACCAACAAACCAACAAACTAACAAACCAACAAACCAACAAGCCAACAAGCAAACAAGCCAACATACCAAAAAACCAACAAGCCAACAAACCAACATACCATACATACCAACAAGCCAACAAACCAACAAACCAACAAACCAACAAACCAACAAACCAACAAGCCAACAAGCCAACAAACCAACAAACCAACAAACCAACAAACCAACAAGCCAACAAACCAACAAACCAACAAACCAACAAACGAACAAACCAACAAATAAACAAACCAACAAACCAACAAACCAATAAACCAACAAGCCAACTAACCAACAAACCAACAAACTAACAAACCAACAAACCAACAAGCCAACAAGCAAACAAGCCAACATACCAAAAAACCAACAAGCCAACAAACCAACATACCATACATACCAACAAGCCAACAAACCAACAAACCAACAAACCAACAAACCAACAAACCAACAAACCAACAAGCCAACAAACCAACAAGCCAAAAAACAAAAAACCAACAAACCAACAAACCAACAAACCAACAAACCAACAAACCAACAAACCAACAAGTCAACAAGCCAACAAGCCAACAAACCAACAAAAGAACAAACCAACAAACGAACAAACCAACAAACAAACAAACCAACAATACAACAAACCAACAAACCAACAAGCCAACAAACCAACAAACCAACAAACGAACAAACCAACAAGCCAACAAAACAACAAGCCAACAAACCAACAAACGAACAAACCAACAAACTAACAAACCAACAAACCAACAAACAAACAAACCAACAAACCAACAAACCAACAAACCAACAACCCAAGAACCCAACAAACCAACAAACCAACAAACCAACAAGCCAACAAACCAACAAACAAACAAACGAACAAACCAACAAACCAACAAGCCAAAAAACAAAAAACCAACAAACCAACAAACCAACAAACCAACAAACCAACAAGTCAACAAACCAACAAACCAACAAGCCAACAAACCAACAAACCAACAAACAAACAAACCAACAAGCCAACAAACCAACAAACCAACAAACCAACAAACCAACAAACGAACAAACCAACAAACAAACAAAACCAACAAAAAAACAAACTAATAAACCAACAAGCCAACAAACCAACAAACAAACAAACGAACAAACCAACAAACCAACAAGCCAACAAACCAACAAGCCAAAAAACAAAAAAACAACAAACGAACAAACCAACAAACAAACAAACCAACAATACATCAAACTAACAAACCAACAAGCCAACAAACCAACAAACCAACAAACCAACAAACCAACAAGCCAACAAGCCAAAAAACAAAAAACCAACAAACGAACAAACCAACAAACAAACAAACCAACAATACAACAAACCAACAAACCAACAAGCCAACAAACCAACAAACCAACAAACCAACAAGCCAACAAACCAACAAACCAACAAACCAACAAAGGAACAAACCAACAAACAAACAAACCAACAAACCAACAAACTAATAAACCAACAAGCCAACAAACCAACAAACCAACAAACCAACAAACCAACAAGCCAACAAACCAACATACCATCCATACCAACAAGCCAACAAACCAACAAACCAACAAATTAACAAGCCAACAAACCAACAAACCAACAAGCCAACAAGCCAACAAACCAATAAACCAACAAATCAACAAACCAATAAGCCAACAAGCCAACAAACCAACAAACCAACAAACCAACTAACAAAAAACCAACAAACTAGCAAACCAACAAACCAACAAACCAACAAACCAACAAACGAACAAACCAACAAACCAACAAGCCAACAAACCAACAAACCAACAAACCAGCAAACGAACAAACCAACAAACCAACAAACCAACAAACCAACAAACCAACAAACGAACAAATCAACAACAAAACAAACCAACAAACCAACAAACCAACAAACCAACAAGCCAACAAGCCAACTAACTAACAAACCAACAAACCAACAAACCAACAAGCCAACAAGCCAACAAATCAACAAGCCAACAAACCAACAAACGAACAAACCAACAAATATACAAACCAACAAACCAACAAATGAACACACCAACAAGCCAACAAACCAACAAACCAACAAACCAACAAACCAACAAACCAACAAACCAACAAACCAAGAATCCAACAAACCAACAAACCAACAAACCAACAAACCAGCAAACCAACAAACCAACAAACCAACAACCAACAAGCCGACAAACCAACAAACCAACAAGCCAACAAACCAATAAAACAACAAACCAACAAACGAACAAACCAACAAACAAACAAACCAACAAACCAACAAACCAACAAACCAACAAGCCAACAAACCAACAAACCAACAAACCAACATGCCAACAAACCAACAAACCAACAAACCAACAAACGAACAAACCAACAAGCAAACAAACCAACAAACCAAAAAACTAACAAACCAACAACCCAACTAACCAACAAACCAACAAACCAACAAACCAACACACCAACAAACCAACAAGCCAACAAGCCAACAAGCCAACAAGCCAACAAGCCAACAAACCAACAAACCAACAAACAAAAAAAACCAACAAACCAACAAACTAACAAAGCAACAAACCAACAAGCCAACAAGCCAACAAACGAACAAACCAACAAACGAACAAACCAACAAACCAACAAATTATCAAACGAACAAACCAACAAACAAACAAACCAACAAACCAACAAACCAACAAACCAATAAACCAACAAACCAACAAACCAACAAGCCAACAAACGAACAAACCAACAAACATACAAACCAACAAACTAACAAACGAACAAACCAACAAGCCAAAAAACCAAAAAACCAACAAACCAAAAAACCAACAAACCAACAAACCAACAAACCAACAAACCAACAAATGAACAAACGAACAAACGAACAAACCAACAAACCAACAAACGAACAAACCAACAAGCCAACAAAACAACAAGCCAACAAACCAACAAACGAACAATCCAATAAACTAACAAACCAACAAACCAACAAACAAACAAACCAACAAACCAACAAACCAACAAACCAACAACCCAAGAACCCAACAAACCAACAAACCAACAAACCAACAAGCCAACAAACAAACAAACGAACAAACCAACAAACCAACAAGCCAACAAACCAACAAGCCAAAAAACAAAAAACCAACAAACCAACAAACCAACAAACCAACAAACCAACAAACCAACAAGTCAACAAGCCAACAAGCCAACAAACCAACAAAAGAACAAACCAACAAACGCACAAACCAACAAACAAACAAACCAACAATACAACAAACCAAGAAACCAACAAGCCAACAAACCAACAAACCAACAAACCAACAAACCAACAAGCCAACAAACCAACAAACCAACAAACCAACAAACGAACAAACTAATAAACCAACAAGCCAACAAACCAACAAACCAACAAACCAACAAACCAACAAGCCAACAAACCAACAAACCAACAAACCAACAAACGAACAAACCAACAAATAAACAAACCAACAAACCAACAAACCAATAAACCAACAAGCCAACTAACCAACAAACCAACAAACTAACAAACCAACAAACCAACAAGCCAACAAGCCAACAAGCCAACATACCAAAAAACCAACAAGCCAACAAACCAACATACCATACATACCAACAAGCCAACAAACCAACAAACCAACAAACCAACAAACCAACAAACCAACAAGCCAACAAACCAACAAACAAACAAACGAACAAACCAACAAACCAACAAGCCAACAAACCAACAAGCCAAAAAACAAAAAACCAACAAACCAACAAACCAACAAACCAACAAACCAACAAACCAACAAACCAACAAGTCAACAAGCCAACAAGCCAACAAACCAACAAAAGAACAAACCAACAAACGAACAAACCAACAAACAAACAAACCAACAATACAACAAACCAACAAACCAACAAGCCAACAAACCAACAAACCAACAAACGAACAAACCAACAAGCCAACAAAACAACAAGCCAACAAACCAACAAACGAACAAACCAACAAACTAACAAACCAACAAACCAACAAACAAACAAACCATCAAACCAACAAACCAACAAACCAACAACCCAAGAACCCAACAAACCAACAAACCAACAAACCAACAAGCCAACAAACCAACAAACAAACAAACGAACAAACCAACAAACCAACAAGCCAAAAAACAAAAAACCAACAAACCAACAAACCAACAAACCAACAAACCAACAAGTCAACAAACAAACAAACCAACAAGCCAACAAACCAACAAACCAACAAACAAACAAACCAACAAGCCAACAAACCAACAAACCAACAAACCAACAAACCAACAAACGAACAAACCAACAAACAAACAAAACCCACAAAAAAACAAACTAATAAACCAACAAGCCAACAAACCAACAAACAAACAAACGAACAAACCAACAAACCAACAAGCCAACAAACCAACAAGCCAAAAAACAAAAAAACAACAAACGAACAAACCAACAAACAAACAAACAAACAATACATCAAACTAACAAACCAACAAGCCAACAAACCAACAAACCAACAAACCAACAAACCAACAAGCCAACAAGCCAAAAAACAAAAAACCAACAAACGAACAAACCAACAAACAAACAAACCAACAATACAACAAACCAACAAACCAACAAGCCAACAAACCAACAAACAAACAAACCAACAAGCCAACAAACCAACAAACCAACAAACCAACAAACGAACAAACCAACAAACAAACAAACCAACAAACCAACAAACTAATAAACCAACAAGCCAACAAACCAACAAACCAACAAACCAACAAACCAACAAGCCAACAAACCAACAAACCAACAAACCAACAAACGAACAAACCAACAAATAAACAAACCAACAAACCAACAAACCAATAAACCAACAAGCCAACTAACCAACAAACCAACAAACTAACAAACCAACAAACCAAAAAGCCAACAAGCCAACAAGCCAACATACCAAAAAACCAACAAGCCAACAAACCAACATACCATCCATACCAACAAGCCAACAAACCAACAAACCAACAAACCAACAAGCCAACAAACCAACAAACCAACAAGCCAACAAGCCAACAAACCAATAAACCAACAAATCAACAAACCAATAAGCCAACAAGCCAACAAACCAACAAACCAACTAACAAAAAACCAACAAACTAACAAACCAACAAACCAACAAACCAACAAACCAACAAACGAACAAACCAACAAACCAACAAGCGAACAAACCAACAAACCAACAAACAAGCAAACGAACAAACCAACAAACCAACAAACCAACAAACCAACAAACCAACAAACGAACAAATCAACAACAAAACAAACCAACAAACCAACAAACCAACAAGCCAACAAGCCAACAAACCAACAAACCAATAAACCAACAAAGGAACAATTCAAGAAACCAACAAATCAACAAGCCTACAAGCCAACAAACCAACAGCCGACAAACCAAATAACCAACAAACCAACAAACCAACAAACCAACAAACCAACAAACCAACAAACCAACAAACCAACAAACCAACAAACCAACAAGTCAACAAACCAACAAACCAACAAACCAACAAACCAACTAGCCAACAAACCAACAAACCAACAAACCAACAAGCCAACAAGCCAACAAGCCAACAAGCCAACAAGGCAACAAGCCAACAAGCCAACAAACGAACAAACCAACAAACCAATAAACCAACAAGCCAACAAACCAATAAGCCAACAAACCAACAAATCAACAAGCCAACAAGCCAACAAACCAACAAACCAACATACCAACAAACCAACAAACCAACAAACCAACAAGTCAACAAGCCAACAAACAAACAAACCAACAAACCAAGAAGCCAACAAGCCAACAAACCAACAAGCCAACAAACCAAAAAACCAACAAACCAATAAACCAACAAACCAACAAGCCAACAAGCCAACAAACCAACAAACCAACAAACCAACAAACGAACAAACCAACAAATAAACAAACCAACAAACCAACAAACCAACAAACCAACAAGCCACCAAACCACCAAACCAACAAACCAACAAACCAACAAACCAAGAAGCCAACATGCCAACAAACCAATAAGCCAACAAACGAACAAACCAACAAACAAATAAACCAACAAGCAAACAAACCAACAAACAAATAAACCAACAAGCAAACAAACTAACAAACCAGCAAACCAACAAACCAACAAGCCAACAAACCAACAAACCAAGAAACGAACAAATCAACAACAAAACAAACCAACAAACCAACAAACCAACAAACCAACAAACCAACATGCCAACAAGCCAACAAACCAACAAGCCAACAAAACCAACAAACCAACAAGCCAACAAACCAAAAAACGAACAAATCATCAAACCAACAAACCAACAAACCAACAAACCAACAAGCCTAAAAGCCAACAAACCAACAAGCCAAGAAACCAAAAAACCAACAAACCAAGAAACCAACAAGCCAACAAGCCAACAAACCAACAAGCCAACAAACCAACAAACCAACAAACCAACAAACCAACAAACTAGCAAACCAACAAACCAACAAACCGAGAAGCCAAGAAGCCAACAAACCAACAAGCCAACAAACAAACAAACCAATAAACCATCAAGCAAACAAACCAACAAACTAGCAAACCAACAAACCAACAAGCCAACAAACCAACAAACCAACAAACCAACAAACGAACAATTCAACAACAAAACAAACCAACAAACCAACAAACCAACAAACCAACATGCCAACAAGCCAACAAACCAACAAACCAACAAACCAACAAACCAACAAACCAACAAACCAACAAGCCAACAAGCCAACAAACCAACAAACCAACAAACCAACAAACCAACAAGCCAACAAACCAACAAACCAACAAGCCAACAAACCAAAAAACGAACAAATCATCAAACCAACAAACGAACAAACCAACAAGCCAACAAGCCAGCAAACCAACAAACCAACCAACCAACAAACCAACAAGCCAACAAACGAACAAACCAACAAACGAACAAGCCAACAAGCCAACAAACCAACAAGCCAAAAAACCAAAAAACCAACAAACCAACAAACCAACAAACCAACAAGCCAACAAGCCAACAAATCAACAAACCAACAAACCAACAAACCAACAAACCAACAAACAAACAAACCAACAAACCAACAAACAAATAAACCAACAAGCAAACAAACCAACAAACAAATAAACCAACAAGCAAACAAACCAACAAACCAGCAAACCAACAAACCAAGAAGCCAACAAGCCAACAAACCAACAAGCCAACAAACCAAAAAACCAACAAACCAATAAACCAACAAACCAACAAGCCAACAAGCCAACAAACCAACAAACCAACAAACCAACAAACGAACAAACCAACAAATAAACAAACCAACAAACCAACAAACCAACAAACCAACAAGCCACCAAACCACCAAACCAACAAACCAACAAACCAACAAACCAAGAAGCCAACATGCCATAAACCAATAAGCCAACAAACGAACAAACCAACAAACAAATAAACCAACAAGCAAACAAACCAACAAACAAATAAACCAACAAGCAAACAAACCAACAAACCAGCAAACCAACAAACCAACAAGCTAACAAACCAACAAACCAACAAACCGAGAAGCCAAGAAGCCAACAAACCAACAAGCCAACAAACAAACAAACCAATAAACCATCAAGCAAACAAACCAACAAACTAGCAAACCAACAAACCAACAAGCCAACAAACCAACAAACCAACAAACCAACAAACGAACAAATCAACAACAAAACAAACCAACAAACCAACAAACCAACAAACCAACATGCCAACAAGCCAACAAACCAACAAACCAACAAACCAACAAACCAACAAACCAACAAACCAACAAACCAACAAACCAACAAGCCAACAAACCAACAAACCAACAAGCCAACAAACCAAAAAACGAACAAATCATCAAACCAACAAACGAACAAACCAACAAGCCAATAAGCCAGCAAACCAACAAACCAACCAACCAACAAACCAACAAGCCAACAAACGAACAAACCAACAAACGAACAAGCCAACATGCCAACAAACCAACAAGCCAAAAAACCAAAAAACCAACAAACCAACAAACCAACAAACCAACAAGCCAACAAGCCAACAAATCAACAAACCAACAAACCAACAAACCAACAAACCAACAAACAAACAAACCAACAAAGCAACAAACCAACAAACCAACAAACCAACAAGCCAACAAACAAACAAACCAACAAACCAACAAACCAACAAACCAACAAACCAACAAACCAATAAACCAACAAACCAACAAACCAACAAACCAACAAACCAACAAACAAACAAACCAACAAACCAACAAGCCGACAAACCAACAAGCCAACAAGCCAACAAACCAACAAACCAACAAACCAACAAACGAACAAACCAACAAACAAACAAACTAACAAACCAACAAACCAACAAACCAACAAACCAACAAACCAACAAAGCAACAAACCAACAAGCCAACAAGCCAACAAACGAACAAACCAACAAACGAACAAACCAACATACCAACAAACCAACAAACCAACAAGCCAACAAGCCAACAAGCCAACAAGCCAACAAACCAACAAACCAACAAACCAACATACCAACAAACCAACAAACCAACAAACCAACAAACCAACAAGCCAACAAACCAACAAGCCAGCAAACGAACAAACCAACAAACCAACAAACCAAAAAGCCAACAAACCAACAAATCAACAAACCAACAAATCAACAAACCAACAAACCAACAAACCAACAAACCAACAAACGAACACACCAACAAACCAACAAACCAATAAACGAACAAACCAACAAACCAACAAACCAACAAGCCAACAAACGAACAAACGAACAAACCAACAAAACAACAAGCCAACAAACCAACAAACCAACAAGCCAACAAGCCAACAAACCAACAAGCCAACAAACGAACAAACCAACAAACCAACAAGCCAACAAGCCAACAAACCAACAAACCAACAAACTAACAAGCCAACAACCCAACAAGCCAACAAACCAACAAACTAACAAACCAACAAACCAACAAGCCAACAAACCAACAAACCAACAAACCAACAAACCAACAAGCCAACAAACCAACAAGCAAACAAGCCAATAAACCAACAAACCAATAAGCCAACAAGCCAACAAACCAACAAACCAACAAACCAACAAGCCAACAAACAAACAAACCAACAAACCAACAAACCAACAAACCAAGAAACCAACAAGCCAACAAACCAACAAACCAACAAACCAACAAACCAACAAACCAACAAACCAACAAGCCAACAAGCCAACAAACCAACATACCAACAAACCAACAAACCAACAAACCAACAAACAAACAAACCAACAAACCAACAAACCAACAAACCAACAAGCCAACAAACCAACAAACCAACAAACCAACAAACCAACAAACCAACAAACCAACAAACAAAGAAACCAACAAACCAACAAACCAACAAACAAGCAAACCAACAAACCAACAAGCCGACAAACCAACAAGCCAACAAACCAACAAATCAACAAAAAAACAAACCAACAAACTAACAAACCAACAAGCCAACAAGCCAACAAACCAACAAACCAACAAACCAACAAAAGAAAAAACCAACAAACCAACAAACCAACAAGCCAACAAACCAACAAGTCAACAAACCAACAAACCAACAAACCAACAAACCAACAAACCATCAAGCCAATAAGCCAACAAGCCAACAAACCAACAAGCCAACAAACGAATAAACCAACAAGCCAACAAACCAACAAACGAACAAATCAACAACAAAACAAACCAACAAACCAATAAACGAACAAGCCAACAAACCAACAAACCAATAAACCAACAAACGAACAAACTAACAAGCCAACAAACCAACAAACCAACAAGCGAACAAACCAAAAAACAAACAAACCAACAAACCAACAAACCAACAAACCAACAAACCAACAAACCAACATGCCAACAAGCCAACAAACCAACAAGCCAACAAAACCAACAAACCAACAAGCCAACAAACCAAAAAACGAACAAATCATCAAACCAACAAACCAACAAACCAACAAACCAACAAGCCTAAAAGCCAACAAACCAACAAGCCAAGAAACCAAAAAACCAACAAACCAAGAAACCAACAAGCCAACAAGCCAACAAACCAACAAGCCAACAAACCAACAAACCAACAAACCAACAAACCAACAAACTAGCAAACCAACAAACCAACAAACCGAGAAGCCAAGAAGCCAACAAACCAACAAGCCAACAAACAAACAAACCAATAAACCATCAAGCAAACAAACCAACAAACTAGCAAACCAACAAACCAACAAGCCAACAAACCAACAAACCAACAAACCAACAAACGAACAATTCAACAACAAAACAAACCAACAAACCAACAAACCAACAAACCAACATGCCAACAAGCCAACAAACCAACAAACCAACAAACCAACAAACCAACAAACCAACAAACCAACAAGCCAACAAGCCAACAAACCAACAAACCAACAAACCAACAAACCAACAAGCCAACAAACCAACAAACCAACAAGCCAACAAACCAAAAAACGAACAAATCATCAAACCAACAAACGAACAAACCAACAAGCCAACAAGCCAGCAAACCAACAAACCAACCAACCAACAAACCAACAAGCCAACAAACGAACAAACCAACAAACGAACAAGCCAACAAGCCAACAAACCAACAAGCCAAAAAACCAAAAAACCAACAAACCAACAAACCAACAAACCAACAAGCCAACAAGCCAACAAATCAACAAACCAACAAACCAACAAACCAACAAACCAACAAACAAACAAACCAACAAACCAACAAACAAATAAACCAACAAGCAAACAAACCAACAAACAAATAAACCAACAAGCAAACAAACCAACAAACCAGCAAACCAACAAACCAAGAAGCCAACAAGCCAACAAACCAACAAGCCAACAAACCAAAAAACCAACAAACCAATAAACCAACAAACCAACAAGCCAACAAGCCAACAAACCAACAAACCAACAAACCAACAAACGAACAAACCAACAAATAAACAAACCAACAAACCAACAAACCAACAAACCAACAAGCCACCAAACCACCAAACCAACAAACCAACAAACCAACAAACCAAGAAGCCAACATGCCATAAACCAATAAGCCAACAAACGAACAAACCAACAAACAAATAAACCAACAAGCAAACAAACCAACAAACAAATAAACCAACAAGCAAACAAACCAACAAACCAGCAAACCAACAAACCAACAAGCTAACAAACCAACAAACCAACAAACCGAGAAGCCAAGAAGCCAACAAACCAACAAGCCAACAAACAAACAAACCAATAAACCATCAAGCAAACAAACCAACAAACTAGCAAACCAACAAACCAACAAGCCAACAAACCAACAAACCAACAAACCAACAAACGAACAAATCAACAACAAAACAAACCAACAAACCAACAAACCAACAAACCAACATGCCAACAAGCCAACAAACCAACAAACCAACAAACCAACAAACCAACAAACCAACAAACCAACAAACCAACAAACCAACAAGCCAACAAACCAACAAACCAACAAGCCAACAAACCAAAAAACGAACAAATCATCAAACCAACAAACGAACAAACCAACAAGCCAATAAGCCAGCAAACCAACAAACCAACCAACCAACAAACCAACAAGCCAACAAACGAACAAACCAACAAACGAACAAGCCAACATGCCAACAAACCAACAAGCCAAAAAACCAAAAAACCAACAAACCAACAAACCAACAAACCAACAAGCCAACAAGCCAACAAATCAACAAACCAACAAACCAACAAACCAACAAACCAACAAACAAACAAACCAACAAAGCAACAAACCAACAAACCAACAAACCAACAAGCCAACAAACAAACAAACCAACAAACCAACAAACCAACAAACCAACAAACCAACAAACCAATAAACCAACAAACCAACAAACCAACAAACCAACAAACCAACAAACAAACAAACCAACAAACCAACAAGCCGACAAACCAACAAGCCAACAAGCCAACAAACCAACAAACCAACAAACCAACAAACGAACAAACCAACAAACAAACAAACTAACAAACCAACAAACCAACAAACCAACAAACCAACAAACCAACAAAGCAACAAACCAACAAGCCAACAAGCCAACAAACGAACAAACCAACAAACGAACAAACCAACATACCAACAAACCAACAAACCAACAAGCCAACAAGCCAACAAGCCAACAAGCCAACAAACCAACAAACCAACAAACCAACATACCAACAAACCAACAAACCAACAAACCAACAAACCAACAAGCCAACAAACCAACAAGCCAGCAAACGAACAAACCAACAAACCAACAAACCAAAAAGCCAACAAACCAACAAATCAACAAACCAACAAATCAACAAACCAACAAACCAACAAACCAACAAACCAACAAACGAACACACCAACAAACCAACAAACCAATAAACGAACAAACCAACAAACCAACAAACCAACAAGCCAACAAACGAACAAACGAACAAACCAACAAAACAACAAGCCAACAAACCAACAAACCAACAAGCCAACAAGCCAACAAACCAACAAGCCAACAAACGAACAAACCAACAAACCAACAAGCCAACAAGCCAACAAACCAACAAACCAACAAACTAACAAGCCAACAACCCAACAAGCCAACAAACCAACAAACTAACAAACCAACAAACCAACAAGCCAACAAACCAACAAACCAACAAACCAACAAACCAACAAGCCAACAAACCAACAAGCAAACAAGCCAATAAACCAACAAACCAATAAGCCAACAAGCCAACAAACCAACAAACCAACAAACCAACAAGCCAACAAACAAACAAACCAACAAACCAACAAACCAACAAACCAAGAAACCAACAAGCCAACAAACCAACAAACCAACAAACCAACAAACCAACAAACCAACAAACCAACAAGCCAACAAGCCAACAAACCAACATACCAACAAACCAACAAACCAACAAACCAACAAACAAACAAACCAACAAACCAACAAACCAACAAACCAACAAGCCAACAAACCAACAAACCAACAAACCAACAAACCAACAAACCAACAAACCAACAAACAAAGAAACCAACAAACCAACAAACCAACAAACAAGCAAACCAACAAACCAACAAGCCGACAAACCAACAAGCCAACAAACCAACAAATCAACAAAAAAACAAACCAACAAACTAACAAACCAACAAGCCAACAAGCCAACAAACCAACAAACCAACAAACCAACAAAAGAAAAAACCAACAAACCAACAAACCAACAAGCCAACAAACCAACAAGTCAACAAACCAACAAACCAACAAACCAACAAACCAACAAACCATCAAGCCAATAAGCCAACAAGCCAACAAACCAACAAGCCAACAAACGAATAAACCAACAAGCCAACAAACCAACAAACGAACAAATCAACAACAAAACAAACCAACAAACCAATAAACGAACAAGCCAACAAACCAACAAACCAATAAACCAACAAACGAACAAACTAACAAGCCAACAAACCAACAAACCAACAAGCGAACAAACCAAAAAACAAACAAACCAACAAACCAACAAACCAACAAACCAACAAACCAACAAACCAACAAACCAACAAACCAACAAGCCAACAAGCCAACAAACCAACAAAACAACAAACCAACAAACCAACAAACCAACAAACCAACAAACCAACAAACCAAAAAACCAACAAACCAACAAGCCAACAAGCCAACAAACGAACAAACCAACAAACCATCAAGCCAACAAGCCAACAAACAAACAAGCCAACAAACCAAAAAACCAACAAACCAATAAACCAACAAACCAACAAGCCAACAAGCCAACAAACCAACAAACCAACAAACGAACAAACCAACAAATAAACAAACCAACAAACTAACAAATGAACAAACCAACAAGCCAACAAACCAACGCACCAACAAACCAACAAACCAACAAACCAACAAACCAACAAACCAACAAACCAACAAACCAACAAACCAACAAACCAACAAACCAACAAACCAACAAACCAACAAACCAACAAACCAACAAGCCGACAAACCAACAAACCAACAAATCAACAAACCAATAAGCCAACAAGCCAACAAGCCAACAAACCAACAAACCAACAAACCAACAAACCAACAAACCATCAAACCAACAAACCAATAAGCAAACAAGCCAACAAACAAACAAACCAACAAACCAACAAACCAACAAAGCAACAAACCAACAAGCCAACAAGCCAACAAACCAACAAACTAACAAACGAACAAACCAACAAACCAACAAACCAACAAACCAACAAACCAACAAACCAACAAACCAACAAACCAACAAACCAACAAGCCAACAAACCAACAAGCCAACAAACGAACAAACCAACAAACCAACAAACCAACAAGCCAACAAACCAACAAACCAACAAACCAACAAACCGACAAACGAACAAACCAACAAACCAACAAACCAAGAAACCAACAAACCAACAAATCAACAAACCAACAAACCAACAAACCAACAAACCAACAAACCAACAAACCAACAAAGTAACAAACCAACAAACCAACAAACCAACAAACCAACAAACAAACAAACCAACAAACCAACAAACCAACAAACCAACAAACCAACAAGCCAACAAACCAACAAACCAACAAACCAACAAACCAACAAACCAACAAACAAAGAAACCAACAAACCAACAAACCAACAAACAAGCAAACCAACAAACCAACAAGCCGACAAACCAACAAGCCAACAAGCCAACAAACCAACAAACCAACAAACCAACAAACGAACAAACCAACAAACAAACAAACTAACAAACCGACAAACCAACAAACCAACAAACCAACAAACCAACAAACCAACAAAGCAACAAACCAACAAGCCAACAAGCCAACAAACGAACAAACCAACAAACGAACAAACCAACATACCAACAAACCAACAAACCAAGAAGCCAACAAGCCAACAAGCCAACAAGCCAACAAGCCAACAAGCCAACAAGCCAACAAACCAACAAGCCAACAAACCAACAAACCAACAAACTAACAAACCAACAAACCAACAAGCCAACAAACCAACAAACCAACAAACCAACAAACCAACAAGCCAACAAACCAACAAACCAACAAACCAACAAACCAACAAACCAACAAACCAACAAACCAACAAACCAACAAACTAACAAACCAATAAACGAACAAACCAACAAACCAACAAACCAAAAAACGAACAAACGAACAAACCAACAAACAAACAAACCAACAAACCAACAAACCAACAAGCCAACAAACCAACAAACCAACAAACCAACAAACCAACAAGCCAGCAAACCAACAAACCAACAAGCCAACAAGCCAGCAAGCTAACAAACCAACAAACCAACAAATCAACAAACCAACAAACCAACAAACCAACAAACCAACAAATAAACAAACGAACAAATCAACAAAAAAACAAACCAACAAACTAACAAACCAACAAGCCAACAAGCCAACAAACCAACAAACCAACAAACCAACAAAAGAAAAAACCAACAAACCAACAAACCAACAAGCCAACATACCAACAAGTCAACAAACCAACAAACCAACAAACCAACAAACCAACAAACCAATAAGCCAACAAACCAACAAACCAACAAACCATCAAGCCAATAAGCCAACAAGCCAACAAACCAACAAGCCAACAAACGAATAAACCAACAAACCAATAAACCAGCAAGCCAACAAGCCAACAAGCCAACAAACCAACAAACCAACAAACCAACAAACCAACAAACCAACAAACCAACAAACCAACAAACCAACAAGCCAACAAACCAACAAAAGAACAAATCAACAACAAAAAAAACCAGCAAACCAACAAACCAATAAACGAACAAGCCAACAAACCAACAAACCAATAAACCAACAAACGAACAAACCAACAAGCCAACAAACCAACAAACCAACAAGCGAACAAACCAAAAAACAAACAAACCAACAAACCAACAAACCAACAAACCAACAAACCAACAAACCAACAAACCAACAAGCCAACAAGCCAACAAACCAACAAAACAACAAACCGACAAACCAACAAACCAACAAACCAACAAACCAACAAACCAAAAAACCAACAAACCAACAAGCCAACAAGCCAACAAACAAATAAACCAACAAACCATCAAGCCAACAAGCCAACAAATAAAGAAACCAACAAACCAACAAACCAACAAACAAGCAAACCAACAAACCAACAAGCCGACAAACCAACAAGCCAACAAGCCAACAAACCAACAAACCAACAAACCAACAAACGAACAAACCAACAAACAAACAAACTAACAAACCAACAAACCAACAAACCAACAAACCAACAAACCAACAAACCAACAAAGCAACAAACCAACAAGCCAACAAGCCAACAAACGAACAAACCAACAAACGAACAAACCAACATACCAACAAACCAACAAACCAAGAAGCCAACAAGCCAACAAGCCAACAAGCCAACAAGCCAACAAGCCAACAAACCAACAAGCCAACAAACCAACAAACCAACAAACTAACAAACCAACAAACCAACAAGCCAACAAACCAACAAACCAACAAACCAACAAACCAACAAGCCAACAAACCAACAAACCAACAAACCAACAAACCAACAAACCAACAAACCAACAAACCAACAAACTAACAAACCAATAAACGAACAAACCAACAAACCAACAAACCAAAAAACGAACAAACGAACAAACCAACAAACCAACAAACCAACAAACCAACAAACCAACAAGCCAACAAACCAACAAACCAACAAACCAACAAACCAACAAGCCAGCAAACCAACAAACCAACAAGCCAACAAGCCAGCAAGCTAACAAACCAACAAACCAACAAATCAACAAACCAACAAACCAACAAACCAACAAACCAACAAATAAACAAACGAACAAATCAACAAAAAAACAAACCAACAAACTAACAACCCAACAAGCCAACAAGCCAACAAACCAACAAACCAACAAACCAACAAAAGAAAAAACCAACAAACCAACAAACCAACAAGCCAACATACCAACAAGTCAACAAACCAACAAACCAACAAACCAACAAACCAACAAACCAATAAGCCAACAAACCAACAAACCAACAAACCATCAAGCCAATAAGCCAACAAGCCAACAAACCAACAAGCCAACAAACGAATAAACCTACAAACCAATAAACCAGCAAGCCAACAAGCCAACAAACCAACAAACCAACAAACCAACAAACCAACAAACCAACAAACCAACAAACCAACAAACCAACAAACCAACAAGCCAACAAACCAACAAAAGAACAAATCAACAACAAAAAAAACCAACAAACCAACAAACCAATAAACGAACAAGCCAACAAACCAACAAACCAATAAACCAACAAACGAACAAACCAACAAGCCAACAAACCAACAAACCAACAAGCGAACAAACCAAAAAACAAACAATCCAACAAACCAACAAACCAACAAACCAACAAACCAACAAACCAACAAACCAACAAGCCAACAAGTTAACAAACCAACAAAACAACAAACCGACAAACCAACAAACCAACAAACCAACAAACCAACAAACCAAAAAACCAACAAACCAACAAGCCAACAAGCCAACAAACGAATAAACCAACAAACCATCAAGCCAACAAGCCAACAAACAAACAAGCCAACAAACCAAAAAACCAACAAACCAATAAACCAACAAACCAACATACCAACAAACCAACAAACCAAGAAGCCAACAAGCCAACAAGCCAACAAGCCAACAAGCCAACAAGCCAACAAACCAACAAGCCAACAAACCAACAAACCAACAAACTAACAAACCAACAAACCAACAAGCCAACAAACCAACAAACCAACAAACCAACAAACCAACAAGCCAACAAACCAACAAACCAACAAACCAACAAACCAACAAACCAACAAACCAACAAACCAACAAACTAACAAACCAATAAACGAACAAACCAACAAACCAACAAACCAAAAAACGAACAAACGAACAAACCAACAAACCAACAAACCAACAAACCAACAAACCAACAAGCCAACAAACCAACAAACCAACAAACCAACAAACCAACAAGCCAGCAAACCAACAAACCAACAAGCCAACAAGCCAGCAAGCTAACAAACCAACAAACCAACAAATCAACAAACCAACAAACCAACAAACCAACAAACCAACAAATAAACAAACGAACAAATCAACAAAAAAACAAACCAACAAACTAACAACCCAACAAGCCAACAAGCCAACAAACCAACAAACCAACAAACCAACAAAAGAAAAAACCAACAAACCAACAAACCAACAAGCCAACATACCAACAAGTCAACAAACCAACAAACCAACAAACCAACAAACCAACAAACCAATAAGCCAACAAACCAACAAACCAACAAACCATCAAGCCAATAAGCCAACAAGCCAACAAACCAACAAGCCAACAAACGAATAAACCTACAAACCAATAAACCAGCAAGCCAACAAGCCAACAAACCAACAAACCAACAAACCAACAAACCAACAAACCAACAAACCAACAAACCAACAAACCAACAAACCAACAAGCCAACAAACCAACAAAAGAACAAATCAACAACAAAAAAAACCAACAAACCAACAAACCAATAAACGAACAAGCCAACAAACCAACAAACCAATAAACCAACAAACGAACAAACCAACAAGCCAACAAACCAACAAACCAACAAGCGAACAAACCAAAAAACAAACAATCCAACAAACCAACAAACCAACAAACCAACAAACCAACAAACCAACAAACCAACAAGCCAACAAGTTAACAAACCAACAAAACAACAAACCGACAAACCAACAAACCAACAAACCAACAAACCAACAAACCAAAATACCAACAAACCAACAAGCCAACAAGCCAACAAACGAATAAACCAACAAACCATCAAGCCAACAAGCCAACAAACAAACAAGCCAACAAACCAAAAAACCAACAAACCAATAAACCAACAAACCAACAAGCCAACAAGCCAACAAACCAACAAACCAACAAACGAACAAACCAACAAATAAACAAACCAACAAACTAACAAATGAACAAACCAACAAGCCAACAAACCAACACACCAACAAACCAACAAACCAACAAACCAAGAAACCAACAAACCAACAAACCAACAAACCAACAAACCAACAAACCAACAAACCAACAAACCAACAAACCAACAAACCAACAAACCAACAAACCAACAAACCGACAAACCAACGAACCAACAAATCAACAAACCAATAAGCCAACAAGCCAACAAACCAACAAACCAACAAACCAACAAACCAACAAACCATCAAACCAACAAACCAATAAGCAAACAAGCCAACAAACCAACAAACCAACAAACCAACAAACCAACAAAGCAACAAACCAACAAGCCAACAAGCCAACAAACGAACAAACCAACAAACGAACAAACCAACAAACCAACAAACCAACAAACCAACAAGCCAACAAGCCAACAAGCCACCAAACCAACAAACCAACAAACCAACAAACCAACAAACTAACAAACCAACAAACCAACAAACCAACAAACCAACAAGCCAACAAACCAACAAGCCAACAAACGAACAAACCAACAAACCAACAAACCAACAAGCCAAAAAACCAACAAGCCAACAAACCAACAAACCAACAAACCAACAAACCAACAAACCAACAAACCAATAAGCCAACAAGCCAACAAACCAAAAAACCAACAAACCGATAAACAAACAAACCAACAAACCAACAAACCTACAAACTAACAAACCAACAAACCAACAAACCAACAAACCAACAAACCAACAAACCAACAAACCAACAAACCAACAAACCAACAAACCAACAAACCAACAAACCAACAAGCCCACAAGCAAACAAGCCAACAAACCAACAAACCAATAAGCCAACAAGCCAACAAACCAACAAACCAATAAACCAACAAACGAACAAACCAAAAAACCAACAAACCAACAAACCAACAAACTAACAAACCAACAAGCCAACAATCCAACATAGCAACAAACCAACAAACCAACAAACGAACAAACCAATAAGCCAACAAACCAACAAACCAACAAACCAACAAGCCAATAAGCCAACAAGCCAACAAACCAACAAGCCAACAAACGAATAAACCAACAAACCAATAAACCAACAAGCCAACAAACCAACAAACCAACAAACCAACAAACCAACAAACCAACAAACCAACAAACCAACAAGCCAACAAACCAACAAACGAACAAATCAACAACAAAACAAACCAACAAACCAACAAACCAATGAACGAACAAGCCAACAAACCAACAAACCAATAAACCAACAAACGAACAAACCAACAAGCCAACAAACCAACAAACCAACAAGCGAACAAACCAAAAAACAAACAAACCAACAAACCAACAAACCAACAAACCAACAAACCAACAAACCAACAAACCAACAAGGCAACAAGCCAACAAACCAACAAAACAACAAACCGATGAACCAACAAACCAACAAACCAACAAACCAAAAAACCAACAAACCAACAAGCCAACAAGCCAACAAACGAACAAACCAACAAACCATCAAGCCAACAAGCCAACAAACAAACAAGCCAACAAACCAAAAAACCAACAAACCAATAAACCAACAAACCAACAAGCCAACAAGCCAACAAACCAACAAACCAACAAACGAACAAACCAACATATAAACAAACCAACAAACTAACAAATGAACAAACCAACAAGCCAACAAACAAACACACCAACAAACCAACAAACCAACAAACCAACAAACCAACAAACCAACAAACCAACAAACCAACAAACCAACAAACCAGCAAACCAACAAACCAACAAACCAACAAACCAACAAACCAACAAGCCGACAAACCAACAAACCAACAACCCAACAAACCAATAAAACAACAAATCAACAAACAACAAGCCAACAAACAAACAAACCAACAAACCAACAAACCAACAAACCAACAAGCCAACAAACCAACAAACCAACAAACCAACAAGCCAACAAACCACAAACCAACAAACCAACAAACGAACCAACCAACAAACAAACAAACCAACAAACCAACAAATTAACAAACCAACAAGCCAACTAACCAACAAACACACACCAACAAACCAGCACACCAACAAACCAACAAGCCAACAAGCAAACAAGCCAACAAGCCAACAAGCCAAAAAACCAACAAGCCAACAAACCAACATACCAACAAGCCAACAAACCAACAAAACAACAAGCCAACAAACCAACAAACCAACAAACCAACAAACCAACAAACCAACAAACCAACAAACCAACAAACTAACAAACCATCAAACCAACAAACCAATAAGCCAACAAGCCAACAAACCAACAAACCAACAAACTAACAAACCATCAAACCAACAAACCAATAAGCAAACAAGCCAACAAACCAATAAACCAACAAACCAACAAACCAACAAAGCAACGAACCAACAAGCCAACAAGCCAACAAACGAACAAACCAACAAACGAACAAACCAACAAACCAACAAGCCAACAAGCCAACAAGCCAACAAGCCACCAAACCAACAAACCAACAAACCAACAAACCACCAAACCAACAAACCAACAAACCAACAAACCAACAAGCCACCAAACCAACAAACCAACAAACCAACAAATCACCAAACCAACAAAACAACAAACCAACAAACCAACAAGCCACCAAACCAACAAGCCAACAAACGAACAAACCAACAAACCAACAAACCAACAAGCCAACAAACCAACAAACCAACAAACCAACAAACCAACAAACCAACAAACCAACGAGCCAACAGACCCACAAACGAACACACCAACAAACCAACAAACCAATAAACGAACAAACCAACAAACCAACAAACCAACAAGCCAATAAACGAACAAACCTACAAAGCAACAAACCAACTAACAAAAAACCAACAAACCAACAAACCAACAAACAAGCAAACCAACAAACCAACAAGCCGACAAACCAACAAGCCAACAAGCCAACAAACCAACAAACCAACAAACCAACAAACGAACAAACCAACAAACAAACAAACTAACAAACCAACAAACCAACAAACCAACAAACCAACAAACCAACAAACCAACAAAGCAACAAACCAACAAGCCAACAAGCCAACAAACGAACAAACCAACAAACGAACAAACCAACATACCAACAAACCAACAAACCAAGAAGCCAACAAGCCAACAAGCCAACAAGCCAACAAGCCAACAAGCCAACAAACCAACAAGCCAACAAACCAACAAACCAACAAACTAACAAACCAACAAACCAACAAGCCAACAAACCAACAAACCAACAAACCAACAAACCAACAAGCCAACAAACCAACAAACCAACAAACCAACAAACTAACAAACCAAGAAACCAACAAACCAAGAAACCAACAAACTAACAAACCAAAAAACGAACAAACCAACAAACCAACAAACCAAAAAACGAACAAACGAACAAACCAACAAACCAACAAACCAACAAACCAACAAACCAACAAACCAACAAGCCAGCAAACCAACAAACCAACAAGCCAACAAGCCAGCAAGCTAACAAACCAACAAACCAACAAATCAACAAACCAACAAACCAACAAACCAACAAACCAACAAATAAACAAACGAACAAATCAACAAAAAAACAAACCAACAAACTAACAAACCAACAAGCCAACAAGCCAACAAACCAACAAACCAACAAACCAACAAAAGAAAAAACCAACAAACCAACAAACCAACAAGCCAACATACCAACAAGTCAACAAACCAACAAACCAACAAACCAACAAACCAACAAACCAATAAGCCAACAAACCAACAAACCAACAAACCATCAAGCCAATAAGCCAACAAGCCAACAAACCAACAAGCCAACAAACGAATAAACCAACAAACCAATAAACCAGCAAGCCAACAAGCCAACAAGCCAACAAACCAACAAACCAACAAACCAACAAACCAACAAACCAACAAACCAACAAACCAACAAACCAACAAGCCAACAAACCAACAAAAGAACAAATCAACAACAAAAAAAACCAACAAACCAACAAACCAATAAACGAACAAGCCAACAAACCAACAAACCAATAAACCAACAAACGAACAAATAACAAGCCAACAAACCAACAAACCAACAAGCGAACAAACCAAAAAACAAACAAACCAACAAACCAACAAACCAACAAACCAACAAACCAACAAACCAACAAACCAACAAGCCAACAAGCCAACAAACCAACAAAACAACAAACCGACAAACCAACAAACCAACAAACCAACAAACCAACAAACCAAAAAACCAACAAACCAACAAGTCAACAAGCCAACAAACAAATAAACCAACAAACCATCAAGCCAACAAGCCAACAAACAAAGACACCAACAAACCAACAAACCAACAAACAAGCAAACCAACAAACCAACAAGCCGACAAACTAACAAGCCAACAAGCCAACAAACCAACAAACCAACAAACCAACAAACGAACAAACCAACAAACAAACAAACTAACAAACCAACAAACCAACAAACCAACAAACCAACAAACCAACAAACCAACAAACCAACAAAGCAACAAACCAACAAGCCAACAAGCCAACAAACGAACAAACCAACAAACGAACAAACCAACATACCAACAAACCAACAAACCAAGAAGCCAACAAGCCAACAAGCCAACAAGCCAACAAGCCAACAAGCCAACAAACCAACAAGCCAACAAACCAACAAACCAACAAACTAACAAACCAACAAACCAACAAGCCAACAAACCAACAAACCAACAAACCAACAAACCAACAAGCCAACAAACCAACAAACCAACAAACCAACAAACCAACAAACCAACAAACCAACAAACCAACAAACCAACAAACTAACAAACCAATAAACGAACAAACCAACAAACCAACAAACCAAAAAACGAACAAACGAACAAACCAACAAACCAACAAACCAACAAACCCACAAACCAACATGCCAACAAACCAACAAACCAACAAACCAACAAACCAACAAGCCAGCAAACCAACAAACCAACAAGCCAACAAGCCAGCAAGCTAACAAACCAACAAACCAATAAATCAACAAACCAACAAACCAACAAACCAACAAACCAACAAATAAACAAACGAACAAATCAACAAAAAAAACAAACCAACAAACTAACAACCCAACAAGCCAACAAGCCAACAAACCAACAAACCAACAAACCAACAAAAGAAAAAACCAACAAACCAACAAACCAACAAGCCAACATACCAACACGTCAACAAACCAACAAACCAACAAACCAACATACCAATAAGCCAACAAACCAACAAACCAACAAACCATCAAGCCAATAAGCCAACAAGCCAACAAACCAACAAGCCAACAAACGCATAAACCAACAAACCAATAAACCAGCAAGCCAACAAGCCAACAAACCAACAAACCAACAAACCAACAAACCAACAAACCAACAAACCAACAAACCAACAAACCAACAAACCAACAAGCCAACAAACCAACAAAAGAACAAATCAACAACAAAAAAAACCAACAAACCAACAAACCAATAAACGAACAAGCCAACAAACCAACAAACCAATAAACCAACAAACGAACAAACCAACAAGCCAACAAACCAACAAACCAACAAGCGAACAAACCAAAAAACAAACAAACCAACAAACCAACAAACCAACAAACCAACAAACCAACAAACCAACAAACTAACAAGCCAACAAGCCAACAAACCAACAAAACAACAAACCGACAAACCAACAAACCAACAAACCAACAAACCAACAAACCAAAAAACCAACAAACCAACAAGCCAACAAGCCAACAAACGAACAAACCAACAAACCATCAAGCCAGCAAGCCAACAAACAAACAAGCCAACAAACCAAAAAACCAACAAACCAATATACCAACAAACCAACAAGCCAACAAGCCAACAAACCAACAAACGAACAAACCAACAAATAAACAAACCAACAAACTAACAAATGAACAAACCAACAAGCCAACAAACCAACACACCAACAAACCAACAAACCAACAAACCAACAAACCAACAAACCAACAAACCAACAAACCAACAAACCAACAAACCAACAAACCAACAAACCAACAAACCAACAAACCAACAAACCAACAAACCAACAAACCGACAAACCAACAAACCAACAAATCAACAAACCAATAAGCCAACAAGCCAACAAACCAACAAACCAACAAACCAACAAACCAACAAACCATCAAACCAACAAACCAATAAGCAAACAAGCCAACAAACCAACAAACCAACAAACCAACAAACCAACAAAGCAACAAACCAACAAGCCAACAAGCCAACAAACGAACAAACCAACAAACGAGCAAACCAACAAACCAACAAACCAACAAACCAACAAGCCAACAAGCCAACAAGCCACCAAACCAACAAACCAACAAACCAACAAACCAACAAACTAACAAACCAACAAACCAAAAAACCAACAAACCAACAAGCCAACAAACCAACAAGCCAACAAACGAACAAACCAACAAACCAACAAACCAACAAGCCAAAAAACCAACAAGCCAACAAACCAACAAACCAACAAACCAACAAACCAACAAACCAACAAACCAATAAGCCAACAAGCCAACAAACCAAAAAACCAACAAACCGATAAACGAACAAACCAACAAACCAACAAACCTACAAACTAACAAACCAACAAACCAACAAACCAACAAACCAACAAACCAACAAACCAACAAACCAACAAACCAACAAACCAACAAACCAACAAGCCAACAAGCAAACAAGCCAACAAACCAACAAACCAATAAGCCAACAAGCCAACAAACCAACAAACCAATAAACCAACAAACGAACAAACCAAAAATTCAACAAACCAACAAACCAAAAAACTAACAAACCAACAAGCCAACAATCCAACATACCAACAAACCAACAAACCAACAAACGAACAAACCAATAAGCCAACAAAACAACAAACCAACAAACCAACAAGCCAATAAGCCAACAAGCCAACAAACCAACAAGCCAACAAACGAATAAACCAACAAACCAATAAACCAACAAGCCAACAAACCAACAAACCAACAAACCAACAAACCAACAAACCAA
Source organism: Atherix ibis (assembly GCA_958298945.1). Lineage (NCBI taxonomy): Eukaryota > Metazoa > Arthropoda > Insecta > Diptera > Athericidae > Atherix > Atherix ibis. The sequence goes on along the minus strand of OY282608.1, from coordinate 83,771,480 downwards.
CAAACCAACAAACCAACAAACCAACAAGCCAACAAACCAACAAACGAACAAATCAACAACAAAACAAACCAACAAACCAACAAACCAATGAACGAACAAGCCAACAAACCAACAAACCAATAAACCAACAAACGAACAAACCAACAAGCCAACAAACCAACAAACCAACAAGCGAACAAACCAAAAAACAAACAAACCAACAAACCAACAAACCAACAAACCAACAAACCAACAAACCAACAAGGCAACAAGCCAACAAACCAACAAAACAACAAACCGATGAACCAACAAACCAACAAACCAACAAACCAAAAAACCAACAAACCAACAAGCCAACAAGCCAACAAACGAACAAACCAACAAACCATCAAGCCAACAAGCCAACAAACAAACAAGCCAACAAACCAAAAAACCAACAAACCAATAAACCAACAAACCAACAAGCCAACAAGCCAACAAACCAACAAACCAACAAACGAACAAACCAACAAATAAACAAACCAACAAACTAACAAATGAACAAACCAACAAGCCAACAAACAAACACACCAACAAACCAACAAACCAACAAACCAACAAACCAACAAACCAACAAACCAACAAACCAACAAACCAACAAACCAACAAACCAACAAACCAACAAACCAACAAACCAACAAACCAACAAGCCGACAAACCAACAAACCAACAACCCAACAAACCAATAAAACAACAAATCAACAAACAACAAGCCAACAAACAAACAAACCAACAAACCAACAAACCAACAAACCAACAAGCCAACAAACCAACAAACCAACAAACCAACAAGCCAACAAACCACAAACCAACAAACCAACAAACGAACCAACCAACAAACAAACAAACCAACAAACCAACAAATTAACAAACCAACAAGCCAACTTACCAACAAACACACACCAACAAACCAGCACACCAACAAACCAACAAGCCAACAAGCAAACAAGCCAACAAGCCAACAAGCCAAAAAACCAACAAGCCAACAAACCAACATACCAACAAGCCAACAAACCAACAAAACAACAAGCCAACAAACCAACAAACCAACAAACCAACAAACCAACAAACCAACAAACCAACAAACTAACAAACCATCAAACCAACAAACCAATAAGCCAACAAGCCAACAAACCAACAAACCAACAAACCAACAAACTAACAAACCATCAAACCAACAAACCAATAAGCAAACAAGCCAACAAACCAATAAACCAACAAACCAACAAACCAACAAAGCAACGAACCAACAAGCCAACAAGCCAACAAACGAACAAACCAACAAACGAACAAACCAACAAACCAACAAACCAACAAACCAACAAGCCAACAAGCCAACAATCCAACAAGCCACCAAACCAACAAACCAACAAACCAACAAACCACCAAACCAACAAACCAACAAACCAACAAACCAACAAGCCACCAAACCAACAAACCAACAAACCAACAAATCACCAAACCAACAAAACAACAAACCAACAAACCAACAAGCCACCAAACCAACAAGCCAACAAACGAATAAACCAACAAACCAACAAACCAACAAGCCAACAAACCAACAAACCAACAAACCAACAAACCAACAAACCAACGATCCAACAAACCCACAAACGAACACACCAACAAACCAACAAACCAATAAACGAACAAACCAACAAACCAACAAACCAACAAGCCAATAAACGAACAAACCTACAAAGCAACAAACCAACTAACAAAAAACCAACAAACCAACAAACCAACAAACGAACGAACGAACAAACCAACAAACCAACAAGCCAACAAACCAACAAACCAACAAACCAACAAGCCAACAAGCCAACAAACCAACAAGCCAACAAACGAACAAACCAACAAACCAACAAACCAACAAGCCAACAAGCCAACAAACCAACAAACCAACAAACTAACAAACGAACAAACCAACAAACCAACAAACCAAAAAACCAACAAACCAACAAGCCAACAAGCCAACAAACGAACAAACCAACAAACCATCAAGCCAACAAGCCAACAAACAAATAAGCCAACAAACCAAAAAACCAACAAACCAATAAACCAACAAACCAACAAGCCAACAAGCCAACAAACCAACAAACAAACAAACGAACAAACCAACAAATAAACAAACCAACAAACTAACAAATGAACAAACCAACAAGCCAACAAACAAACACACCAACAAACCAACAAACCAACAAACCAACAAACCAACAAACCAACAAACCAACAAACCAACAAACCAACAAACCAACAAACCAACAAACCAACACACCAACAAACCAACAAACCAACAAACCAACAAACCAACAAACCAACAAGCCGACAAACCAACAAACCAACAACCCAACAAACCAATAAAACAACAAATCAACAAACAACAAGCCAACAAACAAACAAACCAACAAACCAACAAACCAACAAACCAACAAGCCAACAAGCCAACAAACCAACAAACCAACAAACCAACAAGCCAACAAACCACAAACCAACAAACCAACAAACGAACCAACCAACAAACAAACAAACCAACAAACCAACAAATTAACAAACCAACAAGCCAACTAACCAACAAACACACACCAACAAACCAGCACACCAACAAACCAACAAGCCAACAAGCAAACAAGCCAACAAGCCAACAAGCCAAAAAACCAACAAGCCAACAAACCAACATACCAACAAGCCAACAAACCAACAAAACAACAAGCCAACAAACCAACAAACCAACAAACCAACAAACCAACAAATCAACAAACCAATAAGCCAACAAGCCAACAAACCAACAAACCAACAAACTAACAAACCATCAAACCAACAAACCAATAAGCAAACAAGCCAACAAACCAACAAACCAACAAACCAACAAACCAACAAACCAACAAAGCAACGAACCAACAAGCCAACAAGCCAACAAACGAACAAACCAACAAACGAACAAACCAACAAACCAACAAACCAACAAACCAACAAGCCAACAAGCCAACAAGCCAACAAGCCAACAAGCCACCAAACCAACAAACCAACAAACCAACAAACCACCAAACCAACAAACCAACAAACCAACAAACCAACAAACCAACAAGCCACCAAACCAACAAGCCAACAAACGAACAAACCAACAAACCAACAAACCAACAAGCCAACAAACCAACAAACCAACAAACCAACAAACCAACAAACCAACGAGCCAACAAACCCACAAACGAACACACCAACAAACCAACAAACCAATAAACGAACAAACCAACAAACCAACAAACCAACAAGCCAATAAACGAACAAACCTACAAAGCAACAAACCAACTAACAAAAAACCAACAAACCAACAAACCAACAAACGAACGAACGAACAAACCAACAAACCAACAAGCCAACAAACCAACAAACCAACAAACCAACAAGCCAACAAGGCAACAAACCAACAAGCCAACAAACGAACAAACCAACAAAACAACAAACCAACAAGCCAACAAGCCAACAAACCAACAAACTAACAAACCATCAAACCAACAAGCCAATAAACCAACAAACCAACAAACCAACAAACCAACAAGCCAACAAACTAGCAAACCAACAAACCAACAAACCAACAAGCCAACAAACCAACAAGCCAACAAGCCAACAAACCAACAAACCAATAAGCCAACAAGCCAACAAACCAACAAACCAACAAACCGACTAACGAACAAACCAACAAACCAACAAACCAACAAACCAACAAACCAACAAACCAACAAACCAACAAACCAACAAACCAACAAACCAACAAACCAACAAACTAACAAACCAATAAACGAACAAACCAACAAACCAACAAACCAACAAACGAACAAACCAACAAACCAACCAACCAACAAACCAACAAACCAAAAAGCCAACAAACCAACAAACCAACAAACCAACAAACCAACAAGCCAGCAAACCAACAAACCAACAAACCAACAAGCCAACAACCCAGCAAGCCAACAAACCAACAAACCAACAAATCAACAAGCCAACAAACCAAGAAACCAACAAACCAACAAACGAACAAATCAACAAAAAAACAAACCAACAAAATAACAAACCAACAAGCCAACAAGCCAACAAGCCAACAAACCAACAAACCAACAAACCAACAAACGAACAAACCAACAAACCAACAAACCAACAAGCGTACAAGCCAACAAACCAACAAGCCAACAAACCAACAAGTCAACAAAACAACAAACCAAACAACCAACAAACCAACAAACCAACAAGCCAACAAACCAACAAACCAACAAACCAACAAGCCAACAAGCCAACAAACCAACAAACCAACAAACCAACAAACCAACAAACCAACAAACCAACAAACGAACAAATCAACAACAAAACAAACCAACAAACCAATAAACCAATATACCAACAAGCCAACAAACCATTAAACCAACAAACCAACAAACCAACAAACCAACAAGCCAACAAACCAACAAACCAACAAGCGAACAAACCAAAAAACAAACAAACTAACAAACCAACAAACCAAGAAATCAACAAACCAACAAACCAACAAGCCAACAAGCCAACAAACCAGCAAACCAACAAAACAACAAAGCGACAAACCAACAAACCCACAAACCAACAAACCAACAAGCCAACAAGCCGACAAACCAACAAACCAACAAACCAACAAACCAACAAACGAACAAATCAACAACAAAACAAACCAACAACCAAGAAACCAATAAACCAACAAGCCAACAAACCAACAAACCAACAAACCAACAAACCAACAAACCAACAAACCAACAAGCCAACAAACCAACAAATCAACAAGCGAACAAACCAAAAAACAAACAAACCAACAAACCAACAAACCTACAAACCAACAAACCAACAAACCAACAAACCAACAAGCCAACAAGCCAACAAACCAACAAAACAACAAACCGACAAACCGACAAACCAACAAACCAACAAACCAACAAACCAACAAACCAACAAACCAACAAACCAACAAGCCAACAAGCCAACAAGCCAACAAGCCAACAAACCAACAAACCAACAAGCGAATAAATCAAAAAACAAACAAACCAAAAAACCAACAAACCAACAAACCAACAAACCAACAAACCAACAAGCCAACAAACCAACAAAACAACAAACCGACAAACTAACAAACCAACAAACCAACAAACCAACAAACCAACAAACCAACAAACCAACATACCAACAAACCAACAAACCAACAAACCAACAAACCAACAAAAAACAAACCAACAAGCCAACAAACAAACAAACCAACAAACCAACAATCCAACAAGCCAACAAGCCAACAAGCCAACAAGCCAACAAACCAACAAGCCACAAACGAATAAACCAACAAACCAATAAACCAACAAGCCAACAAACCAACAAACCAACAAACCAACAAACCAACAAACCAACAAACCAACAAACCAACAAACCAACAAACCAACAAACCAACAAACCAACAAACCAACAAACCAACAAACGAACAAATCAACAACAAAACAAACCAACAAACCAAGAAACCAATAAACCAACAAGCCAACAAACCAACAAACCAACAAACAAACAAACCAACAAACCAACAAGCCAACAAGCCAACAAACCAACAAATCAACAAGCGAACAAACCAAAAAACAAACAAACCAACAAACCAACAAACCAACAAACCAACAAACCAACAAGCCAACAAGCCAACAAACCAACAAAACAACAAACCGACAAACCGACAAACCAACAAACCAACAAACCAACAAACCAACAAACCAACAAACCAACAAACCAACAAGCCAACAAGCCAACAAGCCAACAAACCAACAAGCCAAAAAACGAATAAACCAACAAACCAATAAACCAACAAGCCAACAAACCAACAAACCAACAAACCAACAAACCAACAAACCAACAAACCAACAAACGAACAAATCAACAACAAAACAAACCAACAAACCAACAAACCAATAAACCAACAAGCCAACAAACCACCAAACCAACAAACCAACAAACCAACAAGCCAACAAGCCAACAAACCAACTAGCCAACAAACCAAAAACCAACAAACCAATAAACCAACAAACCAACAAGCCAACAAGCCAAAAAACCAACAAACCAACAAACCAACAAACGAACAAACCAACAAATAAACAAACCAACAAACCAACAAATGAACAAACCAACAAGCCAACAAACCAACAAACCAACAAACCAACAAACCAACAAACCAACAAACCAACAAACCAACAAACCAACAAACCAACAAACCAACAAACCAACAAACCAACAAACCAACAAACCAACAAACCAACAAACCAACAAGCCGACAAACCAACAAACCAACAAGCCAACAAACCAATAAAACAACAAATCAACAAACGAACAAACCAACAAACAAACAAACCAACAAACCAACAAACCAACAAACCAACAAACCAACAAACCAACAAACCAACAAGCCAACAAACCAACAAACCAACAAACCAACAAGCCAACAAACCACAAACCAACAAACCAACAAACGAACAAACCAACAAACAAACAAATCAACAAACCAACAAACCAACAAACCAACAAGCCGACAAACCAACAAACCAACAAGCCAACAAGCCAACAAACCAACAAAACAACAAACCAACAAACCAACAAACCAACAAACCAACAAACCAAGAAACCAACAAACCAACAAGCCGACAAACCAACAAACCAACAAGCCAACAAACCAATAAAACAACAAATCAACAAACGAACAAACCAACAAACAAACAAACCAACAAGCCAACAAGCCAACAAACCAAAAAACCAACAAGCCAACAAACCAACATACCAACCAGCCAACAAACCAACAAACCAACAAGCCAACAAACCAAAAACCAACAAACCAAAAAGCCAACAAGCAAACAAACCAACCAACCAACAAACCATCAAACCAACAAACCAATAAGCAAACAAGCCAACAAACCAACAAGCCAACAAACCAACAAACCAACAAACCAACAAAGCAACTAACCAACAAGCCAACAAGCCAACAAACGAACAAACCAACAAACCAACAAACCAACAAACCAACAAACCAACAAACCAACAAACCAACAAACCAACAAGCCAACAAGCCAACAAGCCAACAAACCAACAAACCAACAAACCAACAAACCAACAAACCAACAAACCAACAAACCAACAAGCCAACAAACCAACAAGCCAACAAACGAACAAACCAACAAACCAACAAACCAACAAGCCAACAAACCAACAAACCAAAAAACCAACAAACCAACAAACCAACAAGCCAACAAACCAACAAACCAACAAACGAACACACCAATAAACCAACAAACCAATAAACGAACAAACCAACAAACCAACCAACCAACAAGCCAATAAACGAACAAACCTACAAAGCAACAAACCAACTAACAAAAAACCAACAAACCAAAAAACCAACAAACCAACAAACGAACAAACCAACAAACCAACAAGCCAACAAACCAACAAACCAACAAGCCAACAAGCCAACAAACCAACAAGCCAACAAACGAACAAACCAACAAACAAACAAGCCAACAAACCAACAAACCAACAAACTAACAAACCAACAAACCAACAAGCCAACAAACCAACAAACCAACAAACCAACAAACCAACAAGCCAACAAACCAACAAACCAACAAACCAACAAACCAACAAGCCAACAAACCAACAAACCAACAAGCCAACAAGCCAACAAACCAACAAACCAACAAACCAATAAGCCAACAAGCCAACAAACCAACAAACCAACAAACCAACAAACGAACAAACCAACAAACCGACAAACCAACAAACCAACAAACCAACAAACCAAAAAACCAACAAACCAACAAACCAACAAACTAACAAACCAATAAACGAACAAACCAACAAACCAACAAACCAACAAACGAACAAACCAACAAACCAACAAACCAACAAACCAACAAACCAACAAGCCAACAAACCAACAAACCAACAAACCAACTAGCCAGCAAACCAACAAACCAACAAACCAACAAGCCAACAAGCCAACAAGCCAGCAAGCCAACAAACCAACAAACCAACAAATCAACAAACCAACAAACGAACAAACCAACAAACCAACAAACCAACAAATCAACAAAAAAACAAACCAACAAACTAACAAGCCAGCAAGCCAACAAACCAACAAACCAACAAACCAACAAACGAACAAACCAACAAACCAACAAACCAACAAGCCTACAAGCCAACAAACCAAAAAGCCAACAAACCAAAAAACCAACAATAAACCAACAAGCCAACAAACCAACAAACCAACAAACCAACAAACCACCAAACCAAAAAGCCAGCAAACCAACAAACAAACAAATCAACAACAAAACAAACCAACAAACCAAGAAACCAATAAACCAACAAGCTAACAAACCAACAAACCAACAAACCAACAAACCAACAAGCCAACAAACCAACAAACCAACAAGCGAACAAACCAAAAAACAAACAAACAAACCAACAAACCAACAAACCAACAAACCAACAAACCAACAAACCAACAAACCAACAAACCAACGAGCCAACAAGCCAACAAACCAACAAAACAACAAATCGACAAACCAACAAACCAACAAACCAACAAACCAACAAACCAACAAACCAACAAACCAACAAACCAACAAACCAACAAACCAACAAACCAACAAGCCAACAAGCCAAAAAACGAACAAACCAACAAACCAACAAGCCAACAAGCCAACAAACCAACAAGCCAACAAACCAACAAACCAACAAACCAACAAGCCAACAAACCAACAAGTCAACAAACCAACAAACCAACAAACCAACAAACCAACAAACCAACAAGCCAACAAACCAACAAACCAACAAACCAACATGCCAACAAACCAACAAACCAACAAACCAACAAACCAACAAACCAACAAACCAACAAACCAACAAACCAACAAACCAACAAACCAACAAACCAACAAACCAACAAACCAACAAACCAACAAACCAACAAACCAACAAACCAATAAACCAACAAGCCAACAAACCAACAAACCAACAAACCAACAAACCAACAAACCAACAAACCAACAAACCAACAAACCAACAAACCAACAAACCAACAAACCAACAAGCCAACAAACCAACAAACCAACAAGCGAATAAACCAAAAAACAAACAAACCAACAAACCAACAAACCAACAAACCAACAAACCAACAAACCAACAAGCCAACAAACCAACAAAACAACAAACCAACAAAACAACAAACCGACAAACCAACAAACCGACAAACCAACAAACCAACAAACCAACAAACCAACAAACCAACAAACCAACAAACCAACAAGCCAACAAGCCAACAAACGAACAAACCAACAAACCAACAAGCCAACAAGCCAACAAACCAACTAGCCAACAAACCAAAAACCAACAAACCAATTAACCAACAAACCAACAAGCCAACAAGCCAACAAACCAACAAACCAACAAACCAACAAACGAACAAACCAACAAATAAACAAACCAACAAACCAACAAATGAACAAACCAACAAGCCAACAAACTAACAAACCAACAAACCAACAAACCAACAAACCAACAAACCAACAAACCAACAAACCAACAAACCAACAAACCAACAACCCAACAAACCAACAAACCAACAAACCAACAAACCGACAAGCCGACAAACCAACAAACCAACAAGCCAACAAACCAATAAAACAACAGATCAACAAACGAACATACCAACAAACAAACAAACAAACAAACCAACAAACCAACAAACCAACAAACCAACAAACCAACAAACCAACAAGCCAACAAACCAACAAACCAACAAACCAACAAGCCAACAAACTACAAACCAACAAACCAACAAACGAACAAACCAACAAACAAACAAACCAGCAAACCAACAAATTAACAAACCAACAAGCCAACTAACCAACAAACACACACCAACAAACCAGCACACCAATAAACCAACAAGCCAACAAGCCAACAAGCCAACAAGCCAACAAACCAAAAAACCAACAAGCCAACAAGCAAACAAACCAACCAACCAACAAACCAACAAACCAACAAACCAATAAGCAAACAAGCCAACAAACCAACAAACCATCAAACCAACATACCAACAAGCCAACAAACCAATAAACCAACAAGCCAACAAACCAACAAACCAACAAACCAACAAACCAACAAGCCAACAAACGAACAAACCAACAAACGAACAAACCAACAAACCAACAAACCAACAAACCAACAAGCCAACAAGCCAACAAGCCAACATACCAACAAACCAACAAACCAACAAACCAACAAACCAACAAAAAAACAAACCAATAAGCCAACAAGCCAACAAACCAACAAACCAACAAACCAACTAACCATCAAACCAACAAACCAATAAGCAAACAAGCCAACAAACCAACAAACCAACAAACCAACAAACCAACAAAGCAACGAACCAATAAGCCAACAAGCCAACAAACGAACAAACCAACAAACCGACAAACGAACAAACCAACAAACGAACAAACCAACAAACCAACAAACCAACAAACCAACAAGCCAACAAACCAACAAGCCAACATACCAACAAACCAACAAACCAACAAACCAACAAACCAACAAACCAACAAAAAAACAAACCAACAAGCCAACAAACCAACAAGCCAACAAACGAAAAAAACCAACAAACCAACAAATCAACAAGCCAACAAACCAACAAACCAAAAAACCAACAAACCAACAAACCAACAAGCCAACAAACCAACAAACCAACAAAGGAACATACCAATAAACCAACAAACCAATAAACGAACAAACCAACAAACCAACCAACCAACAAGCCAATAAACGAACAAACCTACAAAGCAACAAACCAACAAACTAACAAACCAATAAACGAACAAACCAACAAACCAACAAACCCACAAACCAACAAATCAAAAAACCAACAAACCAACAAACCAACAAGCCAACAAACCAACAAACCAACAAACGAACACACCAATAAACCAACAAAACAATAAACGAACAAACCAACAAACCAACCAACCAACAAGCCAATAAACGAACAAACCTACAAAGCAACAAACCAACTAACAAAAAACCAACAAACCAACAAACCAACAAACCAACAAACGAACAAACCAAAAAACCAACAAACCAACAAACCAACAAACCGACAAATCAACAAACCAACAAACCAACAAACCAACAAACCAACAAACCAACAAACCAACAAACCAACAAACTAACAAACCAATAAACGAACAAACCAACAAACCAACAAACCAACAAACCAGCAAACCAACAAACCAACAAACAAATAAACCAACAAACCAACAAACCAACAAACCAACAAACCAACAAACCAACAAGCCAACAAACCAACAAACCAACAAACCAACAAACCAACAAACCAACAACCCAACAAACCATTAAACCAACAAGCCAACAAGCCAACAAGCCAGCAAGCCAACAAAACAACAAACCAACAAATCAACAAACCAACAAACGAAGAAACCAACAAACCAACAAACCAACAAACGAACAAATCAACAAAAAAACAAACCAACAAACCAACAAGCCAACAAGCCAACAAAACAACAAACCAACAAATCAACAAACCAACAAACGAACAAACCAACAAACCAACAAAGGAACATACCAATAAACCAACAAACCAATAAACGAACAAACCAACAAACCAACCAACCAACAAGCCAATAAACGAACAAACCTACAAAGCAACAAACCAACAAACTAAAAAACCAATAAACGAACAAACCAACAAACCAACAAACCCACAAACCAACAAATCAAAAAACCAACAAACCAACAAACCAACAAGCCAACAAACCAACAAACCAACAAACGAACACACCAATAAACCAACAAACCAATAAACCAACAAACTAACAAACCAATAAACGAACAAACCAACAAACCAACAAACCAACAAACCAACAAACAAATAAACCAACAAACCAACAAACCAACAAACCAACAAACCAACAAACCAACAAGCCAACAAACCAACAAACCAACAAACCAACAAACCAACAAACCAACAAGCCAACAAACCATCAAACCAACAAGCCAACAAGCCAGCAAGCCAACAAAACAACAAACCAACAAATCAACAAACCAACAAACGAACAAACCAACAAACCAACAAACCAACAAACGAACAAATCAACAAAAAAACAAACCAACAAACCAACAAGCCAACAAGCCAACAAAACAACAAACCAACAAATCAACAAACCAACAAACGAACAAACCAACAAACCAACAAACCAACAAACGAACAAATCAACAAAAAAACAAACCAACAAACCAACAAACCAACAAGCCTACAAGCCAACAAACCAACAAGCCAACAAACCAAAAAACCAACAAACCAACAAACCAACGAACCAACATTCCAACAAACCAACAAGTCAACAAACCAACAAACCAACAAAAAAACAAACCAACAAACCAACAAGCCAACAAACCAACAAACCAACAAACCAACAAGCCAACAAGCCAACAAGCCAACAAACCAAAAGCCAACAAACGAATAAACCAACAAACCAATAAAAAAACAAGCCAACAAACCAACAAACCAACAAACCAACAAACCACCAAACCAAAAAACTAACAAACCAACAAACGAACAAATCAACAACAAAACAAACCAACAAACCAAGAAACCAATAAACCAACAAGCCAACAAACCAACAAACCAACAAACCAACAAGCCAACAAACCAACAAGCGAACAAACCAAAAAACAAACAAACCAACAAACCAACAAACCAACAAACCAACAAACCAACAAACCAACGAGCCAATAAGCCAACAAACCAACAAAACAACAAACCGACAAAACAACAACCAACAAACCAACAAACCAACAAACCAACAAACCCACACACCAACAAGCTAACAAGCCAACAAACGAACAAACCAACAAACCAACAAGCCAACAAGCCAACAAACCAACAAGCCAACAAACCAAAAAACCAACAAACCAATAAACCAACAAACCAACAAGCCAACAAGCCAAGAAACCAACAAACCAACAAACCAACAAACGAACAAACCAACAAATAAACAAACCAACAAACCAACAAATGAACACACCAACAAGCCAACAAACCAACAAACGAACAAACCAACAAACAAACAAACCAACAAACCAACAAATTAACAAACCAACAAGCCAACTAACCAACAAACAGAAACCAACAAACCAGCACACCAAAAAACCGACAAGCCAACAAGCCAACAAGCCAACAAGCCAACAAACCAAAAAACCAACAAGCCAACAAACCAACATACCAACAAGCCAACAAACCAACAAACCAACAAGCCAACAAACCAACAAACCAACAAGCCAACAAGCAAACAAACCAACAAACCAACAAACCAACAAACCAATAAGCCAACAAGCCAACAAACCAACAAACCAACAAACCAACAAACCAACAAACCATCAAACCAACAAACCAACAAACCAACAAAGCAACAAACCAACAAGCCAACAAGCCAACAAACGAACAAACCAACAAACTAACAAAGGAACAAACCAACAAACAAACAAACCAACAAACTAACAAAGGAACAAACCAACAAACAAACAAACCAACAAACCAATAAATCAACAAACCAGCAAACCAACAAACCAACAAACGAACAAACAAACAAACCAGCAAGCCAACAAACCAACAAACAAACAAGCCATCAAACCAACAAACCAACAAACGAACAAACCAACAAACCAACAAACCAACAAGCCAATAAACGAACAAACCTACAAAGCAACAAACCAACAAACTAACAAACCAATAAACGAACAAACCAACAAACCAACAAATCAACAAACCAACAAACCAACAAACCAAAAAACCAACAAACCAACAAACGAACACACCAATAAACCAACAAATCAATAAACGAACAAACCAACAAACCAACCAACCAACAAGCCAATAAACGAACAAACCTACAAAGCAACAAACCAACTAACAAAAAACCAACAAACCAAACGAACAAACCAAAAAACCAACAAACCAACAAACCAACAAACCGACAAACCAACAAACCAACAAACCAACAAACCAACAAACCAACAAACCAACAAACCAACAAACCAACAAACCAACAAACCAACAAACCAACAAACCAACAAGCCAACAAACCAACAAACCAACAAACCAACAAGCCAGCAAACCAACAAACCAACAAGCCAACAAGCCAACAAGCCAACAAGCCAACAAAACAACAAACCAACAAATCAACAAACCAACAAACGAACAAACCAACAAACCAACAAACCAACAAACGAACAAATCAACAAAAAAACAAACCAACAAACCAACAAGCCAACAAGCCAACAAACCAACAAACCAACAAACCAACAAACGAACAAACCAACAAACCAACAAACCAACAAGCCTACAAGCCAACAAACCAACAAGCCAACAAACCAAAAAACCAACAAACCAACAAACCAACGAACCAACAAGCCAACAAACCAACAAGTCAACAAACCAACAAACCAACGAACCAACAAACCAACAAACCAACAAGCCAACAAACCAACAAACCAACAAACCAAGAAGCCAACAAGCCAACAAGCCAACAAGCCAACAAACCAAAAGCCAACAAACGAATAAACCAACAAACCAATAAACCAACAAGCCAACAAACCAACAAACCAACAAACCAACAAACCACCAAACCAAAAAACTAACAAACCAACAAACGAACAAATCAACAACAAAACAAACCAACAAACCAAGAAACCAATAAACCAACAAGCCAACAAACCAACAAACCAACAAACCAACAAACCAACAAACCAACAAGCCAACAAACCAACAAACCAACAAGCGAACAAACCAAAAAACAAACAAACCAACAAACCAACAAACCAACAAACCAACAAACCAACAAACCAACAAACCAACGAGCCAACAAGCCAACAAACCAACAAAACAACAAACCGACAAAACAACAAACCAACAAACCAACAAACCAACAAACCAACAAACCAACAAACGAACAAATCAACAAAAAAACAAACCAACAAACCAACAAGCCAACAAGCCAACAAACCAACAAACCAACAAACCAACAAACGAACAAACCAACAAACCAACAACCCAACAAGCCTACAAGCCAACAAACCAACAAGCCAACAAACCAAAAAACCAACAAACCAACAAACCAACGAACCAACAAGCCAACAAACTAACAAGTCAACAAACCAACAAACCAACGAACCAACAAACCAACAAACTAACAAGCCAACAAACCAACAAACCAACACACCAACAAGCCAACAAGCCAACAAGCCAACAAACCAAAAGCCAACAAACGAATAAACCAACAAACCAATAAACCAACAAGCCAACAATCCAACAAACTAACAAACCAACAAACCACCAAACCAAAAAACTAACAAACCAACAAACGAACAAATCAACAACAAAACAAACCAACAAACCAAGAAACCAATAAACCAACAAGCCAACAAACCAAGAAACGAACAAACCAACAAATAAACAAACCAACAAACCAACAAATGAACAAACCAACAAGCCAACAAACCAACAAACGAACAAACCAACAAACAAACAAACCAACAAACCAACAAATTAACAAACCAACAAGCCAACTAACCAACAAACAGAAACCAACAAGCCAACAAACCAAAAAACCAACAAGCCAACAAACCAACATACAAACAAGCCAACAAACCAACAAACCAACAAGCCAACAAACCAACAAACCAACAAGCCAACAAGCAAACAAACCAACAAACCAACAAACCAACAAACCAATAAGCCAACAAGCCAACAAACCAACAAACCAACAAACCAACAAACCAACAAACCATCAAACCAACAAACCAACAAACCAACAAAGCAACAAACCAACAAGCCAACAAGCCAACAAACGAACAAACAAACAAACTAACAAAGGAACAAACCAACAAACAAACAAACCAACAAACCAATAAATCAACAAACCAACAAACCAACAAACCAACAAACGAACAAACAAACAAACCAGCAAGCCAACAAACCAACAAACAAACAAGCCATCAAACCAACAAACCAACAAACGAACAAACCAACCAACCAACAAACCAACAAGCCAATAAACGAACAAACCTACAAAGCAACAAACCAACAAACTAACAAACCAATAAACGAACAAACCAACAAACCAACAAACCAACAAACCAACAAACCAACAAAACAAAAAACCAACAAACCAACAAACCAACAAGCCAACAAACCAACAAACCAACAAACGAACACACCAATAAACCAACAAACCAATAAACGAACAAACCAACAAACCAACCAACCAACAAGCCAATAAACGAACAAACCTACAAAGCAACAAACCAACTAACAAAAAACCAACAAACCAACAAACCAACAAACCAACTAACGAACAAACCAAAAAACCAACAAACCAACAAACCAACAAACCGACAAACCAACAAACCAACAAACCAACAAACCAACAAACCAACAAACCAACAAACCAACAAACTAACAAACCAATAAACGAACAAACCAACAAACCAACAAACCAACAAACGAACAAACCAACAAACCAACAAACCAACAAACCAACAAACCAACAAACCAACAAACCAACAAGCCAACAAACCAACAAACCAACAAACCAACAAACCAACAAGCCAGCAAACCAACAAACCAACAAGCCAACAAGCCAACAAGCCAACAAGCCAACAAAACAACAATCCAACAAATCAACAAACCAACAAACGAACAAACCAACAAACCAACAAACCAACAAACGAACAAATCAACAAAAAAACAAACCAACAAACCAACAAGCCAACAAGCCAACAAACCAACAAACCAACAAACCAACAAACGAACAAACCAACAAACCAACAAACCAACAAGCCTACAAGCCAACAAACCAACAAGCCAACAAACCAAAAAACCAACAAACCAACAAATCAACGAACCAACAAGCCAACAAACCAACAAGTCAACAAACCAACAAAGCAACGAACCAACAAACCAACAAACCAACAAGCCAACAAACCAACAAACCAACAAACCAACAAGCCAACAAACCAACAAACCAACAAGCCAACAAACCAACAAACCAACAAACCAACAAACCAACAAGCCAGCAAACCAACAAACCAAGAAGCCAACAAGCCAACAAGCCAACAAGCCAACAAAACAACAATCCAACAAATCAACAAACCAACAAACGAACAAACCAACAAACCAACAAACCAACAAACGAACAAATCAACAAAAAAACAAACCAACAAACCAACAAGCCAACAAGCCAACAAACCAACAAACCAACAAACCAACAAACGAACAAACCAACAAACCAACAAACCAACAAGCCTACAAGCCAACAAACCAACAAGCCAACAAACCAAAAAACCAACAAACCAACAAATCAACGAACCAACAAGCCAACAAACCAACAAGTCAACAAACCAACAAAGCAACGAACCAACAAACCAACAAACCAACAAGCCAACAAACCAACAAACCAACAAACCAACAAGCCAACAAGCCAACAAGCCAACAAACCAAAAGCCAACAAACGAATAAACCAACAAACCAATAAACCAACAAGCCAACAAACCAACAAACCAACAAACCAACAAACCACCAAACCAAAAAACTAACAAACCAACAAACGAACAAATCAACAACAAAACAAACCAACAAACCAAGAAACCAATAAACCAACAAGCCAACAAACCAACAAACCAACAAACCAACAAACCAACAAACCAACAAGCCAACAAACCAACAAACCAACAAACCCACACACCAACAAAACAACAAACCGACAAAACAACAAACGAACAAACCAACAAACCAACAAACCAACAAACCCACACACCAACAAGCTAACAAGCCAACAAACGAACAAACCAACTAACCAACAAGCCAACAAGCACACAAACCAACAAGCCAACAAACCAAAAAACCAACAAACCAATAAACCAACAAACCACCAAGCCAACAAGCCAAGAAACCAACAAACCAACAAACCAACAAACGAACAAACCAACAAATAAACAAACCAACAAACCAACAAATGAACAAACCAACAAGCCAACAAACCAACAAACGAACAAACCAACAAACAAACAAATCAATAAACCAACAAATTAACAAACCAACAAGCCAACTAATCAACAAACACAAACCAACAAACCAGCACACCAACAAACCGACAAGCCAACAAGCCAACAAGCCAACAAGCCAACAAGCCAACAAGCCCAAAAACCAAAAAACCAACAAGCCAACAAACCAACATACCAACAAGCCAACAAACCAACAAGCCAACAAGCCAACAAACCAACAAACCAACAAGCCAACAAGCAAACAAACCAACAAACCAACAAACCAACAAACCAATAAGCCAACAAGCCAAAAAACCAACAAGCCAACAAGCCAACAAACGAACAAACCAACAAACTAACAAAGGAACAAACCAACAAACAAACAAACCAACAAACCAATAAATCAACAAACCAACAAACCAACAAACCAACAAACGAACAAACCAACAAACAAACAAACCAGCAAGCCACCAAACCAACAAACAAACAAGCCATCAAACCAACAAACCAACAAACGAACAAACCAACAAACCAACAAACCAACAAGCCAACAAACCAACAAACGAATAAACCAATTAGCCAACAAACCAAAAAACCAACAAACCAAAAAACCAACAAACCAACAAACCAACAAACCAACAAGCCAACAAACCAACAAACCAACAAACCAACAAACCAACAAGCCAGCAAACCAACAAACCAACACGCCAACAAGCCAAC
Organism: Atherix ibis; assembly: GCA_958298945.1. NCBI lineage: Eukaryota > Metazoa > Arthropoda > Insecta > Diptera > Athericidae > Atherix > Atherix ibis. The sequence continues at coordinate 83,752,589 of OY282608.1, read as the reverse complement.
AAGCCAACAAGCCAACAAAACAACAAACCAACAAATCAACAAACCAACAAACGAACAAACCAACAAACCAACAAACCAACAAACGAACAAATCAACAAAAAAAAAACCAACAAACCAACAAGCCAACAAGCCAACAAACCAACAAACCAACAAACCAACAAGCCAATAAACGAACAAACCTACAAAGCAACAAACCAACAAACTAACAAACCAATAAACGAACAAACCAACAAACCAACAAACCAACAAACCAAAAAACCAACAAACCAACAAACCAACAAGCCAACAAACCAACAAACCAACAAACGAACACACCAATAAACCAACAAACCAATAAACAAACAAACCAACAAACCAACTAACCAACAAGCCAATAAACGAACAAACCTACAAAGCAACAAACCAACTAACAAAAAACCAACAAACCAACAAACCAACAAACCAACTAACGAACAAACCAAAAAACCAACAAACCAACAAACCAACAAACCGACAAACCAACAAACCAACAAACCAACAAACCAACAAACCAACAAACCAACAAACCAACAAACCAACAAACTAACAAACCAACAAACGAACAAACCAACAAACCAACAAACCAACAAACCAACAAACCAACAAACCAAAAAACCAACAAGCCAACAAACCAACAAACCAACAAACCAACAAACCAACAAGCCAGCAAACCAACAAACCAACAAACCAACAAGCCAACAAGCCAACAAGCCAACAAGCCAACAAAACAACAAACCAACAAATCAACAAACCAACAAACGAACAAACCAACAAACCAACAAACCAACAAACGAACAAATCAACAAATAAACACACCAACAAACCAACAAGCCAACAAGCCAACAAACCAACAAACCAACAAACCAACAAACGAACAAACCAACAAACCAACAAACCAACAAGCCTACAAGCCAACAAACCAACAAGCCAACAAACCAAAAAACCAACAAACCAACAAACCAACGAACCAACAAGCCAACAAACCAACAAGTCAACAAACCAACAAACCAACGAACCAACAAACCAACAAACCAACAAGCCAACAAACCAACAAACCAACAAACCAACAAGCCAACAAGCCAACAAGCCAACAAACCAAAAGCCAACAAACGAATAAACCAACAAACCAATAAACCAACAAGCCAACAAACCAACAAACCAACAAACCAACAAACCACCAAACCAAAAAACTAACAAACCAACAAACGAACAAGTCAACAACAAAACAAACCAACAAACCAAGAAACCAATAAACCAACAAGCCAACAAACCAACAAACCAACAAACCAACAAACCAACAAACCAACAAGCCAACAAACCAACAAACCAACAAACCCACACACCAACAAAACAACAAACCGACAAAACAACAAACCAACAAACCAACAAACCAACAAACCAACAAACCCACACACCAACAAGCTAACAAGCCAACAAACGAACAAACCAACTAACCAACAAGCCAACAAGCACACAAACCAACAAGCCAACAAACCGAAAAACCAACAAACCAATAAACCAACAAACCACCAAGCCAACAAGCCAAGAAACCAACAAACCAACAAACCAACAAACGAACAAACCAACAAATAAACAAACCAACAAACCAACAAATGAACAAACCAACAAGCCAACAAACCAACAAACGAACAAACCAACAAACAAACAAATCAATAAACCAACAAATTAACAAACCAACAAGCCAACTAATCAACAAACACAAACCAACAAACCAGCACACCAACAAACCGACAAGCCAACAAGCCGACAAGCCAACAAGCCAACAAGCCAACAAGCCAACAAACCAAAAAACCAACAAGCCAACAAACCAACATACCAACAAGCCAACAAACCAACAAACCAACAAGCCAACAAACCAACAAACCAACAAGCCAACAAGCAAACAAACCAACAAACCAACAAACCAACAAACCAATAAGCCAACAAGCCAACAAACCAACAAACCAACAAACCAACAAACCAACAAACCATCAAACCAACAAACCAACAAACCAACAAAGCAACAAACCAACAAGCCAACAAGCCAACAAACGAACAAACCAACAAACTAACAAAGGAACAAACCAACAAACAAACAAACCAACAAACCAATAAATCAACAAACCAACAAACCAACAAACCAACAAACGAACAAACCAACAAACAAACAAACCAGCAAGCCAACAAACCAACAAACAAACAAGCCATCAAACCAACAAACCACCAAACGAACAAACCAACAAACCAACAAACCAACAAGCCAACAAACCAACAAACGAATAAACCAATTAGCCAACAAACCAAAAAACCAACAAACCAAAAAACCAACAAACCAACAAACCGACAAACCAACAAACGAACAAACGAACAAACGAACAAACCAACAAACCAACAAACGAACAAACCAACAAGCCAACAAAACAACAAGCCAACAAATCAACAAACGAACAAACCAACAAACCAACAAACCAAGAAACCAACAAACAAACAAACCAACAAACCAACAAACCAACAAACCAACAAACCAACAACCTAACAAACCAACAAGCCAACAAAATAACAAGCCAACAAGCCAACAAACGAACAAACCAACAAACCAACAAGCCAACAAGCCAACAAGCCAACAAACCAACAAGCCAACAAACCAAAAAACCAACAAACCAACAAACCAACAAACCAACAAGCCGACAAGCCAACAAACCAACAAAACAACAAACCAACTAACGAACAAACCAACAAACAAACAAACCAACAATATAACAAACCAACAAACCAACAAGCCAACAAACCAACAAACCAACAACACAACAAGCAAACAAACCAACAAACCAACAAACGAACAAACCAACAAACAAACAAACAAACAAACCAACAAACCAACAAACCAATAAACCAACAAGCCAACAAACCAACAAACCAACAAACCAACAAACCAACAAGCCAACAAACCAACAAACCAACAAACCAACAAACCAACAAGCCAACAAACCAAAAAACCAACAAGCCAACAAACCAACATACCAACATACCAACAAGCCAACAAACCAACAAACCAACAAACCAACAAGCCAACAAACCAATAAAACAACAAATCAACAAACGAACAAACCAACAAACCAACAAACAAACAAACCAACAAACCAACAAACCAACAAACCAACAAACCAACAAGCCAACAAACCAACAAACCAACAATCCAACAAGCCAACAAACCAACATACCAACAAACCAACAAACGAACAAACCAACAAACAAACAAACCAACAAACCAACAAGCCAACTAACCAACAAACAAACAAACCAACAAACCAGCACACCAACAAACCAACAAGCCAACAAGCCAACAAGCCAACAAGCCAACAAACCAAAAAACCAACAAGCCTACAAGCTAACAAACCAACAAGCCAACAAACCAAAAAACCAACAAACCAACAAACAAACAAACCAACAAGCCAACAAACCAACAAGTCAATAAACCAACAAACGAATAAACCAACAAGCAAACAAACCCAAAAACCGACAAACCAAAAAACCAACAAACCAACAAACCAACAAACCAACAAACGAACAAACGAACAAACGAACAAACGAACAAACGAACAAACCAACAAACCAACAAACGAACAAACCAACAAGCCAACAAAACAACAAGCCAACAAACCAACAAACGAATAAGCCAGCAAGCCAACAAACCAAAAAACCAACAAACCAAAAAACTAGCAAACCAACAAACCAACAAACCAACAAACGAACAAACGAACAAACGAACAAACAAACAAACCAACAAACGAACAAACAAACAAGCCAACAAAACAACAAGCCAACAAACCAACAAACGAACAAACCAACAAACCAACAAACCAACAAACCAACAAACCAACAAACAAACAAACCAACAAACCAACAAACCAACAAACCAACAAACCAACAACCCAACAAACCAACAAGCCAACAAACCAACAAGCCAACAAACCAACAAGCCAACAAACGAACAAACCAACAAACCAATAAGGCAACAAGCCAACAAACCAACAAGCCAACAAACCAAAAAACCAACAAACCAAAAAATGAACAAACTAACAAATAAACAAACCAACAAACCAACAAATAAACAAACCAACAAGCCAACAAACCAACAAACCAACAAACCAACAAACCAACAAACCAACAAACCAACAAACCAACAAACCAACAAACCAACAAACCAACAAACCAACAAACCAACAAACCAACAAACCAACAAACCAACAAACCAACAAACCAACAAGCCGACAAACCAACAAACCAACAAGCCAACAAACAAATAAAACAACAAATCAACAAACGAACAAACCAACAAACAAACAAACCAACAAACCAACAAACCAACAAACCAACAAACCAACAAACCAACAAACCAACAAACCAACAAGCCAACAAACCAACAAACCAACAAACCAACAAACCAACAAGCCAACAAACCACAAACCAACAAACCAACAAACGAACAAACCAACAAACAAACAAACCAACAAACCAACGAATTAACAAACCAACAAGCCAACTAAACAACAAACACACACCAACAAACCAGCACACCAATAAACCAACAAGCCAACAAGCCAACAAACCAAAAAACCAACAAGCCAACAAACCAACATACCAACAAGCCAACAAACGAACAAACCAACAAGCCAACAAACCAACTAACCAACAAACCAACAAGCCAACAAGCAAACAAACCAACCAACCAACAAACCAACAAACCAACAAACCAATAAGCCAACAAGCCAACAAACCAACAAACCAACAAACCAACAAACCAACAAACCAACAAACCAACAAACCATCAAACCAACAAACTAATAAGCAAACAAACCAACAAACCAACAAACCAACAAGCCAACAAGCCAACAAGCCAACAAACCAACAAACCAACAAACCAACAAACCAACAAACCAACAAACCAACAAACCAACAAACCAACAAACCAACAAGCCAACAAACCAACAAGCCAACAAACGAACAAACCAACAAACCAACAAACCAACAAACCAACAAACCAAAAAACCAACAAACCAACAAACCAACAAGCCAACAAACCAACAAACCAACAAACGAACACACCAATAAACCAACAAACTAATAAACGAACAAACCAACAAACCAAACAACCAACAAGCCAATAAACGAACAAACCTACAAAGCAACAAACCAACTAACAAAAAACCAACAAACCCACAAACCAACAAAACAAAAAACAAACAAACCAACAAACCAACAAGCCAACAAACCAACAAGCCAACAAGCCAACAAACAAAGAAGCCAACAAACGAACAAACCAACAAACCAACAAACCAACAAGCCAACAAACCAACAAACCAACAAACTAACAAACCACCAAACCAACAAGCCAACAAACCAACAAACCAACAAACCAACAAACCAACAAACCAACAAGCCAACAAACCAACAAACCAACAAACCAACAAACCAACAAGCCAACAAACCAACAAGCCAACAAGCCAACAAACCAACAAACCAATAAGCCAACAAACCAACAAACCAACAAACCAACAAACCAACAAACGAACAAACCAACAAACCGACCAACCGACAAACCAACAAACCAACAAACTAACAAACCAACAAACCAACAAACCAACAAACTAACAAACCAATAAACAAACAAACCAACAAACCAACAAACCAACAAACGAACAAACCAACAAACCAACAAACCAACAAACCAACAAACCAACAAACCAACAAGCCAACAAACCAACAAACCAACAAACCAACAAACCAACAAGCCAGCAAACCAACAAACCAACAAGCCAACAAGCCAGCAAGCCAACAAACCAACAAACCAACAAATCAACAAACCAACAAACGAACAAACCAACAAACCAACAAACCAACAAACGAACAAATCAACAAAAAAACAAACCAACAAACCAACAAGCCAACAAGCCAACAAACCAACAAACCAACAAACCAACAAACGAACAAACCAACAAACCAACAAACCAACAAGCCTACAAGCCAACAAACCAACAAGCCAACAAACCAAAAAACCAACAAACCAACAAACCAACGAACCAACAAGCCAACAAACCAACAAACCAACAAACCAACAAACCAACAAACCAACAAACCAACAAACCAACAAGCCAACAAACCAACAAACCAACAAATCAACAAGCCAACAAGCCAACAAGCCAACAAGCCAACAAGCCAACAAACGAATAAACCAACAAACCAATAAACCAACAAGCCAACAAACCAACAAACCGACAAACCAAAAAACCAACAAACCAACAAACCAATAAACAAACAAACCAACAAACCAACAAACCAACAAACGAACAAACCAACAAACCAACAAACCAACAAACCAACAAACCAACAAATCAACAAGCCAACAAGCCAACAAGCCAACAAGCCAACAAACGAATAAACCAACAAACGAATAAACCAACAAGCAAACAAACCCAAAAACCGACAAACCAAAAAACCAACAAACCAACAAACCAACAAACCAACAAACAAACAAACGAACAAACGAACAAACGAACAAACGAACAAACCAACAAACCAACAAACGAACAAACCAACAAGCCAACAAAACAACAAGCCAACAAACCAACAAACGAATAAACCAACAAGCCAACAAACCAAAAAACCAACAAACCAAAAAACTAGCAAACCAACAAACCAACAAACCAACAAACGAACAAACGAACAAACGAACAAACAAACAAACCAACAAACGAACAAACCAACAAGCCAACAAAACAACAAGCCAACAAAACCAACAAACGAACAAACCAACAAACCAACAAACCAACAAACCAACAAACAAACAAACCAACAAACCAACAAACCAACAAACCAACAAACCAACAAACCAACAACCCAACAAACCAACAAGCCAACAAACCAACAAGCCAACAAACCAACAAGCCAACAAACGAACAAACCAACAAACCAATAAGGCAACAAGCCAACAAACCAACAAGCCAACAAACCAAAAAACCAACAAACCAAAAAATGAACAAACTAATAAATAAACAAACCAACAAACCAACAAATGAACAAACCAACAAGCCAACAAACCAACAAACCAAAAAACCAACAAACCAACAAACCAACAAACCAACAAACCAACAAACCAACAAACCAACAAACCAACAAACCAACAAACCAACAAACCAACAAACCAACAAGCCGACAAAACAACAAACCAACAAGCCAACAAACAAATAAAACAACAAATCAACAAACGAACAAACCAACAAACAAACAAACCAACAAACCAACAAACCAACAAACCAACAAACCAACAAACCAACAAACCAACAAACCAACAAGCCAACAAACCAACAAACCAACAAACCAACAAACCAACAAGCCAACAAACCACAAACCAACAAACCAACAAACGAACAAACCAACAAACAAACAAACCAACAAACCAACGAATTAACAAACCAACAAGCCAACTAAACAACAAACACACACCAACAAACCAGCACACCAATAAACCAACAAGCCAACAAGCCAACAAACCAAAAAACCAACAAGCCAACAAACCAACATACCAACAAACCAACAAACCAACAAACCAACAAACCAACAAACCAACAAACCAACAAACCAACAAGCCAACAAACCAACAAGCCAACAAACGAACAAACCAACAAACCAACAAACCAACAAACCAACAAACCAAAAAACCAACAAACCAACAAACCAACAAGCCAACAAACCAACAAACCAACAAACGAACACACCAATAAACCAACAAACCAATAAACGAACAAACCAACAAACCAAACAACCAACAAGCCAACAAACGAACAAACCAACAAGCCAACAAACCAACTAACCAACAAACCAACAAGCCAACAAGCACACAAACCAACCAACCAACAAACCAACAAACCAACAAACCAATAAGCCAACAAGCCAACAAACCAACAAACCAACAAACCAACAAACCAACAAACCAACAAACCAACAAACCAACAAACCATCAAACCAACAAACTAATAAGCAAACAAACCAACAAACCAACAAACCAACAAGCCAACAAGCCAACAAGCCAACAAGCCAACAAACCAACAAACCAACAAACCAACAAACCAACAAACCAACAAACCAACAAACCAACAAACCAACAAACCAACAAGCCAACAAACCAACAAGCCAACAAACGAACAAACCAACAAACCAACAAACCAACAAACCAACAAACCAAAAAACCAACAAACCAACAAACCAACAAGCCAACAAACCAACAAACCAACAAACGAACACACCAATAAACCAACAAACCAATAAACGAACAAACCAACAAACCAAACAACCAACAAGCCAATAAACGAACAAACCTACAAAGCAACAAACCAACTAACAAAAAACCAACAAACCCACAAACCAACAAACCAAAAAACAAACAAACCAACAAACCAACAAGCCAACAAACCAACAAGCCAACAAGCCAACAAACAAAGAAGCCAACAAACGAACAAACCAACAAACCAACAAACCAACAAGCCAACAAACCAACAAACCAACAAACTAACAAACCAGCAAACCAACAAGCCAACAAACCAACAAACCAACCAACCAACAAACCAACAAACCAACAAGCCAACAAACCAACAAACCAACAAACCAACAAACCAACAAGGCAACAAACCAACAAGCCAACAAGCCAACAAACCAACAAACCAATAAGCCAACAAGCCAACAAACCAACAAACCAACAAACCAACAAACGAACAAACCAACAAACCGACAAACCGACAAACTAACAAACCAACAAACCAACAAACCAACAAACCAACAAACCAACAAACTAACAAACCAATAAACAAACAAACCAACAAACCAACAAACCAACAAACGAACAAACCAACAAACCAACAAACCAACAAACCAACAAACCAACAAGCCAACAAACCAACAAACCAACAAACCAACAAACCAACAAGCCAGCAAACCAACAAACTAACAAGCCAACAAGCCAGCAAGCCAACAAACCAACAAACCAACAAATCAACAAACCAACAAACGAACAAACCAACAAACCAACAAACCAACAAACGAACAAATCAACAAAAAAACAAACCAACAAACCAACAAGCCAACAAGCCAACAAACCAACCAACCAACAAACCAACAAACGAACAAACCAACAAACCAACAAACCAACAAGCCTACAAGCCAACAAACCAACAAGCCAACAAACCAAAAAACCAACAAACCAACAAACCAACGAACCAACAAGCCAACAAACCAACAAACCAACAAACCAACAAACCCACAAACCAACAAACCAACAAGCCAACAAACCAACAAACCAACAAATCAACAAGCCAACAAGCCAACAAGCCAACAAGCCAACAAGCCAACAAACGAATAAACCAACAAACCAATAAACCAACAAGCCTACAAACCAACAAACCAACAAACCAACAAACCACCAAACCAAAAAACCAACAAACCAACAAACGAACAAATCAACAACAAAACAAACCAACAAACCAAGAAACCAATAAACCAACAAGCCAACAAACCAACAAACCAACAAACCAACAAACCAACAAGCCAACAAAACAACAAACCAACAAGCGAACAAACCAAAAAAGAAGCAAACCAACAAACCAACAAACCAACAAACAAACAAACCAACAAACCAACGAGCCAACAAGCCAACAAACCAACAAAACAACAAACCGACAAACCAACAAACCAACAAACCAACAAACCAACAAACCAACAAACCAACAAACCAACAAACCAACAAGCCAACAAGCCAACAAACGAACAAACCAACAAACCAAAAAGCCAACAAGCCAACAAACCAACAAGCCAACAAACGAACAAACCAATAAACCAACAACCCAACAAGCCAACAAGCCAACAAACCAACAAACCAACAAACCAACAAACGAACAAACCAACAAATAAACAAACCAACAAACCAACAAATGAACAAACCAACAAGCCAACAAACCAACAAACGAACAAACCAACAAACAAACAAACCAACAAACCAACAAATTAACAAACCAACAAGCCAACTAACCAACAAACACAAACCAACAAACCAGCACACCAACAAACCAACAAGCCAACAAACCAACATAACAACAAGCCAACAAACCAACAAACCAACAAGCCAACAAACCAACAAACCAACAAGCCAACAAGCAAACAAACCAACAAACCAACAAACCAACAAACCAATAAGCCAACAAGCCAACAAACCAACAAACCAACAAACCAACAAACCAACAAACCATCAAACCAACAAACCAACAAACCAACAAAGCAACAAACCAACAAGCCAACAAGCCAACAAACGAACAAACCAACAAGCCAACAAACTAACAAAGGAACAAACCAACAAACAAACAAACCAACAAACCAATAAATCAACAAACCAACAAACCAACAAACCAACAAACGAACAAACCAACAAACAAACAAACCAGCAAGCAACAAACCAACAAACAAACAAGCCATCAAACCAACAAACCAACAAACGAACAAACCAACAAACCAATAAACCAACAAGCCAACAAGCCAACAAACGAATAAACCAACATGCCAACAAACCAAAAAACCAACAAACCAAAAAACCAACAAACCAACAAACCGACAAACCAACAAACCAACAAGCCAACAAGCCAACAAACCAACAAACCAATAAACGAACAAACCAACAAACGAACAAACCAACAAACCAAGAAACCAACAAACAAACAAACCATTAAAAACCAACAAACCAACAAACCAACAACCTAACAAACCAACAAACCAACTAACGAACAAACCAACAAACAAACAAACCAACAATACAACAAACCAACAAACCAACAAGCCAACAAACCAACAAACCAACAAACCAACAAGCCAACAAACCAACAAACCAACAAACGAACAAACCAACAAACCAACAAGCCAACAAACCAACAAACGAACAAACCAACAAACCAACAAGCCAACAAGCCAACAAACCAACATGCCAACAAACCAAAAAACCAACAAACCAACAAACCAACAAACCAACAAGCCAACAACCCAACAAACCAACAAGCCAACAAACCAACAAGCCAACAAACCAACAAGCCAACAAACGAACAAACCAACAAACCAATAAGGCAACAAGCCAACAAACCAACAAGCCAACAAACCAAAAAACCAACAAACCAAAAAATGAACAAACTAATAAATAAACAAACCAACAAACCAACAAATGAACAAACCAACAAGCCAACAAACCAACAAACCAACAAACCAACAAACCAACAAACCAACAAACCAACAAACCAACAAACCAACAAACCAACAAACCAACAAACCAACAAACCAACAAACCAACAAGCCGACAAAACAACAAACCAACAAGCCAACAAACAAATAAAACAACAAATCAACAAACGAACAAACCAACAAACAAACAAACCAACAAACCAACAAACCAACAAACCAACAAACCAACAAACCAACAAACCAACAAACCAACAAGCCAACAAACCAACAAACCAACAAACCAACAAACCAACAAGCCAACAAACCACAAACCAACAAACCAACAAACGAACAAACCAACAAACAAACAAACCAACAAACCAACGAATTAACAAACCAACAAGCCAACTAAACAACAAACACACACCAACAAACCAGCACACCAATAAACCAACAAGCCAACAAGCCAACAAACCAAAAAACCAACAAGCCAACAAACCAACATACCAACAAACCAACAAACCAACAAACCAACAAACCAACAAACCAACAAACCAACAAACCAACAAGCCAACAAACCAACAAGCCAACAAACGAACAAACCAACAAACCAACAAACCAACAAACCAACAAACCAAAAAACCAACAAACCAACAAACCAACAAGCCAACAAACCAACAAACCAACAAACGAACACACCAATAAACCAACAAACCAATAAACGAACAAACCAACAAACCAAACAACCAACAAGCCAACAAACGAACAAACCAACAAGCCAACAAACCAACTAACCAACAAACCAACAAGCCAACAAGCAAACAAACCAACCAACCAACAAACCAACAAACCAACAAACCAATAAGCCAACAAGCCAACAAACCAACAAACCAACAAACCAACAAACCAACAAACCAACAAACCAACAAACCATCAAACCAACAAACTAATAAGCAAACAAACCAACAAACCAACAAACCAACAAGCCAACAAGCCAACAAGCCAACAAGCCAACAAACCAACAAACCAACAAACCAACAAACCAACAAACCAACAAACCAACAAACCAACAAACCAACAAACCAACAAGCCAACAAACCAACAAGCCAACAAACGAACAAACCAACAAACCAACAAACCAACAAACCAACAAACCAAAAAACCAACAAACCAACAAACCAACAAGCCAACAAACCAACAAACCAACAAACGAACACACCAATAAACCAACAAACCAATAAACGAACAAACCAACAAACCAAACAACCAACAAGCCAATAAACGAACAAACCTACAAAGCAACAAACCAACTAACAAAAAACCAACTAACAAAAAACCAACAAACCCACAAACCAACAAACCAAAAAACAAACAAACCAACAAACCAACAAGCCAACAAACCAACAAGCCAACAAGCCAACAAACAAAGAAGCCAACAAACGAACAAACCAACAAACCAACAAACCAACAAGCCAACAAACCAACAAACCAACAAACTAACAAACCAACAAACCAACAAGCCAACAAACCAACAAACCAACCAACCAACAAACCAACAAACCAACAAGCCAACAAACCAACAAACCAACAAACCAACAAACCAACAAGGCAACAAACCAACAAGCCAACAAGCCAACAAACCAACAAACCAATAAGCCAACAAGCCAACAAACCAACAAACCAACAAACCAACAAACGAACAAACCAACAAACCGACAAACCGACAAACTAACAAACCAACAAACCAACAAACCAACAAACCAACAAACCAACAAACTAACAAACCAATAAACAAACAAACCAACAAACCAACAAACCAACAAACGAACAAACCAACAAACCAACAAACCAACAAACCAACAAACCAACAAGCCAACAAACCAACAAACCAACAAACCAACAAACCAACAAGCCAGCAAACCAACAAACCAACAAGCCAACAAGCCAGCAAGCCAACAAACCAACAAACCAACAAATCAACAAACCAACAAACGAACAAACCAACAAACCAACAAACCAACAAACGAACAAATCAACAAAAAAACAAACCAACAAACCAACAAGCCAACAAGCCAACAAACCAACCAACCAACAAACCAACAAACGAACAAACCAACAAACCAACAAACCAACAAGCCTACAAGCCAACAAACCAACAAGCCAACAAACCAAAAAACCAACAAACCAACAAACCAACGAACCAACAAGCCAACAAACCAACAAACCAACAAACCAACAAACCCACAAACCAACAAACCAACAAGCCAACAAACCAACAAACCAACAAATCAACAAGCCAACAAGCCAACAAGCCAACAAGCCAACAAGCCAACAAACGAATAAACCAACAAACCAATAAACCAACAAGCCTACAAACCAACAAACCAACAAACCAACAAACCACCAAACCAAAAAACCAACAAACCAACAAACGAACAAATCAACAACAAAACAAACCAACAAACCAAGAAACCAATAAACCAACAAGCCAACAAACCAACAAACCAACAAACCAACAAACCAACAAGCCAACAAAACAACAAACCAACAAGCGAACAAACCAAAAAAGAAGCAAACCAACAAACCAACAAACCAACAAACAAACAAACCAACAAACCAACGAGCCAACAAGCCAACAAACCAACAAAACAACAAACCGACAAACCAACAAACCAACAAACCAACAAACCAACAAACCAACAAACCAACAAACCAACAAACCAACAAGCCAACAAGCCAACAAACGAACAAACCAACAAACCAAAAAGCCAACAAGCCAACAAACCAACAAGCCAACAAACGAACAAACCAATAAACCAACAACCCAACAAGCCAACAAGCCAACAAACCAACAAACCAACAAACCAACAAACGAACAAACCAACAAATAAACAAACCAACAAACCAACAAATGAACAAACCAACAAGCCAACAAACCAACAAACGAACAAACCAACAAACAAACAAACCAACAAACCAACAAATTAACAAACCAACAAGCCAACTAACCAACAAACACAAACCAACAAACCAGCACACCAACAAACCAACAAGCCAACAAACCAACATAACAACAAGCCAACAAACCAACAAACCAACAAGCCAACAAACCAACAAACCAACAAGCCAACAAGCAAACAAACCAACAAACCAACAAACCAACAAACCAATAAGCCAACAAGCCAACAAACCAACAAACCAACAAACCAACAAACCAACAAACCATCAAACCAACAAACCAACAAACCAACAAAGCAACAAACCAACAAGCCAACAAGCCAACAAACGAACAAACCAACAAGCCAACAAACTAACAAAGGAACAAACCAACAAACAAACAAACCAACAAACCAATAAATCAACAAACCAACAAACCAACAAACCAACAAACGAACAAACCAACAAACAAACAAACCAGCAAGCAACAAACCAACAAACAAACAAGCCATCAAACCAACAAACCAACAAACGAACAAACCAACAAACCAATAAACCAACAAGCCAACAAGCCAACAAACGAATAAACCAACATGCCAACAAACCAAAAAACCAACAAACCAAAAAACCAACAAACCAACAAACCGACAAACCAACAAACCAACAAGCCAACAAGCCAACAAACCAACAAACCAATAAACGAACAAACCAACAAACGAACAAACCAACAAACCAAGAAACCAACAAACAAACAAACCATTAAAAACCAACAAACCAACAAACCAACAACCTAACAAACCAACAAACCAACTAACGAACAAACCAACAAACAAACAAACCAACAATACAACAAACCAACAAACCAACAAGCCAACAAACCAACAAACCAACAAACCAACAAGCCAACAAACCAACAAACCAACAAACGAACAAACCAACAAACCAACAAGCCAACAAACCAACAAACGAACAAACCAACAAACCAACAAGCCAACAAGCCAACAAACCAACATGCCAACAAACCAAAAAACCAACAAACCAACAAACCAACAAACCAACAAGCCAACAAGCCAACAAACCAACAAACCAACAAACCAACTAACGAACAAACCAACAAACAAACAAACCAACAATACAACAAACCAACAAACCAACAAGCCAACAAGCCAACAAACCAACAAACCAACAAACCAACAAACCAACAAGCCAACAAACCAACAAACCAACAAACGAACAAACCAACAAACAAACAAACCAACAAACCAACAAACCAATAAACCAACAAGCCAACAAACCAACAAACCAACAAACCAAAAAGCCAACAAGCCAACAAACCAACAAACCAACAAACCAACAAACCAACAAACGAACAAACCAACAAACAAACAAACGAACAAACCAACAAACTAATAAACCAACAAGCCAACTAACCGACAAACCAACCAACAAACAAACAAACCAACACACCAACAAACCAACAAGCCAACAAGCCAACAAGCCAACAAACCAAAAAACCAACAAGCCAACAAACCAACATACCAACATACCAACAAGCCAACAAACCAACAAACCAACAAACCAACAAGCCAACAAACCAACAAACTAACAAGCCAACAAGCCAACAAACCAACAAACCAACAAACCAACAAATCAACAAACCAATAAGCCAACAAGCCAACAAACCAACAAACCAACAAACCAACAAACCAACTAACAAAAAACCAACAAACCAACAAACCAACAAACCAACAAACCAACAAACCAACAAACCAACAAACGAACAAACGAACAAACGAACAAACCAACAAACCAACAAGCCAACAAACCGACAAACCAATAAACCAGCAAACGAACAAACCAACAAAACAACAAACCAACAAGCCAACAAACCAATAAAACAACAAATCAACAAACGAACAAACCAACAAACAAACAAACCAACAAACCAACAAACCAACAAACCAACAAATCAACAAACCAACAAGCCAACAAACCAACAAACCAACAATCCAACAAGCCAACAAACCAACAAAGCAACAAACCAGCACACCAACAAACCAACAAGCCAACAAGCCAAGAAGCCAACAAGCCGACAAGCCAACAAGCCAACAGGCCAACAAGCCAACAAGCCAACAAACCAACAAGCCTATAAGCCAACAAACCAACAAGCCAACAAACCAAAAAACCAACAAACCAACAAACCAACAAACCAACAAGCCAACAAACCAACAAGTCAACAAACCAACAATAGGAGAAACCAACAAGCCAACAAACCAAAAAACCAACAAACCAAAAAACCAACAAACCAACAAACCAACAAACCAACAAACGAACAAACGAACAAACGAACAAACGAACAAACGAACAAACGAACAAACCAACAAACCAACAAACGAACAAACCAACAAGCCAACAAAACAACAAGCCAACAAACCAACAAACGAATAAACCAACAAGCCAACAAACCAAAAAATCAACAAACCAAAAAACCAACAAACCAACAAACCAACAAACCAACAAACGAACAAACGAACAAACGAACAAACCAACAAACCAACAAACGAACAAACCAACAAGCCAACAAAACAACAAGCCAACAAACCAACAAACGAACAAACCAACAAACCAACAAACCAACAAACCAACAAACCAACAAACCAACAAACCAACAAAACAACAAGCCAACAAACCAACAAACGAATAAACCAACAAGCCAACAAACCAAAAAACCAACAAACCAAAAAACTAGCAAACCAACAAACCAACAAACCAACAAACGAACAAACGAACAAACGAACAAACAAACAAACCAACAAACGAACAAACCAACAAGCCAACAAAACAACAAGCCAACAAACCAACAAACGAACAAACCAACAAACCAACAAACCAACAAACCAACAAACCAACAAACAAACAAACCAACAAACCAACAAACCAACAAACCAACAAACCAACAAACCAACAACCCAACAAACCAACAAGCCAACAAACCAACAAGCCAACAAGCCAACAAGCCAACAAACGAACAAACCAACAAACCAATAAGGCAACAAGCCAACAAACCAACAAGCCAACAAACCAAAAAACCAACAAACCAACAAATGAACAAACCAACAAATAAACAAACCAACAAACCAACAAATGAACAAACCAACCAGCCAACAAACCAACAAACCAACAAACCAACAAACCAACAAACCAACAAACCAACAAACCAACAAACCAACAAACCAACAAACCAACAAACCAACAAACCAACAAACCAACAAACCAACAAACCAACAAACCAACAAACCAACAAGCCGACAAACCAACAAACCAACAAGCCAACAAACAAATAAAACAACAAATCAACAAACGAACAAACCAACAAACAAACAAACCAACAAACCAACAAACCAACAAACCAACAAACCAACAAACCAACAAACCAACAAATCAACAAACCAATAAGCCAACAAGCCAACAAACCAACAAACCAACAAACCAACAAACCAACTAACAAAAAACCAACAAACCAAAAAACCAACAAACCAACAAACCAACAAACCAACAAACCAACAAACGAACAAACGAACAAACGAACAAACCAACAAACCAACAAGCCAACAAACCGACAAACCAATAAACCAGCAAACGAACAAACCAACAAAACAACAAACCAACAAGCCAACAAACCAATAAAACAACAAATCAACAAACGAACAAACCAACAAACAAACAAACCAACAAACCAACAAACCAACAAACCAACAAACCAACAAACCAACAAGCCAACAAACCAACAAACCAACAATCCAACAAGCCAACAAACCAACAAAGCAACAAACCAGCACACCAACAAACCAACAAGCCAACAAGCCAACAAGCCAACAAGCCAACAAACCAAAAAACCAACAAACCAACAAATGAACAAACCAACAAATAAACAAACCAACAAACCAACAAATGAACAAACCAACAAGCCAACAAACCAACAAACTAACAAACCAACAAACCAACAAACCAACAAACCAACAAACCAACAAACCAACAAACCAACAAACCAACAAACCAACAAACCAACAAACCAACAAACCAACAAACCAACAAACCAACAAGCCGACAAACCAACAAACCAACAAGCCAACAAACAAATAAAACAACAAATCAACAAACGAACAAACCAACAAACAAACAAACCAACAAACCAACAAACCAACAAACCAACAAACCAACAAACCAACAAACCAACAAATCAACAAACCAATAAGCCAACAAGCCAACAAACCAACAAACCAACAAACCAACAAACCAACAAACCAACAAACCAACAAACCAACAAACGAACAAACGAACAAACGAACAAACGAACAAACCAACAAACCAACAAGCCAACAAACCGACAAACCAATAAACCAGCAAACGAACAAACCAACAAAACAACAAACCAACAAGCCAACAAACCAATAAAACAACAAATCAACAAACGAACAAACCAACAAACAAACAAACCAACAAACCAACAAACCAACAAACCAACAAACCAACAAACCAACAAGCCAACAAACCAACAAACCAACAATCCAACAAGCCAACAAACCAACAAAGCAACAAACCAGCACACCAACAAACCAACAAGCCAACAAGCCAACAAGCCAACAAGCCAACAAGCCAACAAGCCAACAAGCCAACAAGCCAACAAACCAACAAGCCTATAAGCCAACAAACCAACAAGCCAACAAACCAAAAAACCAACAAACCAACAAACCAACAAACCAACAAGCCAACAAACCAACAAGTCAACAAACCAACAATAGGAGAAACCAACAAGCCAACAAACCAAAAAACCAACAAACCAAAAAACCAACAAACCAACAAACCAACAAACCAACAAACGAACAAACGAACAAACGAACAAACGAACAAACGAACAAACGAACAAACGAACAAACCAACAAACCAACAAACGAACAAACCAACAAGCCAACAAAACAACAAGCCAACAAACCAACAAACGAATAAACCAACAAGCCAACAAACCAAAAAATCAACAAACCAAAAAACCAACAAACCAACAAACCAACAAACCAACAAACGAACAAACGAACAAACGAACAAACCAACAAACCAACAAACGAACAAACCAACAAGCCAACAAAACAACAAGCCAACAAACCAACAAACGAACAAACCAACAAACCAACAAACCAACAAACCAACAAACCAACAAACCAACAAACCAACAAACCAACAAACCAACAAAACAACGAGCCAACAAACCAACAAACGAATAAACCAACAAGCCAACAAACCAAAAAACCAACAAACCAAAAAACTAGCAAACCAACAAACCAACAAACCAACAAACGAACAAACGAACAAACGAACAAACAAACAAACCAACAAACGAACAAACCAACAAGCCAACAAAACAACAAGCCAACAAACCAACAAACGAACAAACCAACAAACCAACAAACCAACAAACCAACAAACCAACAAACAAACAAACCAACAAACCAACAAACCAACAAACCAACAAACCAACAAACCAACAACCCAACAAACCAACAAGCCAACAAACCAACAAGCCAACAAGCCAACAAGCCAACAAGCCAACAAACGAACAAACCAACAAACCAATAAGGCAACAAGCCAACAAACCAACAAGCCAACAAACCAAAAAACCAACAAACCAACAAATGAACAAACCAACAAATAAACAAACCAACAAACCAACAAATGAACAAACCAACAAGCCAACAAGCCAACAAACCAACAAACCAACAAACCAACAAACCGACAAACCAATAAACCAGCAAACGAACAAACCAACAAAACAACAAACCAACAAGCCAACAAACCAATAAAACAACAAATCAACAAACGAACAAACCAACAAACAAACAAACCAACAAACCAACAAACCAACAAACCAACAAACCAACAAACCAACAAGCCAACAAACCAACAAACCAACAATCCAACAAGCCAACAAACCAACAAAGCAACAAACCAGCACACCAACAAACCAACAAGCCAACAAGCCAACAAGCCAACAAGCCAACAAACCAAAAAACCAACAAACCAACAAATGAACAAACCAACAAATAAACAAACCAACAAACCAACAAATGAACAAACCAACAAGCCAACAAACCAACAAACTAACAAACCAACAAACCAACAAACCAACAAACCAACAAACCAACAAACCAACAAACCAACAAACCAACAAACCAACAAACCAACAAACCAACAAACCAACAAACCAACAAACCAACAAGCCGACAAACCAACAAACCAACAAGCCAACAAACAAATAAAACAACAAATCAACAAACGAACAAACCAACAAACAAACAAACCAACAAACCAACAAACCAACAAACCAACAAACCAACAAACCAACAAACCAACAAATCAACAAACCAATAAGCCAACAAGCCAACAAACCAACAAACCAACAAACCAACAAACCAACAAACCAACAAACCAACAAACCAACAAACGAACAAACGAACAAACGAACAAACGAACAAACCAACAAACCAACAAGCCAACAAACCGACAAACCAATAAACCAGCAAACGAACAAACCAACAAAACAACAAACCAACAAGCCAACAAACCAATAAAACAACAAATCAACAAACGAACAAACCAACAAACAAACAAACCAACAAACCAACAAACCAACAAACCAACAAACCAACAAACCAACAAGCCAACAAACCAACAAACCAACAATCCAACAAGCCAACAAACCAACAAAGCAACAAACCAGCACACCAACAAACCAACAAGCCAACAAGCCAACAAGCCAACAAGCCAACAAGCCAACAAGCCAACAAGCCAACAAGCCAACAAACCAACAAGCCTATAAGCCAACAAACCAACAAGCCAACAAACCAAAAAACCAACAAACCAACAAACCAACAAACCAACAAGCCAACAAACCAACAAGTCAACAAACCAACAATAGGAGAAACCAACAAGCCAACAAACCAAAAAACCAACAAACCAAAAAACCAACAAACCAACAAACCAACAAACCAACAAACGAACAAACGAACAAACGAACAAACGAACAAACGAACAAACGAACAAACGAACAAACCAACAAACCAACAAACGAACAAACCAACAAGCCAACAAAACAACAAGCCAACAAACCAACAAACGAATAAACCAACAAGCCAACAAACCAAAAAATCAACAAACCAAAAAACCAACAAACCAACAAACCAACAAACCAACAAACGAACAAACGAACAAACGAACAAACCAACAAACCAACAAACGAACAAACCAACAAGCCAACAAAACAACAAGCCAACAAACCAACAAACGAACAAACCAACAAACCAACAAACCAACAAACCAACAAACCAACAAACCAACAAACCAACAAACCAACAAACCAACAAAACAACGAGCCAACAAACCAACAAACGAATAAACCAACAAGCCAACAAACCAAAAAACCAACAAACCAAAAAACTAGCAAACCAACAAACCAACAAACCAACAAACGAACAAACGAACAAACGAACAAACAAACAAACCAACAAACGAACAAACCAACAAGCCAACAAAACAACAAGCCAACAAACCAACAAACGAACAAACCAACAAACCAACAAACCAACAAACCAACAAACCAACAAACAAACAAACCAACAAACCAACAAACCAACAAACCAACAAACCAACAAACCAACAACCCAACAAACCAACAAGCCAACAAACCAACAAGCCAACAAGCCAACAAGCCAACAAGCCAACAAACGAACAAACCAACAAACCAATAAGGCAACAAGCCAACAAACCAACAAGCCAACAAACCAAAAAACCAACAAACCAACAAATGAACAAACCAACAAATAAACAAACCAACAAACCAACAAATGAACAAACCAACAAGCCAACAAGCCAACAAACCAACAAACCAACAAACCAACAAACCAACAAACCAACAAACCAACAAACCAACAAACCAACAAACCAACAAACCAACAAACCAACAAACCAACAAACCAACAAACCAACAAACCAACAAACCAACAAACCAACAAGCCGACAAACCAACAAACCAACAAGCCAACCAACAAATAAAACAACAAATCAACAAACGAACAAACCAACAAACCAACAAACCAACAAACCAACAAGCCAACAAACCAACAAACCAACAAATCAACAAGCCAACAAGCCAACAAGCCAACAAGCCAACAAGCCAACAAACGAATAAACCAACAAACCAATAAACCAACAAGCCAACAAACCAACAAACCAACAAACCAACAAACTACCAAACCAAAAAACCAACAAACCAACAAACGAACAAATCAACAACAAAACAAACCAACAAACCAAGAAACCAATAAACCAACAAGCAAACAAACCAACAAACCAACAAACCAACAACCCAACAAGCCAACAAAACAACAAACCAACAAGCGAACAAACCAAAAAAGAAGCAAACCAACAAACCAACAAACCAACAAACAAACAAACCAACAAACCAACGAGCCAACAAGCTAACAAACCAACAAAACAACAAACCGACAAACCAACAAACCAACAAACCAACAAACCAACAAACCAACAAACCAACAAACCAACAAACCAACAAGCCAACAAGCCAACAAACGAACAAACCAACAAACCAAAAAGCCAACACGCCAACAAACCAACAAGCCAACAAACGAACAAACCAATAAACCAACAAACCAACAAGCCAACAAGCCAACAAACCAACAAACCAACAAACCAACAAACGAACAAACCAACAAATAAACAAACCAACAAACCAACAAATGAACAAACCAACAAGCCAACAAACCAACAAACGAACAAACCAACAAACAAACAAACCAACAAACCAACAAATTAACAAACCAACAAGCCAACTAACCAACAAACACAAACCAACAAACCAGCACACCAACAAACCAACAAGCCAACAAGCCAACAAGCCAACAAGCCAACAAGCCAACAAGCCAACAAACCAAAAAACCAACAAGCCAACAAACCAACATACCAACAAGCCAACAAACCAACAAACCAACAAGCCAACAAACCAACAAACCAACAAGCCAACAAGCAAACAAACCAACAAACCAACAAACCAACAAACCAATAAGCCAACAAGCCAACAAACCAACAAACCAACAAACCAACAAACCAACAAACCATCAAACCAACAAACCAACAAACCAACAAAGCAACAAACCAACAAGCCAACAAGCCAACAAACGAACAAACCAACAAGCCAACAAACTAACAAAGGAACAAACCAACAAACAAACAAACCAATAAATCAACAAACCAACAAACCGACAAACCAACAAACGAACAAACCAACAAACAAACAAACCAGCAAGCTACAAACCAACAAACAAACAAGCCATCAAACCAACAAACCAACAAACGAACAAACCAACAAATCAATAAACCAACAAGCCAACAAGCCAACAAACGAATAAACCAACATGCCAACAAACCAAAAAACCAACAAACCAAAAAACCAACAAACCAACAAACCGACAAACCAACAAACCAACAAGCCAACAAGCCAACAAACCAACAAACCAATAAACGAACAAACCAACAAACGAACAAACCAACAAACCAAGAAACCAACAAACAAACAAACCATTAAAAACCAACAAACCAACAAACCAACAACCTAACAAACCAACAAACCAACTAACGAACAAACCAACAAACAAACAAACCAACAAGCCAACAAACCAACAAGCCAACAAGCCAACAAACAAATAAGCCAACAAACGAACAAACCAACAAACCAACAAACCAGCAAGCCAACAAACCAACAAACCAACAAACTAACAAACCAACAAACCAACAAGCCAACAAACCAACAAACCAACAAATCAACAAACCAACAAGCCAACAAACCAACAAACCAACAAACCAACAAACCAACAAGCCAACAAACCAACAAGCCAACAAGCCAACAAACCAACAAACCAATAAGCCAACAAGCCAACAAACCAACAAACCAACAAACCAACAAACAAACAAACAAACAAACCGACAAACCGACAAACCAACAAACCAACAAACCAACAAACCAACAAACCAACAAACCAACAAACCAACAAACTAACAAACCAATAAACAAACAAACCAACAAACCAACAAACCAACAAACGAACAAACCAACAAACCAACAAACCAACAAACCAACAAACCAACAAGCCAACAAACCAACAAACCAACAAACCAACAAACCAACAAGCCAGCAAACCAACAAACCAACAAGCCAACAAGCCAGCAAGCCAGCAAGCCAACAAACCAACAAACCAACAAATCAACAAACCAACAAACGAACAAACCAACAAACCAACAAACCAACAAACGAACAAATCAACAAAAAAACAAACCAACAAACCAACAAGCCAACAAGCCAACAAACCAACAAACCAACAAACCAACAAACGAACAAACCAACAAACCAACAAACCAACAAGCCTACAAGCCAACAAACTAACAAGCCAACAAACCAAAAAACCAACAAACCAACAAACCAACGAACCAACAAGCCAACAAACCAACAAACCAACAAACCAACAAAGCAACAAACCAACAAACCAACAAACCAACAAGCCAACAAACCAACAAACCAACAAATCAACAAGCCAACAAGCCAAGAAGCCAACAAGCCAACAAGCCAACAAACGAATAAACCAACAAACCAATAAACCAACAAGCCAACAAACCAACAAACCAACAAACCAACAAACCACCAAACCAAAAAACCAACAAACCAACAAACGAACAAATCAACAACAAAACAAACCAACAAACCAAGAAACCAATAAACCAACAAGCCAACAAACCAACAAACCAACAAACCAACAAGCCAACAAAACAACAAACCAACAAGCGAACAAACCAAAAAAGAAGCAAACCAACAAACCAACAAACCAACAAACAAACAAACCAACAAACCAACGAGCCAACAAGCCAACAAACCAACAAAACAACAAACCGACAAACCAACAAACCAACAAACCAACAAGCCAACAAACTAACAAAGGAACAAACCAACAAACAAACAAACCAATAAATCAACAAACCAACAAACCAACAAACCAACAAACGAACAAACCAACAAACAAACAAACCAGCAAGCAACAAACCAACAAACAAACAAGCCATCAAACCAACAAACCAACAAACGAACAAACCAACAAATCAATAAACCAACAAGCCAATAAGCCAACAAACGAATAAACCAACATGCCAACAAACCAAAAAACCAACAAACCAAAAAACCAACAAACCAACAAACCGACAAACCAACAAGCCAACAAGCCAACAAACCAAAAAACCAACAAGCCAACAAACCAACATACCAACAAGCCAACAAACCAACAAACCAACAAGCCAACAAACCAACAAACCAACAAGCCAACAAGCAAACAAACCAACAAACCAACAAACCAACAAACCAATAAGCCAACAAGCCAACAAACCAACAAACCAACAAACCAACAAACCAACAAACCATCAAACCAACAAACCAACAAACCAACAAAGCAACAAACCAACAAGCCAACAAGCCAACAAACGAACAAACCAACAAGCCAACAAACTAACAAAGGAACAAACCAACAAACAAACAAACCAATAAATCAACAAACCAACAAACCGACAAACCAACAAACGAACAAACCAACAAACAAACAAACCAGCAAGCAACAAACCAACAAACCAACAAACCAACAAACGAACAAACCAACAAACCAACAAACCAACAAGCCTACAAGCCAACAAACTAACAAGCCAACAAACCAAAAAACCAACAAACCAACAAACCAACGAACCAACAAGCCAACAAACCAACAAACCAACAAACCAACAAAGCAACAAACCAACAAACCAACAAACCAACAAGCCAACAAACCAACAAACCAACAAATCAACAAGCCAACAAGCCAAGAAGCCAACAAGCCAACAAGCCAACAAACGAATAAACCAACAAACCAATAAACCAACAAGCCAACAAACCAACAAACCAACAAACCAACAAACCACCAAACCAAAAAACCAACAAACCAACAAGCCAACAAACGAATAAACCAACATGCCAACAAACCAAAAAACCAACAAACCAAAAAACCAACAAACCAACAAACCGACAAACCAACAAACCAACAAGCCAACAAGCCAACAAACCAACAAACCAATAAACGAACAAACCAACAAACGAACAAACCAACAAACCAAGAAACCAACAAACAAACAAACCATTAAAAACCAACAAACCAACAAACCAACAACCTAACAAACCAACAAACCAACTAACGAACAAACCAACAAACAAACAAACCAACAAGCCAACAAACCAACAAGCCAACAAGCCAACAAACAAAGAAGCCAACAAACGAACAAACCAACAAACCAACAAACCAGCAAGCCAACAAACCAACAAACCAACAAACTAACAAACCAACAAACCAACAAGCCAACAAACCAACAAACCAACAAATCAACAAACCAACAAGCCAACAAACCAACAAACCAACAAACCAACAAACCAACAAGCCAACAAACCAACAAGCCAACAAGCCAACAAACCAACAAACCAATAAGCCAACAAGCCAACAAACCAACAAACCAACAAACCAACAAACAAACAAACAAACAAACCGACAAACCGACAAACCAACAAACCAACAAACCAACAAACCAACAAACCAACAAACCAACAAACTAACAAACCAATAAACAAACAAACCAACAAACCAACAAACCAACAAACGAACAAACCAACAAACCAACAAACCAACAAACCAACAAACCAACAAGCCAACAAACCAACAAACCAACAAACCAACAAACCAACAAGCCAGCAAACCAACAAACCAACAAGCCAACAAGCCAGCAAGCCAGCAAGCCAACAAACCAACAAACCAACAAATCAACAAACCAACAAACGAACAAACCAACAAACCAACAAACCAACAAACGAACAAATCAACAAAAAAACAAACCAACAAACCAACAAGCCAACAAGCCAACAAACCAACAAACCAACAAACCAACAAACGAACAAACCAACAAACCAACAAACCAACAAGCCTACAAGCCAACAAACTAACAAGCCAACAAACCAAAAAACCAACAAACCAACAAACCAACGAACCAACAAGCCAACAAACCAACAAACCAACAAACCAACAAAGCAACAAACCAACAAACCAACAAACCAACAAGCCAACAAACCAACAAACCAACAAATCAACAAGCCAACAAGCCAAGAAGCCAACAAGCCAACAAGCCAACAAACGAATAAACCAACAAACCAATAAACCAACAAGCCAACAAACCAACAAACCAACAAACCAACAAACCACCAAACCAAAAAACCAACAAACCAACAAACGAACAAATCAACAACAAAACAAACCAACAAACCAAGAAACCAATAAACCAACAAGCCAACAAACCAACAAACCAACAAACCAACAAGCCAACAAAACAACAAACCAACAAGCGAACAAACCAAAAAAGAAGCAAACCAACAAGCCAACAAGCCAACAAACCAACAAACCAACAAACCAACAAAC
This sequence comes from Atherix ibis, assembly GCA_958298945.1. Classification (NCBI taxonomy): domain Eukaryota; kingdom Metazoa; phylum Arthropoda; class Insecta; order Diptera; family Athericidae; genus Atherix; species Atherix ibis. The sequence goes on along the minus strand of OY282608.1, from coordinate 83,724,795 downwards.
GAACAAACCAACAAACCAACAAACCAACAAGCCTACAAGCCAACAAACTAACAAGCCAACAAACCAAAAAACCAACAAACCAACAAACCAACGAACCAACAAGCCAACAAACCAACAAACCAACAAACCAACAAAGCAACAAACCAACAAACCAACAAACCAACAAGCCAACAAACCAACAAACCAACAAATCAACAAGCCAACAAGCCAAGAAGCCAACAAGCCAACAAGCCAACAAACGAATAAACCAACAAACCAATAAACCAACAAGCCAACAAACCAACAAACCAACAAACCAACAAACCACCAAACCAAAAAACCAACAAACCAACAAACGAACAAATCAACAACAAAACAAACCAACAAACCAAGAAACCAATAAACCAACAAGCCAACAAGCCAACAAACCAACAAACCAACAAACCAACAAACAAACAAACAAACAAACCGACAAACCGACAAACCAACAAACCAACAAACCAACAAACCAACAAACCAACAAACCAACAAACCAACAAACTAACAAACCAATAAACAAACAAACCAACAAACCAACAAACCAACAAACGAACAAACCAACAAACCAACAAACCAACAAACCAACAAACCAACAAGCCAACAAACCAACAAACCAACAAACCAACAAACCAACAAGCCAGCAAACCAACAAACCAACAAGCCAACAAGCCAGCAAGCCAGCAAGCCAACAAACCAACAAACCAACAAATCAACAAACCAACAAACGAACAAACCAACAAACCAACAAACCAACAAACGAACAAATCAACAAAAAAACAAACCAACAAACCAACAAGCCAACAAGCCAACAAACCAACAAACCAACAAACCAACAAACGAACAAACCAACAAACCAACAAACCAACAAGCCTACAAGCCAACAAACTAACAAGCCAACAAACCAAAAAACCAACAAACCAACAAACCAACGAACCAACAAGCCAACAAACCAACAAACCAACAAACCAACAAAGCAACAAACCAACAAACCAACAAACCAACAAGCCAACAAACCAACAAACCAACAAATCAACAAGCCAACAAGCCAAGAAGCCAACAAGCCAACAAGCCAACAAACGAATAAACCAACAAACCAATAAACCAACAAGCCAACAAACCAACAAACCAACAAACCAACAAACCACCAAACCAAAAAACCAACAAACCAACAAACGAACAAATCAACAACAAAACAAACCAACAAACCAAGAAACCAATAAACCAACAAGCCAACAAACCAACAAACCAACAAACCAACAAGCCAACAAAACAACAAACCAACAAGCGAACAAACCAAAAAAGAAGCAAACCAACAAACCAACAAACCAACAAACAAACAAACCAACAAACCAACGAGCCAACAAGCCAACAAACCAACAAAACAACAAACCGACAAACCAACAAACCAACAAACCAACAAGCCAACAAACTAACAAAGGAACAAACCAACAAACAAACAAACCAATAAATCAACAAACCAACAAACCAACAAACCAACAAACGAACAAACCAACAAACAAACAAACCAGCAAGCAACAAACCAACAAACAAACAAGCCATCAAACCAACAAACCAACAAACGAACAAACCAACAAATCAATAAACCAACAAGCCAATAAGCCAACAAACGAATAAACCAACATGCCAACAAACCAAAAAACCAACAAACCAAAAAACCAACAAACCAACAAACCGACAAACCAACAAGCCAACAAGCCAACAAACCAAAAAACCAACAAGCCAACAAACCAACATACCAACAAGCCAACAAACCAACAAACCAACAAGCCAACAAACCAACAAACCAACAAGCCAACAAGCAAACAAACCAACAAACCAACAAACCAACAAACCAATAAGCCAACAAGCCAACAAACCAACAAACCAACAAACCAACAAACCAACAAACCATCAAACCAACAAACCAACAAACCAACAAAGCAACAAACCAACAAGCCAACAAGCCAACAAACGAACAAACCAACAAGCCAACAAACTAACAAAGGAACAAACCAACAAACAAACAAACCAATAAATCAACAAACCAACAAACCGACAAACCAACAAACGAACAAACCAACAAACAAACAAACCAGCAAGCAACAAACCAACAAACCAACAAACCAACAAACGAACAAACCAACAAACCAACAAACCAACAAGCCTACAAGCCAACAAACTAACAAGCCAACAAACCAAAAAACCAACAAACCAACAAACCAACGAACCAACAAGCCAACAAACCAACAAACCAACAAACCAACAAAGCAACAAACCAACAAACCAACAAACCAACAAGCCAACAAACCAACAAACCAACAAATCAACAAGCCAACAAGCCAAGAAGCCAATAAGCCAACAAGCCAACAAACGAATAAACCAACAAACCAATAAACCAACAAGCCAACAAACCAACAAACCAACAAACCAACAAACCACCAAACCAAAAAACCAACAAACCAACAAGCCAACAAACGAATAAACCAACATGCCAACAAACCAAAAAACCAACAAACCAAAAAACCAACAAACCAACAAACCGACAAACCAACAAACCAACAAGCCAACAAGCCAACAAACCAACAAACCAATAAACGAACAAACCAACAAACGAACAAACCAACAAACCAAGAAACCAACAAACAAACAAACCATTAAAAACCAACAAACCAACAAACCAACAACCTAACAAACCAACAAACCAACTAACGAACAAACCAACAAACAAACAAACCAACAAGCCAACAAACCAACAAGCCAACAAGCCAACAAACAAAGAAGCCAACAAACGAACAAACCAACAAACCAACAAACCAGCAAGCCAACAAACCAACAAACCAACAAACTAACAAACTAACAAACCAACAAGCCAACAAACCAACAAACCAACAAATCAACAAACCAACAAGCCAACAAACCAACAAACCAACAAACCAACAAACCAACAAGCCAACAAACCAACAAGCCAACAAGCCAACAAACCAACAAACCAATAAGCCAACAAGCCAACAAACCAACAAACCAACAAACCAACAAACAAACAAACAAACAAACCGACAAACCGACAAACCAACAAACCAACAAACCAACAAACCAACAAACCAACAAACCAACAAACTAACAAACCAATAAACAAACAAACCAACAAACCAACAAACCAACAAACGAACAAACCAACAAACCAACAAACCAACAAACCAACAAACCAACAAGCCAACAAACCAACAAACCAACAAACCAACAAACCAACAAGCCAGCAAACCAACAAACCAACAAGCCAACAAGCCAGCAAGCCAGCAAGCCAACAAACCAACAAACCAACAAATCAACAAACCAACAAACGAACAAACCAACAAACCAACAAACCAACAAACGAACAAATCAACAAAAAAACAAACCAACAAACCAACAAGCCAACAAGCCAACAAACCAACAAACCAACAAACCAACAAACGAACAAACCAACAAACCAACAAACCAACAAGCCTACAAGCCAACAAACTAACAAGCCAACAAACCAAAAAACCAACAAACCAACAAACCAACGAACCAACAAGCCAACAAACCAACAAACCAACAAACCAACAAAGCAACAAACCAACAAACCAACAAACCAACAAGCCAACAAACCAACAAACCAACAAATCAACAAGCCAACAAGCCAAGAAGCCAACAAGCCAACAAGCCAACAAACGAATAAACCAACAAACCAATAAACCAACAAGCCAACAAACCAACAAACCAACAAACCAACAAACCACCAAACCAAAAAACCAACAAACCAACAAACGAACAAATCAACAACAAAACAAACCAACAAACCAAGAAACCAATAAACCAACAAGCCAACAAACCAACAAACCAACAAACCAACAAGCCAACAAAACAACAAACCAACAAGCGAACAAACCAAAAAAGAAGCAAACCAACAAACCAACAAACCAACAAACAAACAAACCAACAAACCAACGAGCCAACAAGCCAACAAACCAACAAAACAACAAACCGACAAACCAACAAACCAACAAACCAACAAGCCAACAAACTAACAAAGGAACAAACCAACAAACAAACAAACCAATAAATCAACAAACCAACAAACCAACAAACCAACAAACGAACAAACCAACAAACAAACAAACCAGCAAGCAACAAACCAACAAACAAACAAGCCATCAAACCAACAAACCAACAAACGAACAAACCAACAAATCAATAAACCAACAAGCCAATAAGCCAACAAACGAATAAACCAACATGCCAACAAACCAAAAAACCAACAAACCAAAAAACCAACAAACCAACAAACCGACAAACCAACAAACCAACAAGCCAACAAGCCAACAAACCAACAAACCAATAAACGAACAAACCAACAAACGAACAAACCAACAAACCAAGAAACCAACAAACAAACAAACCATTAAAAACCAACAAACCAACAAACCAACAACCTAACAAACCAACAAACCAACTAACGAACAAACCAACAAACAAACAAACCAACAAGCCAACAAACCAACAAGCCAACAAGCCAACAAACAAAGAAGCCAACAAACGAACAAACCAACAAACCAACAAACCAGCAAGCCAACAAACCAACAAACCAACAAACTAACAAACCAACAAACCAACAAGCCAACAAACCAACAAACCAACAAACCAACAAACCAACAAGCCAACAAACCAACAAGCCAACAAACCAACAAACCAACAAACCAACAAGCCAACAAACCAACAAGCCAACAAGCCAACAAACCAACAAACCAATAAGCCAACAAGCCAACAAACCAACAAACCAACAAACCAACAAACGAACAAACCAACAAACCGACAAACCGACAAACCAACAAACCAACAAACCAACAAACCAACAAACCAACAAACCAACAAACCAACAAACTAACAAACCAATAAACAAACAAACCAACAAACCAACAAACCAACAAACAAACAAACCAACAAACCAACAAACCAACAAACCAACAAACCAACAAGCCAACAAACCAACAAACCAACAAACCAACAAACCAACAAGCCAGCAAACCAACAAACCAACAAGCCAACAAGCCAGCAAGCCAGCAAGCCAACAAACCAACAAACCAACAAATCAACAAACCAACAAACGAACAAACCAACAAACCAACAAACCAACAAACCAACAAACCAACAAGCCAACAAACCAACAAACCAACAAACCAACAAACCAACAAACCAACAAACCAACAAACCAACAAACCAACAAGCCAACAAACCAACAAACCAACAAATCAACAAGCCAACAAGCCAACAAGCCAACAAGCCAACAAACGAATAAACCAACAAACCAATAAACCAACAAGCCAACAAACCAACAAACCAACAAACCAACAAACCACCAAACCAAAAAACCAACAAACCAACAAACGAACAAATCAACAACAAAACAAACCAACAAACCAAGAAACCAATAAACCAACAAGCCAACAAACCAACAAACCAACAAACCAACAAGCCAACAAAACAACAAACCAACAAGCGAACAAACCAAAAAAGAAGCAAACCAACAAACCAACAAACCAACAAACAAACAAACCAACAAACCAACGAGCCAACAAGCCAACAAACCAACAAAACAACAAACCGACAAACCAACAAACCAACAAACCAACAAACCAACAAACCAACAAACCAACAAACCAACAAACCAACAAGCCAACAAGCCAACAAACGAACAAACCAACAAACCAAAAAGCCAACAAGCCAACAAACCAACAAGCCAACAAACGAACAAACCAATAAACCAACAAACCAACAAGCCAACAAGCCAACAAACCAACAAACCAACAAACCAACAAACGAACAAACCAACAAATAATCAAACCAACAAACCAACAAATGAACAAACCAACAAGCCAACAAACCAACAAACGAACAAACCAACAAACAAACAAACCAACAAACCAACAAATTAACAAACCAACAAGCCAACTAACCAACAAACACAAACCAACAAACCAGCACACCAACAAACCAACAAGCCAACAAGCCAACAAGCCAACAAGCCAACAAGCCAACAAGCCAACAAGCCAACAAACCAAAAAACCAACAAGCCAACAAACCAACATACCAACAAGCCAACAAACCAACAAACCAACAAGCCAACAAACCAACAAACCAACAAGCCAACAAGCAAACAAACCAACAAACCAACAAACCAACAAACCAATAAGCCAACAAGCCAACAAACCAACAAACCAACAAACCAACAAACCAACAACCATCAAACCAACAAACCAACAAACCAACAAAGCAACAAACCAACAAGCCAACAAGCCAACAAACGAACAAACCAACAAGCCAACAAACTAACAAAGGAACAAACCAACAAACAAACAAACCAACAAACCAATAAATCAACAAACCAACAAACCAACAAACCAACAAACGAACAAACCAACAAACAAACAAACCAGCAAGCAACAAACCAACAAACAAACAAGCCATCAAACCAACAAACCAACAAACGAACAAACCAACAAATCAATAAACCAACAAGCCAACAAGCCAACAAACGAATAAACCAACATGCCAACAAACCAAAAAACCAACAAACCAAAAAACCAACAAACCAACAAACCGACAAACCAACAAACCAACAAGCCAACAAGCCAACAAACCAACAAACCAATAAACGAACAAACCAACAAACGAACAAACCAACAAACCAAGAAACCAACAAACAAACAAACCATTAAAAACCAACAAACCAACAAACCAACAACCTAACAAACCAACAAACCAACTAACGAACAAACCAACAAACAAACAAACCAACAATACAACAAACCAACAAACCAACAAGCCAACAAACCAACAAACCAACAAACCAACAAGCCAACAAACCAACAAACCAACAAACCAACAAACGAACAAACCAACAAACCAACAAGCCAACAAGCCAACAAACGAACAAACTAACAAACCAACAAGCCAACAAGCCAACAAACCAACATGCCAACAAACCAAAAAACCAACAAACCAACAAACCAACAAACCAACAAGCCAACAAACCAACAAACCAACTAACGAACAAACCAACAAACAAACAAACCAACAATACAACAAACCAACAAACCAACAAGCCAACAAACCAACAAACCAACAAACCAACAAGCCAACAAACCAACAAACCAACAAACGAACAAACCAACAAACAAACAAACCAACAAACCAACAAACCAATAAACCAACAAGCCAACAAACCAACAAACCAACAAACCAAAAAGCCAACAAGCCACCAAACCAACAAACCAAAAAACCAACAAACCAACAAACGAACAAACCAACAAACAAACAAACGAACAAACCAACAAACTAATAAACCAACAAGCCAACTAACCAACAAACCAACAAACAAACAAACCAACACACCAACAAACCAACAAGCCAACAAGCCAACAAGCCAACAAACCAAAAAACCAACAAGCCAACAAACCAACATACCAACATACCAACAAGCCAACAAACCAACAAACCAACAAACCAACAAGCCAACAAACCAACAAACTAACAAGCCAACAAGCCAACAAACCAACAAACCAACAAACCAACAAATCAACAAACCAATAAGCCAACAAGCCAACAAACCAACAAACCAACAAACCAACAAACCAACAAACGAACAAACGAACAAACGAAAAAACCAACAAACCAACAAGCCAACAAACCAACAAACCAATAAACCAGCAAACGAACAAACCAACAAAACAACAAACCAACAAGCCAACAAACCAATAAAACAACAAATCAACAAACGAACAAACCAACAAACAAACAAACCAACAAACCAACAAACCAACAAACCAACAAACCAACAAGCCAACAAACCAATAAACCAACAATCCAACAAGCCAACAAACCAACAAACCAACAAACCAGCACACCAACAAACCAACAAGCCAACAAGCCAACAAGCCAACAAGCCAACAAGCCAACAAGCCAACAAGCCAACAAGCCAACAAACCAACAAGCCTATAAGCCAACAAACCAACAAGCCAACAAACCAAAAAACCAACAAACCAACAAACCAACAAACCAACAAGCCAACAAACCAACAAGTCAACAAACCAACAATAGGAGAAACCAACAAGCCAACAAACCAAAAAACCAACAAACCAAAAAACCAACAAACCAACAAACCAACAAACCAACAAACGAACAAACGAACAAACGAACAAACGAACAAACGAACAAACCAACAAACCAACAAACGAACAAACCAACAAGCCAACAAAACAACAAGCCAACAAACCAACAAACGAATAAACCAACAAGCCAACAAACCAAAAAATCAACAAACCAAAAAACCAACAAACCAACAAACCAACAAACCAACAAACGAACAAACGAACAAACGAACAAACCAACAAACCAACAAACGAACAAACCAACAAGCCAACAAAACAACAAGCCAACAAACCAACAAACGAACAAACCAACAAACCAACAAACCAACAAACCAACAAACCAACAAACCAACAAACAAACAAACCAACAAACCAACAAACCAACAAACCAACAACCCAACAAACCAACAAGCCAACAAACCAACAAGCCAACAAGCCAACAAACGAACAAACCAACAAACCAACAAGCCAACAAGCCAACAAACCAACAAGCCAACAAACCAAAAAACCAACAAACCAACAAACCAACAAACCAACAAGCCAACAAGCCAACAAACCAACTAACGAACAAACCAACAAACAAACAAACCAACAATACAACAAACCAAAAACCAACAACCCAACAAACCAACAAACAAACAAACCAACAAACCAACAAACCAACAAGCCAACAAACCAACAAACCAACAAACGAACAAACCAACAAACAAACAAACCAACAAGCCAACAAACCAACAAACCAACAAACCAACAAACCAACAAGCCAACAAACCAACAAGCCAACAAGCCAACAAACCAACAAACCAATAAGCCAACAAGCCAACAAACCAACAAACCAACAAACCAACAAACGAACAAACCAACAAACCGACAAACCGACAAACCAACAAACCAACAAACCAACAAACCAACAAACCAACAAACCAACAAACTAACAAACCAACAAACTAACAAACCAACAAACCAACAAACCAACAAACCAACAAACCAACAAGCCAACAAACCAACAAACCAACAAGCCAGCAAACCAACAAACCAACAAGCCAACAAGCCAGCAAGCCAACAAACCAACAAACCAACAAATCAACAAACCAACAAACGAACAAACCAACAAACCAACAAACCAACAAACGAACAAATCAACAAAAAAACAAACCAACAAACCAACAAGCCAACAAGCCAACAAACCAACCAACCAACAAACCAACAAACGAACAAACCAACAAACCAACAAACCAACAAGCCTACAAGCCAACAAACCAACAAGCCAACAAACCAAAAAACCAACAAACCAACAAACCAACGAACCAACAAGCCAACAAACCAACAAACCAACAAACTAACAAACCAACAAACCAACAAGCCAACAAACCAACAAACCAACAAACCAACAAACCAACAAACCAACAAGCCAACAAACCAACAAACCAACAAACCAACAAACCAACAAGCCAACAAACCAACAAGCCAACAAGCCAACAAACCAACAAACCAATAAGCCAACAAGCCAACAAACCAACAAACCAACAAACCAACAAACGAACAAACCAACAAACCGACAAACCGACAAACCAACAAACCAACAAACCAACAAACCAACAAACTAACAAACCAACAAACTAACAAACCAATAAACAAACAAACCAACAAACCAACAAACCAACAAACGAACAAACCAACAAACCAACAAACCAACAAACCAACAAACCAACAAACCAACAAGCCAACAAACCAACAAACCAACAAACCAACAAACCAACAAGCCAGCAAACCAACAAACCAACAAGCCAACAAGCCAGCAAGCCAACAAACCAACAAACCAACAAATCAACAAACCAACAAACGAACAAACCAACAAACCAACAAACCAACAAACGAACAAATCAACAAAAAAACAAACCAACAAACCAACAAGCCAACAAGCCAACAAACCAACCAACCAACAAACCAACAAATGAACAAACCAACAAACCAACAAACCAACAAGCCTACAAGCCAACAAACCAACAAGCCAACAAACCAAAAAACCAACAAACCAACAAACCAACGAACCAACAAGCCAACAAACCAACAAACCAACAAACCAACAAACCAACAAACCCACAAACCAACAAACCAACAAGCCAACAAACCAACAAACCAACAAATCAACAAGCCAACAAGCCAACAAGCCAACAAGCCAACAAGCCAACAAACGAATAAACCAACAAACCAATAAACCAACAAGCCAACAAACCAACAAACCAACAAACCAACAAACCACCAAACCAAAAAACCAACAAACCAACAAACGAACAAATCAACAACAAAACAAACCAACAAACCAAGAAACCAATAAACCAACAAGCCAACAAACCAACAAACCAACAAACCAACAAACCAACAAGCCAACAAAACAACAAACCAACAAGCGAACAAACCAAAAAAGAAGCAAACCAACAAACCAACAAACCAACAAACAAACAAACCAACAAACCAACGAGCCAACAAGCCAACAAACCAACAAAACAACAAACCGACAAACTAACAAACCAACAAACCAACAAGCCAATAAACCAACAAGCCAACAAGCCAACAAACGAACAAACCAACAAACCAAAAAGCCAACAAGCCAACAAACCAACAAGCCAACAAACGAACAAACCAATAAACCAACAAACCAAAAAGCCAACAAGCCAACAAACCAACAAACCAACAAACCAACAAACGAACAAACCAACAAATAAACAAACCAACAAACCAACAAATGAACAAACCAACAAGCCAACAAACCAACAAACGAACAAACCAACAAACAAACAAACCAACAAACCAACAAATTAACAAACCAACAAGCCAACTAACCAACAAACACAAACCAACAAACCAGCACACCAACAAACCAACAAGCCAACAAACCAACATTCCAACAAGCCAACAAACCAACAAACCAACAAGCCAACAAACCAACAAACCAACAAGCCAACAAGCAAACAAACCAACAAACCAACAAACCAACAAACCAATAAGCCAACAAGCCAACAAACCAACAAACCAACAAACCAACAAACCAACAAACCATCAAACCAACAAACCAACAAACCAACAAAGCAACAAACCAACAAGCCAACAAGCCAACAAACGAACAAACCAACAAGCCAACAAACTAACAAAGGAACAAACCAACAAACAAACAAACCAACAAACCAATAAATCAACAAACCAACAAACCAACAAACCAACAAACGAACAAACCAACAAACAAACAAACCAGCAAGCAACAAACCAACAAACAAACAAGCCATCAAACCAACAAACCAACAAACGAACAAACCAACAAACCAATAAACCAACAAGCCAACAAGCCAACAAACGAATAAACCAACATGCCAACAAACCAAAAAACCAACAAACCAAAAAACCAACAAACCAACAAACCGACAAACCAACAAACCAACAAGCCAACAAGCCAACAAACCAACAAACCAATAAACGAACAAACCAACAAACGAACAAACCAACAAACCAAGAAACCAACAAACAAACAAACCATTAAAAACCAACAAACCAACAAACCAACAACCTAACAAACCAACAAACCAACTAACGAACAAACCAACAAACAAACAAACCAACAATACAACAAACCAACAAACCAACAAGCCAACAAACCAACAAACCAACAAACCAACAAGCCAACAAACCAACAAACCAACAAACGAACAAACCAACAAACCAACAAGCCAACAAACCAACAAACGAACAAACCAACAAACCAACAAGCCAACAAGCCAACAAACCAACATGCCAACAAACCAAAAAACCAACAAACCAACAAACGAACAAACCAACAAGCCAACAAGCCAACAAACCAACAAACCAACAAACCAACTAACGAACAAACCAACAAACAAACAAACCAACAATACAACAAACCAACAAACCAACAAGCCAACAAGCCAACAAACCAACAAACCAACAAACCAACAAACCAACAAGCCAACAAACCAACAAACCAACAAACGAACAAACCAACAAACAAACAAACCAACAAACCAATAAACCAACAAGCCAACAAACCAACAAACCAACAAACCAAAAAGCCAACAAGCCAACAAACCAACAAACCAACAAACCAACAAACCAACAAACGAACAAACCAACAAACAAACAAACGAACAAACCAACAAACTAATAAACCAACAAGCCAACTAACCGACAAACCAACAAACAAATAAACCAACACACCAACAAACCAACAAGCCAACAAGCCAACAAGCCAACAAACCAAAAAACCAACAAGCCAACAAACCAACATACCAACATACCAACAAGCCAACAAACTAACAAACCAACAAACCAACAAGCCAACAAACCAACAAACTAACAAGCCAACAAGCCAACAAACCAACAAACCAACAAATCAACAAACCAATAAGCCAAAAAGCCAACAAACCAACAAACCAACAAACCAACAAACCAACTAACAAAAAACCAACAAACCAACAAACCAACAAACCAACAAACCAACAAACCAACAAACCAACAAACGAACAAACGAACAAACGAACAAACCAACAAACCAACAAGCCAACAAACCGACAAACCAATAAACCAGCAAACGAACAAACCAACAAAACAACAAACCAACAAGCCAACAAACCAATAAAACAACAAATCAACAAACGAACAAACCAACAAACAAACAAACCAACAAACCAACAAACCAACAAACCAACAAACCAACAAACCAACAAACCAACAAGCCAACAAACCAACAAACCAACAATCCAACAAGCCAACAAACCAACAAAGCAACAAACCAGCACACCAACAAACCAACAAGCCAACAAGCCAACAAGCCAACAAGCCAACAAGCCAACAAGCCAACAAGCCAACAAGCCAACAAACCAACAAGCCTATAAGCCAACAAACCAACAAGCCAACAAACCAAAAAACCAACAAACCAACAAACCAACAAACCAACAAGCCAACAAACCAACAAGTCAACAAACCAACAATAGGAGAAACCAACAAGCCAACAAACCAAAAAACCAACAAACCAAAAAACCAACAAACCAACAAACCAACAAACCAACAAACCAACAAACGAACAAACGAACAAACGAACAAACGAACAAACGAACAAACGAACAAACCAACAAACCAACAAACGAACAAACCAACAAGCCAACAAAACAACAAGCCAACAAACCAACAAACGAATAAACCAACAAGCCAACAAACCAAAAAATCAACAAACCAAAAAACCAACAAACCAACAAACCAACAAACCAACAAACGAACAAACGAACAAACGAACAAACCAACAAACCAACAAACGAACAAACCAACAAGCCAACAAAACAACAAGCCAACAAACCAACAAACGAACAAACCAACAAACCAACAAACCAACAAACCAACAAACCAACAAACCAACAAACCAACAAACCAACAAAACAACAAGCCAACAAACCAACAAACGAATAAACCAACAAGCCAACAAACCAAAAAACCAACAAACCAAAAAACTAGCAAACCAACAAACCAACAAACCAACAAACGAACAAACGAACAAACGAACAAACAAACAAACCAACAAACGAACAAACCAACAAGCCGTCAAAACAACAAGCCAACAAACCAACAAACGAACAAACCAACAAACCAACAAACCAACAAACCAACAAACCAACAAACAAACAAACCAACAAACCAACAAACCAACAAACCAACAAACCAACAACCCAACAAACCAACAAGCCAACAAACCAACAAGCCAACAAGCCAACAAGCCAACAAACGAACAAACCAACAAACCAATAAGGCAACAAGCCAACAAACCAACAAGCCAACAAACCAAAAAACCAACAAACCAACAAATGAACAAACCAACAAATAAACAAACCAACAAACCAACAAATGAACAAACCAACAAGCCAACAAACCAACAAACCAACAAACCAACAAACCAACAAACCAACAAACCAACAAACCAACAAACCAACAAACCAACAAGCCAACAAACCACAAACCAACAAACCAACAAACGAACAAACCAACAAACAAACAAACCAACAAACCAACGAATTAACAAACCAACAAGCCAACTAAACAACAAACACACACCAACAAACCAGCACACCAATAAACCAACAAGCCAACAAGCCAACAAACCAAAAAACCAACAAGCCAACAAACCAACATACCAACAAGCCAACAAACCAACAAACCAACAAGCCAACAAACCAACTAACCAACAAACCAACAAGCCAACAAGCAAACAAACCAACCAACCAACAAACCAACAAACCAACAAACCAATAAGCCAACAAGCCAACAAACCAACAAACCAACAAACCAACAAACCAACAAACCAACAAACCATCAAACCAACAAACTAATAAGCAAACAAACCAACAAACCAACAAACCAACAAACCATCAAACCAACAAACAAACAAGCCAACAAGCCAACAAACGAACAAACCAACAAACGAACAAACCAACAAACCAACAAACCAGCAAACCAACAAGCCAACAAGCCAACAAGCCAACAAACCAACAAACCAACAAACCAACAAACCAACAAACCAACATACCAACAAACCAACAAACCAACAAACCAACAAACCAACAAGCCAACAAACCAACAAGCCAACAAACGAACAAACCAACAAACCAACAAACCAACAAACCAACAAACCAAAAAACCAACAAACCAACAAACCAACAAGCCAACAAACCAACAAACCAACAAACGAACACACCAATAAACCAACAAACCAATAAACGAACAAACCAACAAACCAAACAACCAACAAGCCAATAAACGAACAAACCTACAAAGCAACAAACCAACTAACAAAAAACCAACAAACCCACAAACCAACAAACCAAAAAACAAACAAACCAACAAACCAACAAGCCAACAAACCAACAAGCCAACAAACAAAGAAGCCAACAAACGAACAAACCAACAAACCAACAAACCAGCAAGCCAACAAACCAACAAACCAACAAACTAACAAACCAACAAACCAACAAGCCAACAAACCAACAAACCAACAAACCAACAAACCAACAAGCCAACAAACCAACAAACCAACAAACCAACAAACCAACAAGCCAACAAACCAACAAGCCAACAAGCCAACAAACCAACAAACCAATAAGCCAACAAGCCAACAAACCAACAAACCAACAAACCAACAAACCAACAAACCAACAAACGAACAAACCAACAAACCGACAAACCGACAAACCAACAAACCAACAAACCAACAAACCAACAAACCAACAAACCAACAAACCAACAAACTAACAAACCAATAAACAAACAAACCAACAAACCAACAAACCAACAAACGAACAAACCAACAAACCAACAAACCAACAAACCAACAAACCAACAAGCCAACAAGCCAACAAACCAACAAACCAACAAACCAACAAACCAACAAGCCAGCAAACCAACAAACCAACAAGCCAACAAGCCAGCAAGCCAACAAACCAACAAACCAACAAATCAACAAACCAACAAACGAACAAACCAACAAACCAACAAACCAACAAACGAACAAATCAACAAAAAAACAAACCAACAAACCAACAAGCCAACAAGCCAACAAACCAACAAACCAACAAACCAACCAACGAACAAACCAACAAACCAACAAACCAACAAGCCTACAAGCCAACAAACCAACAAGCCAACAAACCAAAAAACCAACAAACCAACAAACCAACGAACCAACAAGCCAACAAACCAACAAACCAACAAACCAACAAACCAACAAACCAACAAACCAACAAACCAACAAGCCAACAAACCAACAAACCAACAAATCAACAAGCCAACAAGCCAACAAGCCAACAAGCCAACAAGCCAACAAACGAATAAACCAACAAACCAATAAACCAACAAGCCAACAAACCAACAAACCAACAAACCAACAAACTACCAAACCAAAAAACCAACAAACCAACAAACGAACAAATCCACAACAAAACAAACCAACAAACCAAGAAACCAATAAACCAACAAGCCAACAAATCAACAAACCAACAAACCAACAAACCAACAAGCCAACAAAACAACAAACCAACAAGCGAACAAACCAAAAAAGAAGCAAACCAACAAACCAACAAACCAACAAACAAACAAACCAACAAACCAACGAGCCAACAAGCCAACAAACCAACAAAACAACAAACCGACAAACCAACAAACCAACAAACCAACAAACCAACAAACCAACAAACCAACAAACCAACAAACCAACAAGCCAACAAGCCAACAAACGAACAAACCAACAAACCAAAAAGCCAACAAGCCAACAAACCAACAAGCCAACAAACGAACAAACCAATAAACCAACAAACCAACAAACCAACAAGCCAACAAGCCAACAAACCAACAAACCAACAAACCAACAAACGAACAAACCAACAAATAAACAAACCAACAAACCAACAAATGAACAAACCAACAAGCCAACAAACCAACAAACGAACAAACCAACAAACAAACAAACCAACAAACCAACAAATTAACAAACCAACAAGCCAACTAACCAACAAACACAAACCAACAAACCAGCACACCAACAAACCAACAAGCCAACAAGCCAACAAGCCAACAAGCCAACAAGCCAACAAGCCAACAAACCAAAAAACCAACAAGCCAACAAACCAACATACCAACAAGCCAACAAACCAACAAACCAACAAGCCAACAAACCAACAAACCAACAAGCCAACAAGCAAACAAACCAACAAACCAACAAACCAACAAACCAATAAGCCAACAAGCCAACAAACCAACAAACCAACAAACCAACAAACCAACAAACCATCAAACCAACAAACCAACAAACCAACAAAGCAACAAACCAACAAGCCAACAAGCCAACAAACGAACAAACCAACAAGCCAACAAACTAACAAAGGAACAAACCAACAAACAAACAAACCAATAAATCAACAAACCAACAAACCAACAAACCAACAAACGAACAAACCAACAAACAAACAAACCAGCAAGCAACAAACCAACAAACAAACAAGCCATCAAACCAACAAACCAACAAACGAACAAACCAACAAATCAATAAACCAACAAGCCAACAAGCCAACAAACGAATAAACCAACATGCCAACAAACCAAAAAACCAACAAACCAAAAAACCAACAAACCAACAAACCGACAAACCAACAAACCAACAAGCCAACAAGCCCACAAACCAACAAACCAATAAACGAACAAACCAACAAACGAACAAACCAACAAACCAAGAAACCAACAAACAAACAAACCATTAAAAACCAACAAACCAACAAACCAACAACCTAACAAACCAACAAACCAACTAACGAACAAACCAACAAACAAACAAACCAACAAGCCAACAAACCAACAAGCCAACAAGCCAACAAACAAAGAAGCCAACAAACGAACAAACCAACAAACCAACAAACCAGCAAGCCAACAAACCAACAAACCTACAAACTAACAAACCAACAAACCAACAAGCCAACAAACCAACAAACCAACAAACCAACAAACCAACAAGCCAACAAACCAACAAACCAACAAACCAACAAACCAACAAGCCAACAAACCAACAAGCCAACAAGCCAACAAACCAACAAACCAATAAGCCAACAAGCCAACAAACCAACAAACCAACAAACCAACAAACAAACAAACAAACAAACCGACAAACCGACAAACCAACAAACCAACAAACCAACAAACCAACAAACTAACAAACCAATAAACAAACAAACCAACAAACCAACAAACCAACAAACGAACAAACCAACAAACCAACAAACCAACAAACCAACAAACCAACAAGCCAACAAACCAACAAACCAACAAACCAACAAACCAACAAGCCAGCAAACCAACAAACCAACAAGCCAACAAGCCAGCAAGCCAGCAAGCCAGCAAGCCAACAAACCAACAAACCAACAAATCAACAAACCAACAAACGAACAAACCAACAAACCAACAAACCAACAAACGAACAAATCAACAAAAAAACAAACCAACAAACCAACAAGCCCACAAGCCAACAAACCAACAAACCAACAAACCAACAAACGAACAAACCAAAAAACCAACAAACCAACAAGCCTACAAGCCAACAAACTAACAAGCCAACAAACCAAAAAACCAACAAACCAACAAACCAACGAACCAACAAGCCAACAAACCAACAAACCAACAAACCAACAAACCAACAAACCAACAAACCAACAAACCAACAAGCCAACAAACCAACAAACCAACAAACCAACAAGCCAACAAGCCAACAAGCCAACAAGCCAACAAGCCAACAAACGAATAAACCAACAAACCAATAAACCAACAAGCCAACAAACCAACAAACCAACAAACCAACAAACCACCAAACCAAAAAACCAACAAACCAACAAACGAACAAATCAACAACAAAACAAACCAACAAACCAAGAAACCAATAAACCAACAAGCCAACAAACCAACAAACCAACAAACCAACAAGCCAACAAAACAACAAACCAACAAGCGAACAAACCAAAAAAGAAGCAAACCAACAAACCAACATACCAAAAAACAAACAAACCAACAAACCAACAAACCAACAAACCAACAAACCAACAAAACAACAAACCGACAAACCAACAAACCAACAAACCAACAAGCCAACAAACTAACAAAGGAACAAACCAACAAACAAACAAACCAATAAATCAACAAACCAACAAACCAACAAACCAACAAACGAACAAACCAACAAACAAACAAACCAGCAAGCAACAAACCAACAAACAAACAAGCCATCAAACCAACAAACCAACAAACGAACAAACCAACAAATCAATAAACCAACAAGCCAACAAGCCAACAAACGAATAAACCAACATGCCAACAAACCAAAAAACCAACAAACCAAAAAACCAACAAACCAACAAACCGACAAACCAACAAACCAACAAGCCAACAAGCCAACAAACCAACAAACCAATAAACGAACAAACCAACAAACGAACAAACCAACAAACCAAGAAACCAACAAACAAACAAACCATAAAAAACCAACAAACCAACAAACCAACAACCTAACAAACCAACAAACCAACTAACGAACAAACCAACAAACAAACAAACCAACAAGCCAACAAACCAACAAGCCAACAAGCCAACAAACAAAGAAGCCAACAAACGAACAAACCAACAAACCAACAAACCAGCAAGCCAACAAACCAACAAACCAACAAACTAACAAACCAACAAACCAACAATCCAACAAACCAACAAACCAACAAACCAACAAACCAACAAGCCAACAAACCAACAAACCAACAAACCAACAAACCAACAAGCCAACAAACCAACAAGCCAACAAGCCAACAAACCAACAAACCAATAAGCCAACAAGCCAACAAACCAACAAACCAACAAACCAACAAACGAACAAACCAACAAACCGACAAACCGACAAACCAACAAACCAACAAACCAACAAACCAACAAACCAACAAACCGACAAACTAACAAACCAATAAACAAACAAACCAACAAAACAACAAACCAACAAACGAACAAACCAACAAACCAACAAACCAACAAACCAACAAACCAACAAGCCAACAAACCAACAAACCAACAAACCAACAAACCAACAAACCAACAAGCCAGCAAACCAACAAACCAACAAGCCAACAAGCCACTAAGCCAGCAAGCCAACAAACCAACAAACCAACAAATCAACAAACCAACAAACGAACAAACCAACAAACCAACAAACCAACAAACGAACAAATCAACAAAAAAACAAACCAACAAACCAACAAGCCAACAAGCCAACAAGCCAACAAACCAACAAACCAACAAACCAACAAACGAACAAACCAACAAACCAACAAACCAACAAGCCTACAAGCCAACAAACCAACAAGCCAACAAACCAAAAAACCAACAAACCAACAAACCAACGAACCAACAAGCCAACAAACCAACAAACCAACAAACCAACAAACCAACAAACCAACAAACCAACAAACCAACAAGCCAACAAACCAACAAACCAACAAATCAACAAGCCAACAAGCCAACAAGCCAACAAGCCAACAAGCCAACAAACGAATAAACCAACAAACCAATAAACCAACAAGCCAACAAACCAACAAACCAACAATCCAACAAACCACCAAACCAAAAAACCAACAAACCAACAAACGAACAAATCAACAACAAAACAAACCAACAAACCAAGAAACCAATAAACCAACAAGCCAACAAACCAACAAACCAACAAACCAACAAGCCAACAAAACAACAAACCAACAAGCGAACAAACCAAAAAAGAAGCAAACCAACAAACCAACAAACCAACAAACAAACAAACCAACAAACCAACGAGCCAACAAGCCAACAAACCAACAAACCAACAAACCAACAAACCAACAAACCAACAAACCAACAAATAAACAAACCAACAAACCAACAAATGAACAAACCAACAAGCCAACAAACCAACAAACGAACAAACCAACAAACAAACAAACCAACAAACCAACAAATTAACAAACCAACAAGCCAACTAACCAACAAACACAAACCAACAAACCAGCACACCAACAAACCAACAAGCCAACAAGCCAACAAGCCAACAAGCCAACAAGCCAACAAGCCAACAAGCCAACAAACCAAAAAACCAACAAGCCAACAAACCAACATACCAACAAGCCAACAAACCAACAAACCAACAAGCCAACAAACCAACAAACCAACAAGCCAACAAGCAAACAAACCAACAAACCAACAAACCAACAAACCAATAAGCCAACAAGCCAACAAACCAACAAACCAACAAACCAACAAACCAACAACCATCAAACCAACAAACCAACAAACCAACAAAGCAACAAACCAACAAGCCAACAAGCCAACAAACGAACAAACCAACAAGCCAACAAACTAACAAAGGAACAAACCAACAAACAAACAAACCAACAAACCAATAAATCAACAAACCAACAAACCAACAAACCAACAAACGAACAAACCAACAAACAAACAAACCAGCAACCAACAAACCAACAAACAAACAAGCCATCAAACCAACAAACCAACAAACGAACAAACCAACAAATCAATAAACCAACAAGCCAACAAGCCAACAAACGAATAAACCAACATGCCAACAAACCAAAAAACCAACAAACCAAAAAACCAACAAACCAACAAACCGACAAACCAACAAACCAACAAGCCAACAAGCCAACAAACCAACAAACCAATAAACGAACAAACCAACAAACGAACAAACCAACAAACCAAGAAACCAACAAACAAACAAACCATTAAAAACCAACAAACCAACAAACCAACAACCTAACAAACCAACAAACCAACTAACGAACAAACCAACAAACAAACAAACCAACAATACAACAAACCAACAAACCAACAAGCCAACAAACCAACAAACCAACAAACCAACAAGCCAACAAACCAACAAACCAACAAACGAACAAACCAACAAACCAACAAGCCAACAAGCCAACAAACGAACAAACTAACAAACCAACAAGCCAACAAGCCAACAAACAAACATGCCAACAAACCAAAAAACCAACAAACCAACAAACCAACAAACCAACAAGCCAACAAGCCAACAAACCAACAAACCAACAAACCAACTAACGAACAAACCAACAAACAAACAAACCAACAATACAACAAACCAACAAACCAACAAGCCAACAAACCAACAAACCAACAAACCAACAAACCAACAAGCCAACAAACCAACAAACCAACAAACGAACAAACCAACAAACAAACAAACCAACAAACCAACAAACCAATAAACCAACAAGCCAACAAACCAACAAACCAACAAACCAAAAAGCCAACAAGCCACCAAACCAACAAACCAACAAACCAACAAACCAACAAACGAACAAACCAACAAACAAACAAACGAACAAACCAACAAACTAATAAACCAACAAGCCAACTAACCAACAAACCAACAAACAAACAAACCAACACACCAACAAACCAACAAGCCAACAAGCCAACAAGCCAACAAACCAAAAAACCAACAAGCCAACAAACCAACATACCAACATACCAACAAGCCAACAAACCAACAAACCAACAAACCAACAAGCCAACAAACCAACAAACTAAAAAGCCAACAAGCCAACAAACCAACAAACCAACAAACCAACAAATCAACAAACCAATAAGCCAACAAGCCAACAAACCAACAAACCAACAAACCAACAAACCAACAAACCAACAAACCAAATAACAAAAAACCAACAAACCAACAAACCAACAAACCAACAAACCAACAAACCAACAAACGAACAAACGAACAAACGAAAAAACCAACAAACCAACAAGCCAACAAACCAACAAACCAATAAACCAGCAAACGAACAAACCAACAAAACAACAAACCAACAAGCCAACAAACCAATAAAACAACAAATCAACAAACGAACAAACCAACAAACAAACAAACCAACAAACCAACAAACCAACAAACCAACAAACCAACAAACCAACAAACCAACAAGCCAACAAACCAATAAACCAACAATCCAACAAGCCAACAAACCAACAAACCAACAAACCAGCACACCAACAAACCAACAAGCCAACAAGCCAACAAGCCAACAAGCCAACAAGCCAACAAGCCAACAAGCCAACAAGCCAACAAACCAACAAGCCTATAAGCCAACAAACCAACAAGCCAACAAACCAAAAAACCAACAAACCAACAAACCAACAAACCAACAAGCCAACAAACCAACAAGTCAACAAACCAACAATAGGAGAAACCAACAAGCCAACAAACCAAAAAACCAACAAACCAAAAAACCAACAAACCAACAAACCAACAAACCAACAAACGAACAAACGAACAAACGAACAAACGAACAAACGAACAAACGAACAAACGAACAAACCAACAAACCAACAAACGAACAAACCAACAAGCCAACAAAACAACAAGCCAACAAACCAACAAACGAATAAACCAACAAGCCAACAAACCAAAAAATCAACAAACCAAAAAACCAACAAACCAACAAACCAACAAACCAACAAACGAACAAACGAACAAACGAACAAACCAACAAACCAACAAACGAACAAACCAACAAGCCAACAAAACAACAAGCCAACAAACCAACAAACGAACAAACCAACAAACCAACAAACCAACAAACCAACAAACCAACAAACCAACAAACAAACAAACCAACAAACCAACAAACCAACAAACCAACAACCCAACAAACCAACAAGCCAACAAACCAACAAGCCAACAAGCCAACAAACGAACAAACCAACAAACCAACAAGCCAACAAGCCAACAAACCAACAAGCCAACAAACCAAAAAACCAACAAACCAACAAACCAACAAACCAACAAGCCAACAAGCCAACAAACCAACAAACCAACTAACGAACAAACCAACAAACAAACAAACCAACAATACAACAAACCAACAAACCAACAACCCAACAAACCAACAAACCAACAAACCAACAAACCAACAAACCAACAAGCCAACAAACCAACAAACCAATAAACCAACAAGCCAACAAACCAACAAACCAACATACCAACAAGCCAACAAACCAACAAACCAACAAACCAACAAACCAACAAACGAACAAACCAACAAACAAACAAACGAACAAACCAAGAAACCAATAAACCAACAAGCCAACTAACCAACAAACCAACAAACCAACAAACCAACACACCAACAAACCAACAAGCCAACAAGCCAACAAGCCAACAAACCAAAAAACCAACAAGCCAACAAACCAACATACCAACATACCAACAAGCCAACAAGCCAACAAACCAACAAACCAATAAACCAACAAGCCAACAAACCAACAAACTAACAAGCCAACAAGCCAACAAACCAACAAACCAACAAACCAAGAAACCAACAAATCAACAAACCAATAAGCCAACAAACCAATAAGCCAACAAGCCAACAAACCAACAAACCAACAAACCAACAAACCAACAAACCAACAAACCAACAAACCAACAAACCAACAACCGAACAACGAACAAACCAACAAACCAACAAGCCAACAAACCAACAAACCAACAAACCAGCAAACGAACAAACCAACAAACCAACAAACCAACAAACCAACAAGCCAACAAACCAATAAAACAACAAATCAACAAACGAACAAACCAACAAACAAACAAACCAACAAACCAACAAACCAACAAACCAACAAACCAACAAACCAGCAAGCCAACAAACCAACAAACCAACAAACCAACAATCCAACAAGCCAACAAACCAACAAACGAACAAACCAACAAACAAACAAACCAACAAACCAACAAGCCAACTAACCAACAAAACAACAAACCAACAAACCAGCACACCAACAAACCAACAAGCCAACAAGCCAACAAGCCAACAAACCAAAAAACCAACAAGCCTACAAGCCAACAAACCAACAAGCCAACAAACCAAAAAACCAACAAACCAACAAACCAACAAACCAACAAACCAACTAACAAAAAACCAACAAACCAACAAACCAACAAACCAACAAACCAACAAACCAACGAACGAACAAACGAACAAACGAACAAACGAACAAACCAACAAACCAACAAGCCAACAAACCAACAAACCAACAAACCAGCAAACGAACAAACCAACAAACCAACAAGCCAACAAACCAACAAACCAACAAACGAACAAACCAACAAACCAACAAGCCAACAAGCCAACAAACGAACAAACCAACAAACCAACAAGCCAACAAGCCAACAAACCAACATGCCAACAAACCAAAAAACCAACAAACCAACAAACCAACAAACCAACAAGCCAACAAGCCAACAAACCAACAAACCAACAAACCAACTAACGAACAAACCAACAAACAAACAAACCAACAATACAACAAACCAACAAACCAACAAACCAACAAACCAACAAACC
This sequence comes from Atherix ibis, assembly GCA_958298945.1. NCBI lineage: Eukaryota > Metazoa > Arthropoda > Insecta > Diptera > Athericidae > Atherix > Atherix ibis. Next base: position 83,699,615 of record OY282608.1, on the reverse strand, counting down.
AACAAACCAACAAGCCAACAAACCAACAAACCAACAAACGAACAAACCAACAAACCAACAAGCCAACAAGCCAACAAACGAACAAACCAACAAACCAACAAGCCAACAAGCCAACAAACCAACAAGCCAACAAACCAACAAACCAACAAACGAACAAACCAACAAACCAACAAGCCAACAAGCCAACAAACGAACAAACCAACAAACCAACAAGCCAACAAGCCAACAAGCCAACAAACCAACATGCCAACAAACCAAGAAACCAACAAACAAACAAACCATTAAAAACCAACAAACCAACAAACCAACAACCTAACAAACCAACAAACCAACTAACGAACAAACCAACAAACAAACAAACCAACAATACAATAAACCAACAAACCAACAAGCCAACAAACCAACAAACCAACAAACCAACAAACCAACAAGCCAACAAACCAACAAACCAACAAACGAACAAACCAACAAACCAACAAGCCAACAAGCCAACAAACGAACAAACCAACAAACCAACAAGCCAACAAACCAACATGCCAAGAAACAAAAAAACCAACAAACCAACAAACCAACAAACCAACAAGCCAACAAGCCAACAAACCAACAAACCAACAAACCAACTAACGAACAAACCAACAAACAAACAAACCAACAAACGAACAAACGAACAAACAAACAAACCAACAAACCAACAAACCAATAAACCAACAAGCCAACAAACCAACAAACCAACAAACCAACAAGCCAACAAGCCAACAAGCCAACAAACCAACAAACCAAAAACCAGCAAACGAACAAACCAACAAAACAACAAACCAACAAGCCAACAAACCAATAAAACAACAAATCAACAAACAAACAAACCAACAAACAAACAAACCAACAAACCAACAAACCAGCACACCAACAAACCAACAAGCCAACAAGCCAACAAACCAACAAACCAACAAACCAACAAACCAACAAACCAACAAGCCAACAAACCAACAAACCAACAAACGAACAAACCAACAAACAAACAAACCAACAAACCAACAAACCAATAAACCAACAAGCCAACAAACCAACAAACCAACAAACCAACAAGCCAACAAACCAACAAACCAACAAACCAACAAACCAACAAACCAACAAACGAACAAACCAACAAACAAACAAATGAACAAACCAAGAAACCAATAAACCAACAAGCCAACAAACCAAAAAACCAACAAACCAACAAACCAACAAACCAACAAGCCAACAAGCCAACAAACCAACAAACCAACTAACGAACAAACCAACAAACAAACAAACCAACAATGCAACAAACCAACAAACCAACAACCCAACAAACCAACAAACCAACAAACCAACAAACCAACAAACCAACAAGCCAACAAACCAACAAACCAACAAACGAACAAACCAACAAACAAACAAACCAACAAACCAACAAACCAATAAACCAACAAGCCAACAAACCAACAAACCAACAAACCAACAAGCCAACAAACCAACAAACCGACAAACCAACAAACCAACAAACCAACAAACGAACAAACCACCAAACAAACAAACGAACAAACCAAGAAACCAATAAACCAACAAGCCAACTAACCAACAAACCAACAAACCAACAAACCAACACACCAACAAACCAACAAGCCAACAAGCCAACAAGCCAACAAACCAAAAAACCAACAAGCCAACAAACCAACATACCAACATACCAACAAGCCAACAAGCCAACAAACCAACAAACCAATAAACCAACAAGCCAACAAACCAACAAACTAACAAGCCAACAAGCCAACAAACCAACAAACCAACAAACCAAGAAACCAACAAATCAACAAACCAATAAGCCAACAAACCAATAAGCCAACAAGCCAACAAACCAACAAACCAACAAACCAACAAACCAACAAACCAACAAACCAACAAACCAACAAACCAACAAACCAACAACCGAACAACGAACATACCAACAAACCAACAAGCCAACAAACCAACAAACCAACAAACCAGCAAACGAACAAACCAACAAACCAACAAACCAACAAACCAACAAGCCAACAAACCAATAAAACAACAAATCAACAAACGAACAAACCAACAAACAAACAAACCAACAAACCAACAAACCAACAAACCAACAAACCAGCAAGCCAACAAACCAACAAACCAACAAACCAACAATCCAACAAGCCAACAAACTAACAAACGAACAAACCAACAAACAAACAAACCAACAAACCAACAAGCCAACTAACCAACAAAACAACAAACCAACAAACCAGCACACCAACAAACCAACAAGCCAACAAGCCAACAAGCCAACAAACCAAAAAACCAACAAGCCTACAAGCCAACAAACCAACAAGCCAACAAACCAAAAAACCAACAAACCAACAAACCAACAAACCAACAAACCAACTAACAAAAAACCAACAAACCAACAAACCAACAAACCAACAAACCAACAAACCAACGAACGAACAAACGAACAAACGAACAAACGAACAAACCAACAAACCAACAAGCCAACAAACCAACAAACCAACAAACCAGCAAACGAACAAACCAACAAACCAACAAGCCAACAAACCAACAAACCAACAAACGAACAAACCAACAAACCAACAAGCCAACAAGCCAACAAACGAACAAACCAACAAACCAACAAGCCAACAAGCCAACAAACCAACATGCCAACAAACCAAAAAACCAACAAACCAACAAACCAACAAACCAACAAGCCAACAAGCCAACAAACCAACAAACCAACAAACCAACTAACGAACAAACCAACAAACAAACAAACCAACAATACAACAAACCAACAAACCAACAAGCCAACAAACCAACAAACCAACAAACCAACAAGCCAACAAACCAACAAACCAACAAACGAACAAACCAACAAACCAACAAGCCAACAAGCCAACAAACGAACAAACCAACATGCCAACAAACCAAGAAACCAACAAACAAACAAACCATTAAAAACCAACAAACCAACAAACCAACAACCTAACAAACCAACAAACCAACTAACGAACAAACCAACAAACAAACAAACCAACAATACAACAAACCAACAAACCAACAAGCCAACAAACCAACAAACCAACAAACCAACAAACCAACAAGCCAACAAACCAACAAACCAACAAACGAACAAACCAACAAACCAACAAGCCAACAAGCCAACAAACGAACAAACCAACAAACCAACAAGCCAACAAACCAACATGCCAAGAAACAAAAAAACCAACAAACCAACAAACCAACAAACCAACAAGCCAACAAGCCAACAAACCAACAAACCAACAAACCAACTAACGAACAAACCAACAAACAAACAAACCAACAAACAAACAAACGAACAAACAAACAAACCAACAAACCAACAAACCAATAAACCAACAAGCCAACAAACCAACAAACCAACAAACCAACAAGCCAACAAGCCAACAAGCCAACAAACCAACAAACCAAAAACCAGCAAACGAACAAACCAACAAAACAACAAACCAACAAGCCAACAAACCAATAAAACAACAAATCAACAAACGAACAAACCAACAAACAAACAAACCAACAAACCAACAAACCAGCACACCAACAAACCAACAAGCCAACAAGCCAACAAGCCAACAAGCCAACAAGTCAACAAGCCAACAAGCCAACAAGCCAATAAACCAACAAGCCTATAAGCCAACAAACCAACAAGCCAACAAACCAAAAAACCAACAAACCAACAAACCAACAAACCAACAAGCCAACAAACCAACAAGTCAACAAACCAACAATAGGAGAAACCAACAAGCCAACAAACCAAAAAACCAACAAACCAACAAACCAACAAACCAACAAACGAACAAACCAACAAACAAACAAACGAACAAACCAACAAACCAATAAACCAACAAGCCAACTAACCAACAAACCAACAAACAAACAAACCAACACACCAACAAACCAACAAGCCAACAAGCCAACAAGCCAGCAAACCAAAAAACCAACAAGCCAACAAACCAACATACCAACATACCAACAAGCCAACAAACCAACAAACCAACAAACCAACAAGCCAACAAACCAACAAACTAACAAGCCAACAAGCCAACAAACCAACAAACCAACAAACCAACAAATCAACAAACCAATAAGCCAACAAGCCAACAAACCGACAAACCAACAAACCAACAAACCAACAAACCAACTAACAAAAAACCAACAAACCAACAAACCAACAAACCAACAAACCAACAAACCAACAAACGAACAAACGAACAAACGAACAAACCAACAAACCAACAAGCCAACAAACCAACAAACCAACAAACCAGCAAACGAACAAACCAACAAAACAACAAACCAACAAGCCAAAAAACCAATAAAACAACAAATCAACAAACGAACAAACCAACAAACAAACAAACCAACAAACCAACAAACCAGCACACCAACAAACCAACAAGCCAACAAGCCAACAAGCCAACAAGCCAACAAGCCAACAAGCCAACAAGCCAACAAACCAACAAGCCTATAAGCCAACAAACCAACAAGCCAACAAACCAAAAAACCAACAAACCAACAAACCAACAAACCAACAAGCCAACAAACCAACAAGACAACAAACCAACAATAGGAGAAACCAACAAGCCAACAAACCAAAAAACCAACAAACCAAAAAACCAACAAACCAACAAACCAACAAACCAACAAACGAACAAACGAACAAACGAACAAATGAACAAACGAACAAACGAACAAACGAACAAACCAACAAACCAACAATCGAACAAACCAACAAGCCAACAAAACAACAAGCCAACAAACCAACAAACGAATAAACCAACAAGCCAACAAACCAAAAAATCAACAAACCAAAAAACCAACAAACCAACAAACCAACAAACCAACAAACGAACAAACGAACAAACGAACAAACGAACAAACCAACAAACCAACAAACGAACAAACCAACAAGCCAACAAAACAACAAGCCAACAAACCAACAAACGAACAAACCAACAAACCAACAAACCAACAAACCAACAAACCAACAAACCAATAAACCAACAAACCAACAAACAAACAAACCAACAAACCAACAAACCAACAACCCAACAAACCAACAAGCCAACAAATCAACAAGCCAACAAGCCAACAAACGAATAAACCAACAAACCAACAAGCCAACAAGCCAACAAACCAACAAGCCAACAAACCAAAAAACCAACAAACCAACAAACCAACAAACCAACAAGCCAACATGCCAACAAACCAACAAACCAACAAACCAACTAACGAACAAACCAACAAACAAACAAACCAACAATACAACAAACCAACAAACCAACAACCCTACAAACCAACAAACCAACAAACCAACAAACCAACAAACCAACAAGCCAACAAACCAACAAACCAACAAACGAACAAACCAACAAACAAACAAACCAACAAACCAACAAACCAATAAACCAACAAGCCAACAAACCAACAAACCAACAAACCAACAAGCCAACAAACCAACAAACCAACAAACCAACAAACAAAAAAACCAACAAACGAACAAACCAACAAACAAACAAACGAACAAACCAACAAACCAATAAACCAACAAGCCAACTAACCAACAAACCAACAAACCAACAAACCAACACACCAACAAACCAACAAGCCAACAAGCCAACAAGCCAACAAACCAAAAAACCAACAAGCCAACAAACCAACATACCAACATACCAACAAGCCAACAAGCCAACAAACCAACAAACCAATAAACCAACAAGCCAACAAACCAACAAACTAACAAGCCAACAAGCCAACAAACCAACAAACCAACAAACAAACAAACCAACAAACCAACAAGCCAACTAACCAACAAAACAACAAACCAACAAACCAGCACACCAACAAACCAACAAGCCAACAAGCCAACAAGCCAACAAACCAAAAAACCAACAAGCCTACAAGCCAACAAACCAACAAGCCAACAAACCAAAAAACCAACAAACCAACAAACCAACAAACCAACAAGCCAACAAACCAACAAGTCAACAAACCAACAAACCAACAAACCAACAAACCAACAAATCAACAAACCAATAAACCAACAAGCCAACAAACCAACAAACCAACAAACCAACAAACCAACAAACCAACAAACCAACAAACGAACAAACCAACAAACCAATAAACCAACAAGCCAACAAACCAACAAACCAACAATTCAACAAGCCAACAAACCAACAAACCAACAAACCAACAAACCAACAAACCAACAAACCAACAAACCAACAAACCAACAAGCCAACAAACGAACAAACCAACAAACTAACAAACCAACGAGCCAACAAACCAACAAACCAAAAAACTAACAAACCAATAAACCAACAAACCAACCCGCCAACAAGCCAACAAACCAACAAACCAACAAACCAACAAACGAACAAACCAACAAATAAACAAACCAACAAACCAACAAATGAACAAACCAACAAACCAACAAACCAACAAGCCAACAAACCAACAAACCAACAAACCAACAAACCAACAAACCAACAAACCAACAAACTAACAAACCAACAAGCCGACAAACCATCAAACCAACAAGCCAACAAACCAATAAACCAACAAACCAACAAACGAACAAACCAACAAACAAATAAACAAACAAACCAACAAACCAACAAACCAACAAACGAACAAACCAACAAACATACAAACCAACAAACTAACAAACCAACAAACAAACAAGCCAACAAACAAACAAACCAACAAACGAACAAACCAACAAAACCAACAAACCAACAAGCCAACAAACCAACAAACGAACAAAACAACAATCCAACAAACCAAAAAACCAACAAACCAAAAAACCAACAAACCAACAAACAAACAAACCAAGAAACGAACAAACAAACAAACGAACAAACCAGCAAACCAACAAACGAACAAACCAACAAGCCAACAAAACAACAAGCCAACAAACCAACAAACGAATAAACCAACAAGCCAACAAAACAAAAAACCAACAAACCAAAAAACCAACAAAACAACAAGCCAACAAACCAACAAACGAACAAACCAACAAACCAACAAACCAACAAACCAACAAACCAACAAACCAACAAACAAACAAACCAACAAACCAACAAAACAACAAACCAACAACCCAACAAACCAACAAGCCAACAAACCAACAAGCCAACAAGCCAACAAACGAACAAACCAACAAACCAACAAGCCAACAAGCCAACAAACCAACAAGCCAACAAACCAAAAAATCAACAAACCAACAAACCAACAAACCAACAAACCAACAAGCCAACAAGCCAACAAACCAACAAACCCACAAACCAACTAACGAACAAACCAACAAGCAAACAAACCAACAATACAACAAACCAACAAACCAACAAACCAACAAACCAACAAACCAACAAACCAACAAACGAACAAACCAACAAACAAACAAACGAACAAACCAACAAACCAATAAACCAACAAGCCAACTAACCAACAAACAAACAAACCAACAAACCAACACACCAACAAACCAACAAGCCAACAAGCCAACAAGTTAACAAACCAAAAAATCAACAAGCCAACAAACCAACATACCAACATACCAACAAGCCAACAAACCAACAAACCAACAAACCAACAAGCCAACAAACCAACAAACTAACAAGCCAACAAGCCAACAAACCAACAAACCAACAAACCAACAAACCAAGAAACCAACAAATCAACAAACCAATAAGCCAACAAGCCAACAAACCAACAAACCAACAAACCAACAAACCAACAAACCAACAAACCAACAAACCAACAAACCAACAAACGAACAAACGAACAAACCAACAAACCAACAAGCCAACAAACCAACAAACCAACAAACCAGCAAACGAACAAACCAACAAACCAACAAACCAACAAACCAACAAGCCAACAAACCAATAAAACAACAAATCAACAAACGAACAAACCAACAAACAAACAAACCAACGAACCAACAAACCAACAAACCAACAAACCAACAAACCAACAAACCAGCAAGCCAACAAACCAACAAACCAACAAACCAACAATCCAACAAGCCAACACACCAACAAACCAACAAACCAACAAACGAACAAACCAACAAACAAACAAACCAACAAACCAACAAGCCAACTAACCAACAAACCAACAAACCAACAAACCAGCACACCAACAAAGCAACAAGCCAACAAGCCAACAAGTCAACAAACCAAAAAACCAACAAACCAAAAAACCAACAAACCAACAAACCAACAAACCAACAAACGAACAAACGAACAAACCAACAAACCAACAAACGAACAAACCAATAAGCCAACAAAACAACAAGCCAACAAACCAACAAACGAATAAACCAATAAGCCAACAAACCAAAAAACCAACAAACCAAAAAACCAACAAACCAACAAACCAAAAAACCAACAAACGAACAAACGAACAAACGAACAAACCAACAAACCAACAAACGAACAAACCAACAAGCCAACAAAACAACAAGCCAACAAACCAACAAACGAATAAACCAACAAGCCAACAAACCAAAAAACCAACAAACCAAAAAAACCAACAAACCAACAAACCAACAAACCAACAAACCAACAAACGAACAAACGAACAAACGAACAAACAAACAAACCAACAAACCAACAACCCAACAAACCAACAACCCAACAAACCAACAAGCCAACAAAACAAACAAGCCAACAAGCCAACAAACGAACGAACCAACAAACCAACAAGCCAACAAGCCAACAAACCAACAAGCCAACAAACCAAAAAAACCAACAAACCAACAAACCAACAAACCAACAAGCCAACAAGCCAACAAACCAACAAAACAACAAACCAACTAACGAACAAACCAACAAACAAACAAACCAACAATACAACAATACAACAAACCAACAAACCAACAAGCCAACAAACCAACAAACCAACAAACCAACAAATCAACAAGCCAACAAACCAACACACCAACAAATGAACAAACCAACAAACAAACAAACCAACAAACCAACAAACCAATAAACCGACAAGCCAACAAACCAACAAACCAACAAACCAACAAACCAACAAACCAACAAACCAACAAACCAACAAACGAACAAACCAACAAACAAACAAACGAACAAACCAACAAACCAATAAACCAACAAGCCAACTAACCAACAAACCAACAAACCAACAAACCAACACCCCAACAAACCAACAAGCCAACAAGACAACAAGCCAACAAACCAAAAAACCAACAAGCCAACAAACCAACATACCAACATACCAACAAGCCAACAAACCAACAAACCAACAAACCAACAAGCCAACAAACCAACAAACCAACAATCCAACAAGCCAACAAACCAACAAACCAAGAAACCAACAAATCAACAAACCAATAAGCCAACAAGCCAACAAACCAACAAACCAACAAACCAACAAACCAACAAACCAACAAACAAACAAACGAACAAACCAACAAATTAACAAGCCAACAAACCAACAAACCAACAAACCAGCAAACGAACAAACCAACAAACCAACAAACCAACAAACCAACAAGCCAACAAACCAATAAAACAACAAATTAACAAACGAACAAACCAACAAACAAACAAACAAACAAACCAACAAATCAACAAACCAACAAACCAACAAACCAACAAACCAGCAAGCCAACAAACCAACAAACCAACAATCCAACAAGCCAACAAACCAACAAACCAACAAACTAACAAACAAACAAACCACCAAACAAACAAACCAACAAACCAACAAGCCAACTAACCAACAAACTAACAAACCAACAAACCAAAAAACCAACAAACCAACAAACCAACAAACCAACAAACGAACAAACGAACAAACGAACAAACGAACAAACCAAAAAACCAACAAACGAACAAACCAACAAGCCAACAAAACAACAAGCCAACAAACCAACAAACGAATAAACCAACAAGCCAACAAACCAAAAAACCAACAAACCAAAAAACCAACAAACCAACAAGCAAATAAACCAACAAACGAACAAACGAACAAACGAACAAACCAACAAACCAACAAACGAACAAACCAACAAGCCAACAAAACAACAAGCCAACAAACCAACAAACGAATAAACCAACAAGCCAACAAACCAACAAACCAACAAGCCAACAAGCCAACAAGCCAACAAACCAAAAAACCAACAAACCAAAAAACCAACAAACCAACAAACCAACAAACCAACAAACGAACAAACGAACAAACGAACAAACGAACAAACCAACAAACCAACAAACGAACAAACAAACAAGCCAACAAAACAACAAGCCAACAAACCAACAAACGAATAAACCAACAAGCCAACAAACCATAAAACCAACAAACCAAAAAACCAACAAACCAACAAACAAACAAACCAACAAACGAACAAACGAACAAACGAACAAACGAACAAACCAACAAACCAACAAACGAACAAACCAACAAGCCAACAAAACAACAAGCCAACAAACCAACAAACGAATAAACCAACAAGCCAACAAACCAAAAAACTAACAAACCAAAAAACCAACAAACCAACAAACCAACAAACCAACAAACGAACAAACGAACAAACGAACAAACCAACAAACCAACAAACGAACAAACCAACAAGCCAACAAAACAACAAGCCAACAAAACAACAAACGAACAAATAAACAAACCAAAAAACCAACAAACCAACAAACCAACAAACCAACAAACCAACAAACCAACAAACAAACAAACCAACAAACCAACAAACCAACAAACCAACAACCCAACAAACCAACAAGCCAACAAACCAACAAGCCAACAAGCCAACAAACGAACAAACCAACAAACCAACAAGCCAACAAGCCAACAAACCAACAAGCCAACAAACCAAAAAACCAACAAACCAACAAACCAACAAACCAACAAGCCAACAAGCCAACAAACCAACAAACCAATAAACCAACAAGCCAACAAGCCAACAAACCAACAAGCCAACAAACCAAAAAACCAACAAACCAACAAACCAACAAACCAACACACCAACAAACCAACAAGCCAACAAGACAACAAGCCAACAAACCAAAAAACCAACAAGCCAACAAACCAACATACCAACATACCAACAAGCCAACAAACCAACAAACCAACAAACCAACAAGCCAACAAACCAACAAACCATCAATCCAACAAGCCAACAAACCAACAAGCCAACAAGCCAACAAACCAACAAACCAAGAAACCAACAAATCAACAAACCAATAAGCCAACAAGCCAACAAACCAACAAACCAACAAACCAACAAACCAACAAACCAACAAACGAACAAACGAACAAACCAACAAATTAACAAGCCAACAAACCAACAAACCAACAAACCAGCAAACGAACAAACCAACAAACCAACAAACCAACAAACCAACAAGCCAACAAACCAATAAAACAACAAATCAACAAACGAACAAACCAACAACCAAACAAACCAACAAACCAACAAACCAACAAACCAACAAACCAACAAACCAACAAACCAGCAAGCCAACAAACCAACAAACCAACAATCCAACAAGCCAACAAACCAACAAACCAACAAACCAACAAACCAACAAACGAACAAATCAACAAGCCAACAAAACAACAAGCCAACAAACCAACAAACGAATAAACCAACAAGCCAACAAACCAACAAACCAACAAGCCAATAAGCCAACAAGCCAACAAACCAAAAAACCAACAAACCAAAAAACCAACAAACCAACAAACCAACAAACTAACAAACGAACAAACGAACAAACGAACAAACGAACAAACGAACAAACCAACAAACCAACAAACCAACAAACGAACAAACAAACAAGCCAACAAAACAACAAGCCAACAAACCAACAAACGAATAAACCAACAAGCCAACAAACCATAAAACCAACAAACCAAAAAACCAACAAACCAACAAACAAACAAACCAACAAACGAACAAACGAACAAACGAACAAACCAACAAACCAACAAACGAACAAACCAACAAGCCAACAAAACAACAAGCCAACAAACCAACAAACGAATAAACCAACAAGCCAACAAACCAAAAAACTAACAAACCAAAAAACCAACAAACCAACAAACCAACAAACCAACAAACGAACAAACGAACAAACGAACAAACGAACAAACGAACAAACGAACAAACGAACAAACCAACAAACCAACAAACGAACAAACCAACAAGCCAACAAAACAACAAGCCAACAAAACAACAAACGAACAAATAAACAAACCAAAAAACCAACAAACCAACAAACCAACAAACCAACAAACCAACAAACAAACAAACCAACAAACCAACAAACCAACAAACCAACAACCCAACAAACCAACAAGCCAACAAACCAACAAGCCAACAAGCCAACAAACGAACAAACCAACAAACCAACAAGCCAACAAGCCAACAAACCAACAAGCCAACAAACCAAAAAACCAACAAACCAACAAACCAACAAACCAACAAGCCAACAAGCCAACAAACCAACAAACCAATAAACCAACAAACCAACAAGCCAACAAACCAACAAGCCATCAAACCAAAAAACCAACAAACCAACAAACCAACAAACCAACACACCAACAAACCAACAAGCCAACAAGACAACAAGCCAAAAAACCAAAAAACCAACAAGCCAACAAACTAACATACCAACATACCAACAAGCCAACAAACCAACAAACCAACAAACCAAAAAACCAACAAACCAACAAACAAACAAACCAACAAACGAACAAACAACCAAACGAACAAACCAACAAACCAACAAACGAACAAACCAACAAGCCAACAAAACAACAAGCCAACAAACCAACAAACGAATAAACCAACAAGCCAACAAACCAAAAAACTAACAAACCAAAAAACCAACAAACCAACAACCCAACAAACCAACAAGCGAACAAACGAACAAACGAACAAACCAACAAACCAACAAAAGAACAAACCAACAAGCCAACAAAACAACAAGCCAACAAAACAACAAACGAACAAATAAACAAACCAAAAAACCAACAAACCAACAAACCAACAAACCAACAAACCAACAAACCAACAAACAAACAAACCAACAAACCAACAAACCAACAAACCAACAACCCAACAAACCAACAAGCCAACAAACCAACAAGCCAACAAGCCAACAAACGAACAAACCAACAAACCAACAAGCCAACAAGCCAACAAACCAACAAGCCAACAAACCAAAAAACCAACAAACCAACAAACCAACAAACCAACAAGCCAACAAGCCAACAAACCAACAAACCAATAAACCAAAAAGCCAACAAGCCAACAAACCAACAAGCCAACAAACCAAAAAACCAACAAACCAACAAACCAACAAACCAACACACCAACAAACCAACAAGGCAACAAGACAACAAGCCAACAAACCAAAACACCAACAAGCCAACAAACCAACATACCAACATACCAACAAGCCAACAAACCAACAAACCAACAAACCAACAAGCCAACAAACCAACAGACCATCAATCCAACAAGCCAACAAACCAACAAGCCAACAAGCCAACAAACCAACAAACCAAGAAACCAACAAATCAACAAACCAACAAACCAATAAGCCAACAAGCCAACAAACCAACAAACCAACAAACCAACAAACCAACAAACCAACAAACGAACAAACGAACAAACCAACAAATTAACAAGCCAACAAACCAACAAACCAACAAACCAGCAAACGAACAAACCAACAAACCAACAAACCAACAAACCAACAAGCCAACAAACCAATAAAACAACAAATCAACAAACGAACAAACCAACAACCAAACAAACCAACAAACCAACAAACCAACAAACCAACAAACCAACAAACCAGCAAGCCAACAAACCAACAAACCAACAATCCAACAAGCCAACAAACCAACAAACCAACAAACCAACAAACGAACAAACGAACAAACCAACAAGCCAACAAAACAACAAGCCAACAAACCAACAAACGAATAAACCAACAAGCCAACAAACCAAAAAACCAAAAAACCAACAAACCAACAAACAAATAAACCAACAAACGAACAAACGAACAAACGAACAAACCAACAAACCAACAAACGAACAAACCAACAAGCCAACAAAACAACAAGCCAACAAACCAACAAACGAATAAACCAACAAGCCAACAAACCAACAAACCAACAAGCCAATAAGCCAACAAGCCAACAAACCAAAAAACCAACAAACCAAAAAACCAACAAACCAAAAAACCAACAAACTAACAAACGAACAAACGAACAAACGAACAAACGAACAAACCAACAAACCAACAAACGAACAAACAAACAAGCCAACAAAACAACAAGCCAACAAACCAACAAACGAATAAACCAACAAGCCAACATACCATAAAACCAACAAACCAAAAAACCAACAAACCAACAAACAAACAAACCAACAAACGAACAAACGAACAAACGAACAAACCAACAAACCAACAAACGAACAAACCAACAAGCCAACAAAACAACAAGCCAACAAACCAACAAACGAATAAACCAACAAGCCAACAAACCAAAAAACTAACAAACCAAAAAACCAACAAACCAACAAACAAACAAACCAACAAACGAACAAACGAACAAACGAACAAACGAACAAACGAACAAACGAACAAACCAACAAACCAACAAACGAACAAACCAACAAGCCAACAAAACAACAAGCCAACAAAACAACAAACGAACAAATAAACAAACCAAAAAACCAACCAACCAACAAACCAACAAACCAACAAACCAACAAACAAACAAACCAACAAACCAACAAACCAACAAACCAACAACCCAACAAACCAACAAGCCAACAAACCAACAAGCCAACAAGCCAACAAACGAACAAACCAACAAACCAACAAGCCAACAAGCCAACAAACCAACAAGCCAACAAACCAAAAAACCAACAAACCAACAAACCAACAAACCAACAAGCCAACAAGCCAACAAACCAACAAACCAATAAACCAACAAACCAACAAGCCAACAAACCAACAAGCCATCAAACCGAAAAACCAACAAACCAACACACCAACAAACCAACAAGCCAACAAGACAACAAGCCAAAAAACCAAAAAACCAACAAGCCAACAAACTAACATACCAACATACCAACAAGCCAACAAACCAACAAACCAACAAACCAACAAGCCAACAAACCAACAAACCAACAATCCAACAAGCCAACAAACCAACAAGCCAACAAGCCAACAAACCAACAAACCAAGAAACCAACAAATCAACAAACCAATAAGCCAACAAGCCAACAAACAAACAAACCAACAAACCAACAAACCAACAAACCAACAAACGAACAAACGAACAAACCAACAAATTAACAAGCCAACAAACCAACAAACCAACAAACCAGCAAACGAACAAACCAACAAACCAACAAACCAACAAACCAACAAGCCAACAAACCAATAAAACAACAAATCAACAAACGAACAGACCAACAAACAAACAAACCAACAAACCAACAAACCAACAAACCAACAAACCAACAAACCAGCAAGCCAACAAACCAACAAACCAACAATCCAACAAGCCAACAAACCAACAAACCAACAAACCAACAAACGAACAAACCAACAAACAAACAAACCAACAAACCAACAAGCCAACTAACCAACAAACTAACAAACCAACAAACCAAAAAACCAACAAACCAACAAACCAACAAACCAACAAACCAACAAACGAACAAACGAACAAACGAACAAACGAACAAACGAACAAACCAACAAACCAACAAACGAACAAACCAACAAGCCAACAAAACAACAAGCCAACAAACCAACAAACGAATAAACCAACAAGCCAACAAACCATAAAACCAACAAACCAAAAAACCAACAAACCAACAAACAAACAAACCAACAAACGAACAAACGAACAAACGAACAAACCAACAAACCAACAAACGAACAAACAAACAAGCCAACAAAATAACAAGCCAACAAACCAACAAACGAATAAACCAACAAGCCAACAAACCATAAAACCAACAAACCAAAAAACCAACAAACCAACAAACAAACAAACCAACAAACGAACAAACGAACAAACGAACAAACCAACAAACCAACAAACGAACAAACCAACAAGCCAACAAAACAACAAGCCAACAAACCAACAAACGAATAAACCAACAAGCCAACAAACCAAAAAACTAACAAACCAAAAAACCAACAAACCAACAAACCAACAAACCAACAAACGAACAAACGAACAAACGAACAAACGAACAAACGAACAAACCAACAAACCAACAAACGAAAAAACCAACAAGCCAACAAAACAACAAGCCAACAAAACAACAAACGAACAAATAAACAAATCAAAAAACCAACAAACCAACAAACCAACAAACCAACAAACCAACAAACCAACAAACCAACAAACAAACAAACCAACAAACCAACAAACCAACAAACCAACAACCCAACAAACCAACAAGCCAACAAACCAACAAGCCAACAAGCCAACAAACGAACAAACCAACAAACCAACAAGCCAACAAGCCAACAAACCAACAAGCCAACAAACCAAAAAACCAACAAACCAACAAACCAACAAACCAACAAGCCAACAAGCCAACAAACCAACAAACCAATAAACCAACAAGCCAACAAGCCAACAAACCAACAAGCCAACAAACCAAAAAACCAACAAACCAACAAACCAACAAACCAACACACCAACAAACCAACAAGCCAACAAGACAACAAGCCAACAAACCAAAAAACCAACAAGCCAACAAACCAACATACCAACATACCAACAAGCCAACAAACCAACAAACCAACAAACCAACAAGCCAACAAACCAACAAACCAACAATCCAACAAGCCAACAAACCAACAAGCCAACAAGCCAACAAACCAACAAACCAAGAAACCAACAAATCAACAAACCAATAAGCCAACAAGCCAACAAACCAACAAACCAACAAACCAACAAACCAACAAACCAACAAACGAACAAACGAACAAATTAACAAGCCAACAAACCAACAAACCAACAAACCAGCAAACGAACAAACCAACAAACCAACAAACCAACAAACCAACAAGCCAACAAACCAATAAAACAACAAATCAACAAACGAACAAACCAACAAACAAACAAACCAACAAACCAACAAACCAACAAACCAACAAACCAACAAACCAGCAAGCCAACAAACCAACAAACCAACAATCCAACAAGCCAACAAACCAACAAACCAACAAACCAACAAACGAACAAACCAACAAACAAACAAACTAACAAACCAACAAGCCAACTAACCAACAAACTAACAAACCAACAAACCAAAAAACCAACAAACCAACAAACCAACAAACCAACAAACGAACAAACGAACAAACGAACAAACGAACAAACGAACAAACGAACAAACGAACAAACCAACAAACCAACAAACGAACAAACCAACAAGCCAACAAAACAACAAGCCAACAAACCAACAAACGAATAAACCAACAAGCCAACAAAATAACAAACCAACAAGCCAACAAGCCAACAAGCCAACAAACCAAAAAACCAACAAACCAAAAAACCAACAAACCAACAAACCAACAAACCAGCAAACGAACAAACGAACAAACGAACAAACGAACAAACGAACAAACCAACAAACCAACAAACGAACAAACAAACAAGCCAACAAAACAACAAGCCAACAAACCAACAAACGAAAAAACCAACAAGCCAACAAACCATAAAACCAACAAACCAAAAAACCAACAAACCAACAAACAAACAAACCAACAAACGAACAAACGAACAAACGAACAAACCAACAAACCAACAAACGAACAAACCAACAAGCCAATAAAACAACAAGCCAACAAACCAACAAAAGAATAAACCAACAAGCCAACAAACCAAAAAACCAACAAACCAAAAAACCAACAAACCAACAAACAAACAAACCAACAAACGAACAAACGAACAAACGAACAAACCAACAAACCAACAAACGAACAAACCAACAAGCCAACAAAACAACAAGCCAACAAACCAACAAACGAATAAACCAACAAGCCAACAAAATAACAAACCAACAAGCCAACAAGCCAACAAGCCAACAAACCAAAAAACCAACAAACCAAAAAACCAACAAACCAACAAACCAACAAACCAGCAAACGAACAAACGAACAAACGAACAAACGAACAAACGAACAAACCAACAAACCAACAAACGAACAAACAAACAAGCCAACAAAACAACAAGCCAACAAACCAACAAACGAAAAAACCAACAAGCCAACAAACCATAAAACCAACAAACCAAAAAACCAACAAACCAACAAACAAACAAACCAACAAACGAACAAACGAACAAACGAACAAACGAACAAACCAACAAACCAACAAACGAACAAACCAACAAGCCAATAAAACAACAAGCCAACAAACCAACAAACGAATAAACCAACAAGCCAACAAACCAAAAAACTAACAAACCAAAAAACCAACAAACCAACAAACCAACAAACCAACAAACCAACAAACGAACAAACGAACAAACGAACAAACGAACAAACGAACAAACCAACAAACCAACAAACGAACAAACCAACAAGCCAACAAAACAACAAGCCAACAAAACAACAAACGAACAAATCAACAAACCAACAAACCAACAAACCAACAAACCAACAAACCAACAAACCAACAAACTAACAAACAAACAAACCAACAAACCAACAAACCAACAAACCAACAACGCAACACACCAACAAGCCAACAAACCAACAAGCCAACAAGCCAACAAACGAACAAACCAACAAACCAACAAGCCAACAAGCCAACAAACCAACAAGCCAACAAACCAAAAAACCAACAAACCAACAAACCAACAAACCAACAAGCCAACAAGCCAACAAACCAACAAACCAATAAACCAACTAACGAACAAACCAACAAACAAACAAACCAACAATACAACAAACCAACAAACCAACAAGCCAACAAACCAACAAACCAACAAACCAACAAACCAACAAACCAACAAGCCAACAAACCAACAAACCAACAAACGAACAAACCAACAAACAAACAAACCAACAAACCAACAAACCAATAAACCAACAAGCCAACCAATCAACAAACCAACAAACCAACAAGCCAACAAACCAACAAACCAACAAACCAACAAACCAACAAACGAACAAACCAACAAACAAACGAACGAACAAACCAACAAACCAATAAACCAACAAGCCAACAAACCAACAAACCAACGAACCAACACACCAACAAACCAACAAGCCAACAAGCCAACAAGCCAACAAACCAAAAAACCAACAAGCCAACAAACCAACATACCAACATACCAACAAGCCAACAAACCAACAAACCAACAAACCAACAAGCCAACAAACCAACAAACTAACAAGCCAAAAAGCCAACAAACCAACAAACCAACAAACCAAGAAACCAACAAATCAACAAATCAACAAACCAATAAGCCAACAAGCCAACAAGCCAACAAACCAACAAACCAACAAACCAACAAACCAACAAACCAACACACCAACAAACGAACAAACGAACAAACCAACAAACCAACAAGCCAACACACCAACAAACCAACAAACCAGCAAACGCACAAACCAACAAACCAACAAACCAACAAACCAACAAACCAACAAACCAACAAGCCAACAAACCAACAAGCCAACAAACCAATAAAACAACAAATCAACAAACGAACAAACCAACAAACAAACAAACCATCAAACCAACAAACCAACAAACCAACAAACCAACAAACCAACAAACCAGCAAGCCAACAAACCAACAAACCAACAATCCAACAAGCCACCAAACCAACAAACCAACAAACCAACAAACGAACAAACCAACAAACAAACAAACCAACAAACCAACAAGCAAACTAACCAACAAACTAACAAACCAACAAACCAAAAAACCAACAAACCAACAAACCAACAAACCAACAAACCAACAAACGAACAAACGAACAAACGAACAAACGAACAAACCAACAAACCAACAAACGAACAAACCAACAAGCCAACAAAACAACGAGCCAACAAACCAACAAATGAATAAACCAACAAGCCAACAAACCAAAAAACCAACAAACCAAAAAACCAACAAACCAACAAACAAACAAACCAACAAACGAACAAACGAACAAACGAACAAACCAACAAACCAACAAACGAACAAACCAACAAGCCAACAAAACAACAAGCCAACAAACCAACAAACGAATAAACCAACAAGCCAACAAACCAACAAACCAACAAGCCAACAAGCCAACAAGCCAACAAACCAAAAAACCAACAAACCAAAAAACCAACAAACCAACAAACCAACAAACCAACAAACGAACAAACGAACAAACGAACAAACGAATAAACCAACAAACCAACAAACGAACAAACCAACAAGCCAACAAAACAACCAGCCAACAAACCTACAAACGAATAAACCAACAAGCCAACAAACCATAAAACCAACAAACCAAAAAACCAACAAACCAACAAACAAACAAACCAACAAACGAACAAACGAACAAACGAACAAACCAACAAACCAACAAACGAACAAACCAACAAGCCAAAAAAACAACAAGCCAACAAACCAACAAACGAATAAACCAACAAGCCAACAAACCAACAAACCAACAAGCCAACAAGCCAACAAGCCAACAAACCAAAAAACCAACAAACCAAAAAACCAACAAACCAACAAACCAACAAACCAACAAACGAACAAACGAACAAACGAACAAACGAACAAACCAACAAACCAACAAACGAACAAACGAACAAGCCAACAAAACAACAAGCCAACAAACCAACAAACGAATAAACCAACAAGCCAACAAACCATAAAACCAACAAACCAAAAAACCAACAAACCAACAAACAAACAAACCAACAAACGAACAAACCAACAAACGAACAAACGAACAAACCAACAAACCAACAAACGAACAAACCAACAAGCCAACAAAACAACAAGCCAACAAACCAACAAACGAATAAACCAACACGCCAACAAACCAAAAAACCAACAAACCAAAAAACCAACAAACCAACAAACCAACAAACCAACAAACGAACGAACGAACAAACGAACAAACCAACAAACCAACAAACGAACAAACCAACAAGCCAACAAAACAACAAGCCAACAAACCAACAAACGAACAAACCAACAAACCAACAAACCAACAAACCAACAAACCAACAAACCAACAAACAAACAAACCAACAAACCAACAAACCAACAAACCAACAATCCAACAAACCAACAAGCCAACAAACCAACAAGCCAACAAGCCAACAAACGAACAAACCAACAAACCAACAAGCCAACAAGCCAACAAACCAACAAGCCAACAAACCAAAAAACCAACAAACCAACAAACCAACAAACCAACAAGCCAACAAGCCAACAAACCAACAAACCAACAAACCAACTAACGAACAAACCAACAAACAAACAAACCAACAATACAACAAACCAACAAACCAACAAGCCAACAAACCAACAAACCAACAAACAAACAAACCAACAAACCAACAAGCCAACAAACCAACAAACCAACAAACGAACAAACCAACAAACAAACAAACCAACAAACTAACAAACCAATAAACCAACAAGCCAACCAATCAACAAACCAACAAACCAACAAGCCAACAAACCAACAAACCAACAAACCAACAAACCAACAAACGAACAAACCAACAAACCAACAAACCAACAAACAAACAAACCAACTAACCAACAAACCAACAAACCAACACACCAACAAACCAACAAGCCAACAAGCCAACAAGCCAACAAACCAAAAAACCAACAAGCCAACAAACCAACATACCAACATACCAACAAGCCAACAAACCAACAAATCAACAAACCAACAAGCCAACAAACCAACAAACTAACAAGCCAACAAGCCAACAAACCAACAAACCAACAAACCAAGAAACCAACAAATCAACTAACCAATAAGCCAACAAGCTAACAAACCAACAACCCAACAAACCAACAAACCAACAAACCAACAAACCAACAAACGAACAAACGAACAAACCAACAAACCAACAAGCCAACACACCAACAAACCAACAAACCAGCAAACGAACAAACCAACAAACAAACAAACCAACAAACCAACAAACGAACAAACCAACAAACAAACAAACCAACAAACCAACAAGCCAACTAACCAACAAACTAACAAACCAACAAACCAAAAAACCAACAAACCAACAAACCAACAAACCAACAAACCAACAAACGAACAAACGAACAAACGAACAAACGAACAAACGAACAAACGAACAAACGAACAAACGAACAAACCAACAAACCAACAAACGAACAAACCAACAAGCCAACAAAACAACAAGCCAACAAACCAACAAACGAATAAACCAACAAGCCAACAAACCATAAAACCAACAAACCAAAAAACCAACAAACCAACAAACAAACAAACCAACAAACGAACAAACGAACAAACGAACAAACCAACAAACCAACAAACGAACAAACCAACAAGCCAACAAAACAACAAGCCAACAAACCAACAAACGAATAAACCATCAAGCCAACAAACCAAAAAAAAAACAAAAAAAAAAACCAACAAACCAACAAACCAACAAACCAACAAACCAACAAACGAACAAACGAACAAACGAACAAACCAACAAACCAACAAACGAACAAACCAACAAGCCAACAAAACAACAAGCCAACAAACCAACAAACGAACAAACCAACAAACCAACAAACCAACAAACCAACAAACCAACAAACCAACAAACAAACAAACCAACAAACCAACAAACCAACAAACCAACAACCCAACAAACCAACAAGCCAACAAACCAACAAGCCAACAAGCCAACAAACGAACAAACCAACAAACCAACAAGCCAACAAGCCAACAAACCAACAAGCCAACAAACCAAAAAACCAACAAACCAACAAACCAACAAACCAACAAGCCAACAAGCCAACAAACCAACAAACCAAATAACGAACAAAACAACAAACAAACAAACCAACAATACAACAAACCAACAAACCAACAAGCCAACAAACCAACAAACTAACAAACCAACAAACCAACAAACCAACAAACCAATAAACCAACAAGCCAACCAATCAACAAACCAACAAACCAACAAGCCAACAAACCAACAAACCAACAAACCAACAAACCAACAAACGAACAAACCAACAAACAAACAAACGAACAAACCAACAAAAAAATAAACCAACAAGCCAACTATCCAACAAACCAACAAACCAACACACCAACAAACCAACAAGCCAACAAGCCAACAAGCCAACCAACCAAAAAACCAACAAGCCAACAAACCAACATACCAACATACCAACAAGCCAACAAACCAACAAACCAACAAACCAACAAGCCAACAAACCAACAAACTAACAAGCCAACAAGCCAACAAACCAACAAACCAACAAACCAAGAAACCAACAAATCAACAAACCAATAAGCCAACAAGCCAACAAACCAACAAACCAACAAACCAACAAACCAACAAACCAACAAACCAACAAACGAACAAACGATCAAACCAACAAACTAACAAGCCAATACACCAACAAACCAACAAACCAGCAAACGAACAAACCAACAAACCAACAAACCAAGAAACCAACAAACCAACAAACCAACAAGCCAACAAACCAACAAACTAACAAGCCAACAAGCCAACAAACCAACAAACCAACAAACCAAGAAACCAACAAATCAACAAACCAATAAGCCAACAAGTCAACAAACCAACAAACCAACAAACCAACAAACCAACAAACCAACAAACCAACAAACCAACAAACCAACAAACGAACAAACCAACAAACCAACAAGCCAACAAACCAACAAACCAACAAACCAGCAAACGAACAAACCAACAAACCAACAAACCAACAAACCAACAAGCCAACAAACCAATAAAACAACAAATCAACAAACGAACAAACCAACAAACAAACAAACCAACAAACCAACAAACCAACAAACGAACAAACCAACAAACAAACAAACCAACAAACCAACAAGCCAACTAACCAACAAACCAACAAACCAACAAACCAGCACACCAACAAACCAACAAGCCAACAAGCCAACAAGCCAACAAACCAAAAAAACCCACAAACCAAAAACCCAACAAACCAACAAACCAACAAACCAACAAACCAACAAACCAACAAACGAACAAACGAACAAACGAACAAACGAACAAACCAACAAACCAACAAACGAACAAACCAACAAGCCAACACAACAACAAGCCAACAAACCAACAAACGAATAAACCAACAAGCCAACAAACCAAAAAACCAACAAACCAAAAAACCAACAAACCAACAAACCAACAAACCAACAAACGAACAAACGAACAAAACAACAAACCAACAAAAGAACAAACCAACAAGCCAACAAAACAACAAGCCAACAAACGAATAAACCAACAAGCCAACAAACCAAAAAACCAACAAACCAAAAAACCAACAAACCAACAAACCAAAAAACCAACAAACGAACAAACGAACAAACCAACAAACCAACAAAAGAACAAACCAACAAGCCAACATAACAACAAGCCAACAAACCAACAAACGAATAAACCAACAAGCCAACAAACCAAAAAACCAACAAACCAAAAAAACCAACAAACCAACAATCCAACAAACCAACAAACGAACAAACGAACAAACGAACAAACCAACAAACCAACAAACGAACAAACCAACAAGCCAACAAAACAACAAGCCAACAAATCAACAAACGAACAAACCAACAAACCAACAAACCAACAAACCAACAAACTAACAAACCAACAAACAAACAAACCAACAAACCAACAACCCAACAAACCAACAACCCAACAAACCAACAAGCCAACAAACCAACAAGCCAACAAGCCAACAAACGAACAAACCAACAAACCTACAAGCCAACAAGCCAACAAACCAACAAGCCAACAAACCAAAAAACCAACAAACCAACAAACCAACAAACCAACAAGCCAACAAGCCAACAAACCAACAAACCAACAAACCAACTAACGAACAAACCAACAAACAAACAAACCAACAATACAACAATACAACAAACCAACAAACCAACAAACCAACAAGCCAACAAACCAACAAACCAACAAACCAACAAACCAACAAACCAACAAACCAACAAGCCAACAAACCAACAAACCAACAAACGAACAAACCAACAAACCAACAAACAAACAAACCAACAAACCAACAAACCAATAAACCAACAAGCCAACAAACCAACAAACCAACAAACCAACAAGCCAACAAACCAACAAACCAACAAACCAACAAACGAACAAACCAACAAACAACAAATGAACAAACCAACAAACCAATAAACCAACAAGCCAACTAACCAACAAACCAACAAACCAACAAACCAACACACCAACAAACCAACAAGCCAACAAGCCAACAAGCCAACAAACCAAAAAACCAACAAGCCAACAAACCAACATACCAACATACCAACAAGCCAACAAACCAACAAACCAACAAACCAACAAGCCAACAAACCAACAAACTAACAAGCCAACAAGCCAACAAACCAACAAACCAACAAACCAAGAAACCAACAAATCAACAAACCAATAAGCCAACAAGCCAACAAACAAACAAACCAACAAACCAACAAACCAGCAAACCAACAAACCAACAAACCAATAAACCAACAAACCAACAAACCAACAAACGAACAAACGAACAAACCAACAAACCAACAAGCCAACAAACCAACAAACCAACAAGCCAACAAACCAATAAAACAACAAATCAACAAACGAACAAACCAACAAACAAACAAACCAACAAACCAACAAACCAACAAACCAACAAACCAGCAAGCCAACAAACCAACAAACCAACAATCCAACAAGCCAACAAACCAACAAACCAACAAACCAACAAACGAACAAACCAACAAACAAACAAACCAACAAACCAACAAGCCAACTAACCAACAAACTAACAAACCAACAAACCAGCACACCAACAAACCAACAAGCCAACAAGCCAACAAACCAAAAACCCAACAAACCAAAAAACCAACAAACCAACAAACCAACAAACCAACAAACCAACAAACGAACAAACGAACAAACGAACAAACCAACAAACCAACAAACGAACAAACCAACAAGCCAACAAAACAACTAGACAACAAACCAACAAACGAATAAACCAACAAGCCAACAAACCAAAAAACCAACAAACCAACAAACCAACAAACCAACAAACGAACAAACGAACAAACCAACAAACAAACAAACCAACAAACCAACAAACCAACAAACCAACAACCCAACAAACCAACAAGCCAACAAACCAACAAGCCAACAAGCCAACAAACGAACAAACCAACAAACCAACAAGCCAAAAAGCCAACAAACCAACAAGCTAACAAACCAAAAAACCAACAAACCAACAAACCAACAAACCAACAAGCCAACAAGCCAACAAACCAACAAACCAACAAACCAACTAACGAACAAACCAACAAACAAACAAACCAACAATACAACAAACCAACAAACCAACAAGCCAACAAACCAACAAACCAACAAACCAACAAACAAACAAACCAGCAAGCCAACAAACCAACAAACCAACAAACGAACAAACCAACAAACAAACAAACCAACAAACCAACAAACCAATAAACCAACAAGCCAACCAACCAACAAACCAACAAACCAACAAGCCAACAAACCAACAAACCAACAAACCAACAAACCAACAAACGAACAAACCAACAAACAAACAAACGAACAAACCAACAAACCAATAAACCAACAAGCCAACTAACCAACAAACCAACAAACCAACAAACCAACACACCAACAAACCAACAAGCCAACAAGCCAACAAGCCAACAAACCAAAAAACCAACAAGCCAACAAACCAACATACCAACATACCAACAAGCCATCAAACCAACAAACCAACAAACCAACAAGCCAACAAACCAACAAACTAACAAGCCAACAAGCCAACAAACCAACAAACCAAGAAACCAAGAAACCAACAAATCAACAAACCAATAAGCCAACAAGCCAACAAACCAACAAACCAACAAACCAACAAACCAACAAATCAACAAACCAACAAACCAACAAACGAACAAACGAACAAACCAACAAACCAACAAGCCAACACACCAACAAACCAACAAACCAGCAAACAAACAAACCAACAAACCAACAAACCAACAAACCAACAAACCAACAAACCAACAAACGAACAAACGAACAACCCAACAAACCAACAAGCCAACAAACCAACAAACCAACAAACCAGGAAACGAACAAACCAACAAACCAACAAACCAACAAACCAACAAGCCAACAAACCAATAAAACAACAAATCAACAAACGAACAAACCAACAAACCAACAAACCAACAAACCAACAAACCAACAATCCAACAAACCAGCAAGCCAAAAAACCAACAAACCAACAAACCAACAAACCAACAAACCAACAAACCAACAAACGAACAAACGAACAAACGAACAAACCAACAAACCAACAAACGAACAAACCAACAAGCCAACAAAACAACAAGCCAACAAACCAACAAACGAATAAACCAACAAGCCAACAAACCAAAAAACCAACAAACCAAAAAACCAACAAACCAACAAACCAACAAACCAACAAACCAACAAACGAACAAACGAACAAACGAACAAACCAACAAACCAACAAACGAACAAACCAACAAGCCAACAAAACAACAAGCCAACAAACCAACAAACGAATAAACCAACAAGCCAACAAACCAAAAAAACCAACAAACCAAAAAAACAACAAACCAACAAACCAACAAACCAACAAACCAACAAACGAACAAACGAACAAACGAACAAACCAACAAACCAACAAACGAACAAACCAACAAGCCAACAAAACAACAAGCCAACAAACCAACAAACGAACAAACCAACAAACCAACAAACCAACAAACCAACAAACCAACAAACCAACAAACCAACAAACCAACAAACAAACAAACCAACAAATCAACAAACCAACAAACCAACAACCTAACAAACCAACAAGCCAACAAACCAACAAGCCAACAAGCCAACAAACGAACAAACCAACAAACCAACAAGCCAACAAGCCAACAAACCAACAAGCCAACAAACCAAAAAACCAACAAACCAACAAACCAACAAACCAACAAGCCAACAAGCTAACAAACCATCAAACCAACAAACCAACTAACGAACAAACCAACAAAAAAACAAACCAACAATACAACAAACCAACAAACCAACAAGCCAACAAACCAACAAACCAACAAACCAACAAACCAACAAACCAACAAACCAACAAGCCAACAAACGAACAAACCAACAAACGAACAAACCAACAAACGAACAAACCAACAAACAAACAAACCAACAAACCAACAAACCAATAAACCAACAAACCAACCAACCAACAAACCAACAAACCAACAAGCCAACAAACCAACAAACCAACAAACCAACAAACCAACAAACGAACAAACCAACAAACAAACAAACGAACAAACCAACAAACCAATAAACCAACAAGCCAACTAACCAACAAACCAACAAACCAACAAACCAACACACCAACAAACCAACAAGCCAACAAGCCAACAAGCCAACAAACCAAAAACCCAACAAGCCAACAAACCAACATACCAACATACCAACAAGCCAACAAATCAACAAACCAACAAACCAACAAGCCAACAAACCAACAAACTAACAAGCCAACAAGCCAACAAACCAACAAATCAACAAACCAATAAGCCAACAAGCCAACAAACCAACAAACCAACAAACCAACAAACCAACAAACCAACAAACCAACAAACCAACAAACCAACAAACCAACAAACGAACAAACGAACAAACCAACAAACCAACAAGCCAACAAACCAACAAACCAACAAACCAGCAAACGAACAAACAAACAAACCAACAAACCAACAAACCAACAAACCAACAAACCAACAAACCAACAATCCAACAAACTAACAAACCAACAAACCAACAAACAAACAAACCAACAAACCAACAAGCCAACTAACCAACAAACCAACAAACCAACAAACCAGCACACCAACAAACCAACAAGCCAACAAGCTAACAAACCAAAAAACCAACAAGCCTACAAGCCAACAAACCAACAAGCCAACAAACCAAAAAACCAACAAACCAACCAACCAAAAAACCAACAAGCCAACAAACCAACAAATCAACTAACCAACAAACCAACAAACCAACAAACCAACAAACCAACAAACCAACAAACCAACAAGCCAACAAACCAACAAACCAACAAACCAACAAGCCAACAAGGCAACAAACCAACAAGCCAACAAACCAACAAATCAACAAACTAATAAACCAACAAGCCAACAAACCAACAAACCAACAAACCAACAAACCAACAAACCAACAAACCAACAAACCAACAAACCAACAAACCAACAAACCAACAAACGAACAAATCAACAACAAAACAAACCAACAAACCAACAAACCAATAAACCAACAAGCCAACAAACGCACAAACCAACAAACCAATAAGCCAACGAGCCAACAAACCAACAAACCAACAATTCAACAAGCCAACAAGCCAACAAACCAACAAACCAACAAACCAACAAACCAACAAACCAACAAATCAACAAACCAACAAACCAACAAACCAACAAACCAACAAACCAACAAACCAACAAACCAACAAACCAACAAACCAACAAACCAACAAGCCAACAAACGAACAAACCAACAAACTAACAAACCAACGAGCCAACAAACCAACAAACCAAAAAACTAACAAACCAATAAACCAACAAACCAACAAGCCAACAAGCCAACAAGCCAACAAACCAACAAACCAACAAACCAACAAACGAACAAACCAACAAATAAACAAACCAACAAACCAACAAACCAACAAACCAACAAACCAACAAACCAACAAACCAACAAACGAACAAACGAACAAACGAACAAACCAACAAACCAACAAACGAACAAACCAACAAGCCAACAAAACAACAAGCCAACAAACCAACAAACGAATAAACCAACAAGCCAACAAACCAAAAAACCAACAAACCAAAAAACCAACAAACCAACAAACCAACAAACCAACAAACGAACAAACGAACAAACGAACAAACCAACAAACCAACAAACGAACAAACCAACAAGCCAACAAAACAACAAGCCAACAAACCAACAAACGAATAAACCAACAAGCCAACAAACCAAAAAAACCAACAAACCAAAAAAACAACAAACCAACAAACCAACAAACCAACAAACGAACAAACGAACAAACGAACAAACCAACAAACCAACAAACGAACAAACCAACAAGCCAACAAAACAACAAGCCAACAAACCAACAAACGAACAAACCAACAAACCAACAAACAAACAAACCAACAAACCAACAAACCAACAAACCAACAACCCAACAAACCAACAAGCCAACAAACCAACAAGCCAACAAGCCAACAAACGAACAAACCAACAAACCAACAAGCCAAAAAGCCAACAAACCAACAAGCTAACAAACCAAAAAACCAACAAACCAACAAACCAACAAACCAACAAACCAACAAGCCAACAAGCCAACAAACCAACAAACCAACAAACCAACTAACGAACAAACCAACAAACAAACAAACCAACAATACAACAAACCAACAAACCAACAAGCCAACAAACCAACAAACCAACAAACCAACAAACAAACAAACCAACAAGCCAACAAACCAACAAACCAACAAACAAACAAACCAACAAACAAACAAACCAACAAACCAACAAACCAATAAACCAACAAGCCAACCAACCAACAAACCAACAAACCAACAAGCCAACAAACCAACAAACCAACAAACCAACAAACCAACAAACGAACAAACCAACAAACAAACAAACGAACATACCAACAAACCAATAAACCAACAAGCCAACTAACCAACAAACCAACAAACCAACAAACCAACACACCAACAAACCAACAAGCCAACAAGCCAACAAGCCAACAAACCAAAAAACCAACAAGCCAACAAACCAACATACCAACATACCAACAAGCCAACAAACCAACAAACCAACAAACCAACAAGCCAACAAACCAACAAACTAACAAGCCAACAAGCCAACAAACCAACAAACCAAGAAACCAAGAAACCAACAAATCAACAAACCAATAAGCCAACAAGCCAACAAACCAACAAACCAACAAACCAACAAACCAACAAATCAACAAACCAACAAACCAACAAACGAACAAACGAACAAACCAACAAACCAACAAGCCAACACACCAACAAACCAACAAACCAGCAAACGAACAAACCAACAAACCAATAAACCAACAAACCAACAAGCCAACAAACCAACAAACCAACAAACCAACAAACCAACAAGCCAACAAACCACAAACCAACAAACCAACAAACGAACAAACCAACAAACAAACAAACCAACAAACCAACGAATTAACAAACCAACAAGCCAACTAAACAACAAACACACACCAACAAACCAGCACACCAATAAACCAACAAGCCAACAAGCCAACAAACCAAAAAACCAACAAGCCAACAAACCAACATACCAACAAGCCAACAAACCAACAAACCAACAAGCCAACAAACCAACTAACCAACAAACCAACAAACCAACAAGCCAACAAGCAAACAAACCAACCAACCAACAAACCAACAAACCAACAAACCAATAAGCCAACAAGCCAACAAACCAACAAACCAACAAACCAACAAACCAACAAACCAACAAACCATCAAACCAACAAACTAATAAGCAAACAAACCAACAAACCAACAAACCAACAAACCATCAAACCAACAAACAAACAAACCAACAAGCCAAGAAACGAACAAACCAACAAACGAACAAACCAACAAACCAACAAACCAGCAAACCAACAAGCCAACAAGCCAACAAGCCAACAAACCAACAAACCAACAAACCAACAAACAAACAAACCAACATACCAACAAACCAACAAACCAACAAACCAACAAACCAACAAGCCAACAAACCAACAAGCCAACAAACGAACAAACCAACAAACCAACAAACCAACAAACCAACAAACCAAAAAACCAACAAACCAACAAACCAACAAGCCAACAAACCAACAAACGAACAAACGAACAACCCAACAAACCAACAAGCCAACAAACCAACAAACCAACAAACCAGCAAACGAACAAACCAACAAACCAACAAACCAACAAACCAACAAGCCAACAAACCAATAAAACAACAAATCAACAAACGAACAAACCAACAAACAAACAAACCAACAAACCAACAAACCAACAAACCAACAAACCAACAAGCCAACAAACCAACAAACCAACAAACCAGCAAACGAACAAACCAACAAACCAACAAACCAACAAACCAACAAGCCAACAAACCAATAAAACAACAAATCAACAAACGAACAAACCAACAAACAAACAAACCAACAAACCAACAAACCAACAAACCAACAAACCAACAATCCAACAAACTAACAAACCAACAAACCAACAAACAAACAAACCAACAAACCAACAAGCCAACTAACCAACAAACCAACAAACCAACAAACCAGCACACCAACAAACCAACAAGCCAACAAGCTAACAAACCAAAAAACCAACAAGCCTACAAGCCAACAAACCAACAAGCCAACAAACCAAAAAACCAACAAACCAACCAACCAAAAAACCAACAAGCCAACAAACCAACAAATCAACTAACCAACAAACCAACAAACCAACAAACCAACAAACCAACAAACCAACAAACCAACAAGCCAACAAACCCACAAACCAACAAACCAACAAGCCAACAAGGCAACAAACCAACAAGCCAACAAACCAACAAATCAACAAACCAATAAACCAACAAGCCAACAAACCAACAAACCAACAAACCAACAAACCAACAAACCAACAAACCAACAAACCAACAAACCAACAAACGAACAAATCAACAACAAAACAAACCAACAAACCAACAAACCAATAAACCAACAAGCCAACAAACGCACAAACCAACAAACCAATAAACCAACGAGCCAACAAACCAACAAACCAACAATTCAACAAGCCAACAAGCCAACAAACCAACAAACCAACAAACCAACAAACCAACAAACCAACAAACCAACAAACCAACAAACCAACAAACCAACAAAGCAACAAACCAACAAACCAACAAACCAACAAACCAACAAACCAACAAGCCAACAAACGAACAAACCAACAAACTAACAAACCAACGAGCCAACAAACCAACAAACCAAAAAACTAACAAACCAATAAACCAACAAACCAACAAGCCAACAAGCCAACAAGCCAACAAACCAACAAACCAACAAACCAACAAACGAACAAACCAACAAATAAACAAACCAACAAACCAACAAACCAACAAACCAACAAACCAACAAACCAACAAACCAACAAACCAACAAACGAACAAACGAACAAACGAACAAACCAACAAACCAACAAACGAACAAACCAACAAGCCAACAAAACAACAAGCCAACAAACCAACAAACGAATAAACCAACAAGCCAACAAACCAAAAAACCAACAAACCAAAAAACCAACAAACCAACAAACCAACAAACCAACAAACGAACAAACGAACAAACCAACAAACCAACAAACGAACAAACCAACAAGCCAACAAAACAACAAGCCAACAAACCAACAAACGAATAAACCAACAAGCCAACAAACCAAAAAAACCAACAAACCAAAAAAACAACAAACCAACAAACCAACAAACCAACAAACGAACAAACGAACAAACGAACAAACCAACAAACCAACAAACGAACAAACCAACAAGCCAACAAAACAACAAGCCAACAAACCAACAAACGAACAAACCAACAAACCAACAAACCAACAAACCAACAAACCAACAAACCAACAAACCAACAAACCAACAAACAAACAAACCAACAAACCAACAAACCAACAAACCAACAACCTAACAAACCAACAAGCCAACAAACCAACAAGCCAACAAGCCAACAAACGAACAAACCAACAAACCAACAAGCCAACAAGCCAACAAACCAACAAGCCAACAAACCAAAAAACCAACAAACCAACAAACCAACAAACCAACAAGCCAACAAGCCAACAAACCATCAAACCAACAAACCAACTAACGAACAAACCAACAAACAAACAAACCAACAATACAACAAACCAACAAACCAACAAGCCAACAAACCAACAAACCAACAAACCAACAAACCAACAAACCAACAAGCCAACAAACCAACAAACCAACAAACGAACAAACCAACAAACAAACAAACCAACAAACCAACAAACCAATAAACCAACAAGCCAACCAACCAACAAACCAACAAACCAACAAGCCAACAAACCAACAAACCAACAAACCAACAAACCAACAAACGAACAAATCAACAACAAAACAAACCAACAAACCAACAAACCAATAAACCAACAAGCCAACTAACCAACAAACCAACAAACCAACAAACCAACACACCAACAAACCAACAAGCCAACAATTCAACAAGCCAACAAG